>BPTQ01000005.1:18320880-18670234 GCA_019973895.1 Chrysanthemum seticuspe
TTTTTTTTGTACAACATTATCTACATTTGTTGTTGATATTGAATCATTTATTAAAATGTGTTTAGCTTTTCCAACCACCGGAACATCGCGGATTAGCCGCTAATTAGTCGGAACATCCGGAACAAAACGTTGTGACAATACCTCATATGTGGATTAGACAGTTAAGTATGCACGCCTTTCCTCGATATTATTACATTAAAAAAGTAGAAAAATAAATGAAAGTAAAAGAGTAGATAAATAGATAAATAATTTTAGTTCATTAGTTTATAGGCAGAATAAATAACTTAAGTACTTCTATAGGTTGTTGGTGTTCCCTGGTTTTTTAAGGATTTTGTTTTTATGAACTTAAATCAAATGTCAACTATCAAACTCTTTTCTTTAAAAAACTACTCCACTTTAAGGTACTTGATTATTTTTATTTGATCTTCGATCGTTAGGTTTCTACAAGGAAACCTGTCGTCTAATTCTTAGTAAGTATGTCAACTTTGTAAATAAGATAGGATTATCGATTAGGTAAAAATTGAAGCTGAACGTGAATGGTAAGGAATCGTTACAAATAGTGTTATCGTAGGAGGATTGAAGATCAAACTCTTTAATATATGTGGAATTAATCTGCTGTCCAAAGGAACATCTTTGGATTGCTAGCTTCTAGTTTATTTTTATTAGTTCATGGAATTTCACCTCATCAAAAAATTTCTTTTCTCAAACTATCAACTGTAAACTAAATTCAAGTATTTTTGTTTTAGGAATTTTTTGGTCCCTTGTGGTTGTTGGATATCTTCATGAATTCAATAAATAAGACGGATATTTGATTACTTGATTTTAATAAATAGATAAATAGATGAGAAAATGAAAGTAAATAAAAAGATGAAAAAATTACATTATTATAGCTCCTTTCCGCACGTATGAATTGACAGATTAGGTGTATACTCCATAACAGTGTTGCAAAACAAGGCCTACAAGGCTGATTAATCGCCGATTAGGCGCTACAAGGCCACCAACCTTTTCGATTTGTGTAAAATTATTTACTAAGTTATAGTTGTTGTTTACATCTATTACAACATGTTTTTTTTAAGAAAAATCTTGCTATTAATACCTAAAATTTGTTGAAAATACCTAAAACTTTCCGGAAATGCATTAAAATTGTCAAAAATGGCAATACAATTAATCACCGATTAATCCCACCTATACTGATTACAAGCTTAAGGGGGGTCGACCGCCCAACTACCGATTCACGATTTTTGCAACCTTGCTCCATATTATTTAAAAAATGAAATTCATAAAGCCAAAGCAAGTTTGATATATAGAGATTGAGTTTTCAGAGAGGCCATGAGATACAAAGCGATATATGGACGTGGTGTACTGGTGTTGACTATTGAGTGGCACGGAATAGAGTTTTTGGTATGGCCGTATGGGGTATGGTGTTGTTAAATAAGTGCTTTATTTTTCTAATTTATTTTTCTATATATTTTAAGTATCTTAAGTCTAAATATACCCATTTTCAAAAAATGTAGACTGTAATTTCGAAAAGTGTCACTCCGTGTTACACATACAACATATCGAACACCACTTGAAAATATTGTGGTTTGTACTTCATCAAGTGCGTACTTTCATTTCAATTACATGTAACATGTTACTTTAAGCAAACTATGATTATTATGTCATCACAAAGTTAATTAGTCATCTGCAACCAAAAAAAAAAAAAAAAAACATTGTTAATTAGTCATTGCTATATTACTCAAAATGTTGGACTGTTTTATTTGTCTTTTTTAGTTGGATGCACATTATGTTATTAATATTATTATTTTTCTCATTTTGCAAAGTTAAAGGTAAGGTTGGTTGTACCAAACTAAAAGAAAGAAATGATGAAAGGAAGATGGTGGTTGTGTACTTGTGCTCTAACACTCTTTGTAGATTGGGGGAGGTACAAATCACTATGCTAAAATATAGCTTGTATCTATGAGTATACTGTGTATTGTAAAACTACTCGAAAAATACTATGACACAGAAAACTCTAATGGAAAACATATACTACTACATTTAGTTTTCTAAAATAAATGCTTATAGTGTTAATGGCTCATTGTAAGTTAAATCCATCCTCTTACAATAACTATCGTTAAATTCCGATTGATTGGGTCGGTGGTAATGATTTGGTAAAGTTTGTTAATCGTAAGATAATGCATAATACGTATGACGGTAAAAGGAATGTGAAGTAAACGAGTAAAAAGATGTTGAAAACATGTACTCTTAAAAGTATAAACAAAACATAAAAACACCATCTTTACTTTCGTTTTCACAAAATACATGAGTTCACTTGGGGCCGTGCGTATGCACGGCCAACAACACTACCTAGTGAAATGCATAAAGTATTCAAATAGTTTAACAAAACGAAGAAGTAGAACATTAAAATTGAGACTACAAAATAAATACAAAATTTGAAACCTTAAATCATTTCCCATGAAAAAAAAATGACTGAGAGCACACAATGGCTAAATTTACTGCTTTAGAGTTTGTGTGTCAATCCATGTGGGACAAAGACAAAACCAAAACTCTTTTACATTCTCAAACCTTTTTTTTTCTTTTTTTTTTCAAATACTTCATTTCATCCAATGAACACATAGTAATTAATGTTACGCATTTTTCATATCATTGACTTAGGTGATGTTTGTTTTTCGTTAAGAGGCTCTTAACAGCCTCTTAATCTGAACCGTTCAGATGCGGTCAGACATTTTGTTCATTCAGACTGTTTTTTTTTTTTTTTTTTTTTCTCGTTCAGACGCGTTCAGAGGCAGTAAGATCTTAATGGTCTAGACTTGAGAGGGGTGTCTGAATGCCTCTTGTTGCCTCTTGCTGACACAAAAAAGACCAAAAAAAAATTAGTACAAGCAAGCAAATGTGCGGTTCAAAAATAAGTTTTTTTTTCCCGTTCTGATGCGGTCAGATTCAGACATTTACCCCTCAGATTCAGATTCAGATGTGCGGTTCAGATTCAGAACCTCTTAAAAAACAAACACCACCTTAGTTAAACTACTCGTACTAAAATAACACATCTTGGGGTGGGGTGGAAATGAGCCAAGCCGCTCGTGAAAAGCTCGGGATCGGATCGGTAAGAAGCTCGAACGAGCCGAGCTTAAACGAGCTCGAGCCCGAGCTCGAGCCTAAACTGTAGCTCGTTTATTAATCGAGCTCGAGCCCGAGCTTTACATACAAAGATCGTTTGGGCTCACGAGCCTAAACGACATTATAATATTTTAATTATTAAACATATATACGAGCCGAATTCGGGCTTATTAACGAGCCCAATAAAGATATATTACGAGCGGAGCTCGAGCTCGAGCCAAGCTTTAACTTTTCATGGTCAAATCTTATAAATGAGCCGAGCTCGAGCTTAAAATTTAAGGCTCAAAACGAGCCGAGCTCGAGCTCGAGCCTTTTAAAACTTAAACGAGCCGAGCTTAAGCTCTGGCAGGCTCGAGCTTGGTTCGGCTCATTTTCACCTCTAAACACATTCACATAGAAGTTAGATTTGGATAAATTTATCAATAAAGCTTTTGGTGTTAGCATAAATCCATCTATAAGGGATTTCGTAATTGCGAATAGCATTCCAAATCTCTCCAACATAAAAATCTTTCATTGAACCATCTTGTAACTTCAAATAAATAATATCTTCCAGGTTGTCACACAAAGTAGGAACTTGAATACTTGAAAGAATAGGGAAACGTGTATGCCATGAGTTAGGCCAAACCCATGAATCTTCATGCACAATATCAACAACTTTTTCTTGTATATTAAACCCTCCTGTATTGATAGCCCTATAAGTAATATGCGACATAAATGGGCCAATTTCATACCATTGATCGAACCAAGCAAGAGCATTCGCTCTATTTCCGATTTTATGCCCAAAAAATGGTCAAATAGTAGATCGAATGCTCAACAATTTTCGCCTTACATATTTAACACAACACCATGTTGTATTCAACATTAGGCTTAATTAGGTCAATCTAGATAAGATTCATACCTCGACTAACCTGACTAGGATAGTCTTAGTCGGCTCGGATCAGATTCAGATCAGGTTTGCTTTTTGATAAAATGACATATAAATATGTGTATAAAATGATAGATAATACTTATTTTGTTGTTATATTTCGAAGTCGTAACTATTTTTTGGGTATCATTGCTTGCAATTAACTTAAAACGAAATTGAGCTCTAGTGTTCTTCAAATAAAGGACAAAGGCGCATTCGAATAATATGTATGCGGTTTCACCAAAACTACATAGACAATTTTCAATTCTATAACTTAGTGTTAGAAAAGTAGTTAATGGTGTGATGAAAATACTAGATAATCCTTTTAAATTGTATTCATGCTCACTTTTCAAATGAAGTTTAGAATAATTGTAAGATATATATCGGTTTGATTTTGATAACTCATTTGAAATAACAAGGGCGCTACCTTTTGATCTTCGTGTCCTATCATGCCCGAAATGATACTAGCTCAACCTAGTTTACATTAGTATCTACTAACTCGTGACTCATAAAAAAAATAGGTAAAAATACCTTAATTCATAACTAGCAAAGGTAAAAGAAAGACACATGAGTTGGGGATGGCATAAGCTATTGCAAATTCGTAACATTGTTCGTCCCCATATCTGGCACAAAATAGGTAATGGTGAGAAAGCGTCAGTGTGGTTCGACACATGGGAAGTTCAATGCCCTTGGATAAATCACGTGTCACATAGAGCCATTAGTAATGTCGGGTTTGGTCGGCAAGAAACAGTGGCAGCCATTATTTCTGATGTGTCACACCCTCGCCGGAGGCGGAAACACGAGGTGTAACGGAAGGGAACATAAGCACAAGATAATAGAACATACCAACATTAATATTTAAAAGAAAGAGTACACCATTACAATACTAGTTTAGCCGTCATCGGCAAATATATTACAAGTTTAGTTCCCAAAATATTGCGTTCTATTACATAATGATTTGTAGTGACAAGTGAAAACTTCATTATGCAAGACCTGGTAGAAAAAGCTTACTAACGATCACCTGAAATGCATGAGAGAAAAACGGGTCAACTATGAAAATAGTTGGTGAGTAAACATATTTAGCAAAATAAGAAAACTCGTAAGAAATATTCAAAGCTTTCGGTCAACGAAAATGGTCCACAAAGCAAAGGCATTGTAAATCCACTCAGTTCCAAGTTCCGCCCATACAAAACTTGCAACCTGTGTATTCACAACCCATTGCACAAAAGATAGCGTATGGAGTAGTCAAGTATAAGCGGTCATAATAGTTCACAATATAGTATCACGAATATAATAATTCAGGTATGCTACCGATGAAACCAAATTAAGTTGGGTGCCACTACCCAAAGTTATGTTGGGTGCCTCTTCCCAAAGATATACTGGGTGCCTCTTCCCAAAGATATACTGGGTGCCTCTTCCCAAAGATATACTGGGTGTCTCTTCCCAAAGATATACTCCGAACATAGGATTCTTTATAGTGATGCTCCGAACATGGGAGACTTTATAGTGATGCTCCGAACATGGGAGACTTTAGGTCAAGGCCATAACATGTACGGTTCAATAAGTCCAAATAAGTCATAATTTCCTAATTAAGTTCAAGGATTTGATTCGAATTCACAAGTTCTAGTCAAACAAGTTAATAAAAGTAGTGATCAATTTAGCTCAAGAAAAGTTCATGCATTTCGCCCCAAAATATAGTAAAAACGGAAAAAGGGGGTTTGTGATTACTCACTTGATGAGTAGATGCGATGACAAAAGTGGTTACACCGAAATGTAGCGTAAATCCCGAAACTGACCTATTATGAATGATATGATATGCAATGAGTTGCAATGTAATGTTATGCATGCATTTCGTATGTTATTTATACCATTTGCGAGTTTTGAAAATAATACTTATCGTCGAAAAATACTCTTTTGACGTCTTGACCATTCAAAAATTACTTTACAAGTATTTACGTCAAAATGTCATCCTACAATGGTTTTATAATGATTTATGGTGAAATTTTCACTTTTCGTCGTAAAACAATGTCGTCGGAAATTTTCTGGAAAGTGACAAAAATGGCTCCGAAAAACTAGTCGTAACATGGTGTACGTCGATCGTTAGAAAACGAACTCGACGGTTTTGAAAAGTTTGTATCGAAATCTAGAAGTTTCAGTTCAGGAGTTTTCGTCATAAAGGTCTCGAACATAAAGATAATAAGGGTTAAAGATGGTGATTTTGTCTAGTTGTTGTGTAAAAAGTGAGTTTCGGCCAAGTTTAGACGACCATAAATAATTTATTACAACTCCGCTATACAAACGGTTGGTTTTTTTGAAAAATATGCTCGGTGATCTTGATTTTACTAGAAGACATTTCGTTCCAAAAAGTTCCATATCATAGTTAAAAACAGCCTCCAACATGGTCGTTTTAGTTACCGTAACACTTGTCTCGTAAAATAATATAGTTTTTCAGAAAATAATAGTTACGGCAAATTTATGAAAACGTGCATATCTTTGTCGTTTCAAATCCGTTTTCTACGTATAATACGTCCTTAGCTTCGTATCAAAGTATACTAATATATTTTTGATAAGTCGAAATAATTTGTAAAGCTTAAGGCTCGTTTTTTACTCGAATAAAGTAAAAATAGTATGCTGAAATTTTCTGAAAAATATATATTTCGTCGTCAACTTGAAAAATTCATAACTTCTTCGTTATAACTCCGTTTTAATCCGTTCAAGCGGCCACGGATTCGTTTTAAAGTATATTTTCTAAATATCAAGGCCAAAAAGTCGTGCCTACTGTCGGATTTTCCAGAAAATCAAAACAAGGACAGAACACATTTTATACTTATCGAAAATAGTTTTTCTCGTACCAAACCTATTCTAATCCCTTCAAATCAACTCCAAAGCTAATCTAATCCTACCATACACCTTCTTAGGGTGTCATGGGTTCCTAGACATCATCAAGACCAACATATACCAAGGGAATAATTATAGGATGACTTTTATATATATATAACTCTAATAATCATGTAAAATGGTATAAATCAACATAAGTCTTGCATGATTGCTCCAAAAATGAAGAAATAACTATGAGATGAAGATGAAATATGTAAAATGATAGAAATATGCTTACAAGTAACTTGATGAGGTGCAAAGAACCAAGGTTTAACTTAAACACTCTAGGTTTTTATTTCAAAACCTTATTAAGAGTGTGATCTAGATTGTTAATTACTTGGACTTGAGAAAAATTTTGTGATCCCTTTGTGATCTCTTGATGGACCGGTTATGGAGGATGAACAAGAGAGAATAGAGGACTTTTATTAACTTGAAATTATTGGAATGAAATGAATGAATGAATTTGATGTGAAGTTTGAGTATATATATATACTATCAAAGAAAAACACTACCAACAATTAATGCTACCCTCTCCCCCCCTTTGAACCGGTTTTGGGGGGGATGAATCTCACCAAATATTTTTTTTTTCTCTTATTAATAATGTATAAGTATGTACTTGTATAATTTGTAAGAAAAAGTGTAAGTGAAATAGATTCAAGTTAAGGTAAATGGTAGTTTTTATGTACAAGTAAATTTTTAATAGATCAAAATAAAGTATAATGATATCATAAAAAATTTTAAAAATACATTCCTTGTAAAATTTGAGTGATATAAATTTTTTCGTGTAGTTTTTAAGAAAAACGTCGTAATAATATAACTTTAACGATTTATATACGAAATAAATTCAAAACACTAGTTAAACTAAAAATATAGTTTTTATAACTAAATGTAAGTATAAAAATATATCGGGATCATTTTTGGAAGTATCGGATTAAATGTTCAAAATAATAACTTACGCTATAACGTTTATTTAATATGAAAATAACGTGTACTGAAAAATGCAAAACCATGCACGAACCGTTATGAAATGATGAATATGGAGTATGAGGAATGACCGGAAATTGAGAATTGTGACATTCTTCCCATGTCAGCGGAATCACGTCCTCGTGATTCGATTAACGATACTATGGTCCGAACCTCGACAAGAGTTCTAAAAGTTCATGCTCGTACGAACAGTCTAAATGATCATATCAATGCCCATGCGTACATGTTCCCCATTCAACTAAGTACGTGCCCGTGATTAGATTGGATAGGGTAAACTTGCCCAATACCGAACGTAGCCCTCAAAAGACCTTTAGGTAGTCGATTCTAATCTAATCTCACGACTCATCAAACAAGAACTGTAATGAGATTAAACTAAACCGACTTGAGTAAACTTGTCTCTTAGCTTGATTTTCGCAACTCATCAAACAAGAACTGTCACTAGATCAAGCTAGGAAACAAGTTGTTAGAAAGGTAGGATTCAACATCCTTGAATGAAGTCTTTTGAGAGATTCGTTCGATCTTGGATTTGCTTACATAATTCAAATCAAATCAACAAAATATATAACAACTAAGGTCGATATCGATAGGTCTCAAATTAATCAATGCCGTGAACGTGGTAAGAATTGGAAGGAAGTTATGCACTCAAAATCATGTTGTACAGAAATAAAGTGGTTGATCAAAGGAATGTACCCGTTACGCGTTGCGGGCTTCCTCGGTACCCAGATAGAATGCTCGACCACGTGCGGGAGGAATTTCAATGTTCTAATCTTGTGGGCCTTCTATTGCCAACGCCAGGTTTGGACGATTACCTCCTTGATTGGGAGTTCTTTTCAGCTTTGGACAGGTATTGCGAAGGTGATCTAGACTTCCACACTCGTAACATGCCTTTCTCTGTCCTTGATTTCCAGTTCTGTTTGAGCAATTTCGCGCGAAATGGCCCGTCTGTCCACATTTGTCGCACCTTCGGCAGTCTCCTGAGTGATGATAATTACATCGAGTACACAAAGGATGTGGACCTGCATATCCTTTGCGCTCCTGGGTGGTCGCCCCATAGTTCTGGGTTATTCGCTGCCTCTTGTTTTGCTGATTCTGGTCTCGGCTTCCCTGGTGATCCTCCTGTCGCTTTCGTCCATTGTCGTTTGCTTTTGTTAGTTCTCCAGACCTGATCACATCATTTGTCAAGCGATACGCCATACTCACAGCGGCTTGCAGAGTGGTTGGTTTCGACGAAGTGACATCCCTCCTAATTTCTGGTATCAATCCCCATATATATCGGTCAATCAACTTCTCCACAGTGGAAACCATGTGAGGAACCATCCTAGTTAACTCGTGGAACCGGATCGTGTACTTGTCGATCTCTACTCCTACCATCAAGTGGTTCCAAAATTCTTCTTCCAGTTTCTGCACTTCATCTTTTCTGCAGTACTCATCAGTTAGTAGTTTCTTAAATGCTTCCCAAGATAACGCATTTGCAGCCCCTCTTCCTCTAGTCTGTAGTTGGTTGTTCCACCAGGTCAATGCTCGACCCTGTAGTAGACCAGCAGAGAACTCAACCTTGTTTCCTTCAGCACATTTCGTGATACTAAGCTTCGACTCAACATTCTCGAACCAGGTTAGCAGTCCAATGGCACCCTCAGTACCATGAAATTCCATTGGCTTACATGTCATGAAAGTTTTGTAGCTGCATCCTTGACCAGCGTTTGAAGTACCTTCTCCGGCGTTGGTTCTTCTAGCATCGAGATGTGTTATAATTTGAGTGAGTAGATCCGCTATTCCAGCAGCGTTGTTGTTTGGATCGTCATTGTTGTTTGGGTTGCCGTTGTTGCTACTTCCTGAGCGTGTGTTTCTTGCAGCCATGATCCTACAGAGGACCAAAACATCGGGTTGAGTAAACGACATTCTAACGAAGTCAGATGAGGTGCAGAACGGTGGTAATGTGTTATAGTGATCGAAACATGACAGGAACAGAGACATGCTATGTCTAACAAATCGAAAGATGGAAAAGAGAAGATATGAACAAGGTACGGTAATGTAGACGTGAACGTAAAAACATGCTATGCATACCCACCCGACCAATGCAACTTCAGGTGACCAGACTCAAAAGACTCGACTAAACATGATTTAAAACTACTACTCTTATCATTGCATGGTTCTTCATAAATTAGACATAGTTGATCAGGCTATGTATAATTTATGATTAACGATGCAACGATAGGACTAGATGACTCGGATGATGTTCAATGTTTAATAAAAAAAAATTTCGGTTATAGCTGTGATTTTTAATTTTGAAAAATCGGCATTCTCTATAACCTTTGGCTCTGGTACCAATCTGTCACACCCTCGCCGGAGGCGGAAACACGAGGTGTAACGGAAGGGAACATAAGCACAAGATAATAGAACATACCAACATTAATATTTAAAAGAAAGAGTACACCATTACAATACTAGTTTAGCCGTCATCGGCAAATATATTACAAGTTTAGTTCCCAAAATATTGCGTTCTATTACATAATGATTTGTAGTGACAAGTGAAAACTTCATTATGCAAGACCTGGTAGAAAAAGCTTACTAACGATCACCTGAAATGCATGAGAGAAAAACGGGTCAACTATGAAAATAGTTGGTGAGTAAACATATTTAGCAAAATAAGAAAACTCGTAAGAAATATTCAAAGCTTTCGGTCAACGAAAATGGTCCACAAAGCAAAGGCATTGTAAATCCACTCAGTTCCAAGTTCCGCCCATACAAAACTTGCAACCTGTGTATTCACAACCCATTGCACAAAAGATAGCGTATGGAGTAGTCACGTATAAGCGGTCATAATAGTTCACAATATAGTATCACGAATATAATAATTCAGGTATGCTACCGATGAAACCAAATTAAGTTGGGTGCCACTACCCAAAGTTATGTTGGGTGCCTCTTCCCAAAGATATACTGGGTGCCTCTTCCCAAAGATATACTGGGTGCCTCTTCCCAAAGATATACTCCGAACATAGGAGTCTTTATAGTGATGCTCCGAACATGGGAGACTTTATAGTGATGCTCCGAACATGGGAGACTTTAGGTCAAGGCCATAACATGTACGGTTCAATAAGTCCAAATAAGTCATAATTTCCTAATTAAGTTCAAGGATTTGATTCGAATTCACAAGTTCTAGTCAAACAAGTTAATAAAAGTAGTGATCAATTTAGCTCAAGAAAAGTTCATGCATTTCGCCCCAAAATATAGTAAAAACGGAAAAAGGGGGTTTGTGATTACTCACTTGATGAGTAGATGCGATGACAAAAGTGGTTACACCGAAATGTAGCGTGAATCCCGAAACTGACCTATTATGAATGATATGATATGCAATGAGTTGCAATGTAATGTTATGCATGCATTTCGTATGTTATTTATACCATTTGCGAGTTTTGAAAATAATACTTATCGTCGAAAAATACTCTTTTGACGTCTTGACCATTCAAAAATTACTTTACAAGTATTTACGTCAAAATGTCATCCTACAATGGTTTTATAATGATTTATGGTGAAATTTTCACTTTTCGTCGTAAAACAATGTCGTCGGAAATTTTCTTGAAAGTGACAAAAATGGCTCCGAAAAACTAGTCGTAACATGGTGTACGTCGATCGTTAGAAAACGAACTCGACGGTTTTGAAAAGTTTGTATCGAAATCTAGAAGTTTCAGTTCAGGAGTTTTCGTCATAAAGGTCTCGAACATAAAGATAATAAGGGTTAAAGATGGTGATTTTGTCTAATTGTTGTGTAAAAAGTGAGTTTCGGCCAAGTTTAGACGACCATAAATAATTTATTACAACTCCGCTATACAAACGGTTGGTTGTTTTGAAAAATATGCTCGGTGATCTTGATTTTACTAGAAGACATTTCGTTCCAAAAAGTTCCATATCATAGTTAAAAACAGCCTCCAACATGGTCGTTTTAGTTACCGTAACACTTGTCTCGTAAAATAATATACTTTTTCAGAAAATAATAGTTACGGCAAATTTATGAAAACGTGCATATCTTTGTCGTTTCAAATCCGTTTTCTACGTATAATACGTCCTTAGCTTCGTATCAAAGTATACTAATATATTTTTGATAAGTTGAAATAATTTGTAAAGCTTAAGGCTCGTTTTTTACTCGAATAAAGTAAAAATAGTATGCTGAAATTTTCTGAAAAATATATATTTCGTCGTCAACTTGAAAAATTCATAACTTCTTCGTTATAACTCCGTTTTAATCCGTTCAAGCGGCCACAGATTCGTTTTAAAGTATATTTTCTAAATATCAAGGCCAAAAAGTCGTGCCTACTGTCGGATTTTCCAGAAAATCAAAACAAGGACAGAACACATTTTATACTTATCGAAAATAGTTTTTCTCGTACCAAACCTGTTCTAATCCCTTCAAATCAACTCCAAAGCTAATCTAATCCTACCATACACCTTCTTAGGGTGTCATGGGTTCCTAGACATCATCAAGACCAACATATACCAAGGGAATAATTATAGGATGACTTTTATATATATATAACTCTAATAATCATGTAAAATGGTATAAATCAACATAAGTCTTGCATGATTGCTCCAAAAATGAAGAAATAACTATGAGATGAAGATGAAATATGTAAAATGATAGAAATATGCTTACAAGTAACTTGATGAGGTGCAAAGAACCAAGGTTTAACTTAAACACTCTAGGTTTTTATTTCAAAACCTTATTAAGAGTGTGATCTAGATTGTTAATTACTTGGACTTGAGAAAAATTTTGTGATCCCTTTGTGATCTCTTGATGGACCGGTTATGGAGGATGAACAAGAGAGAATAGAGGACTTTTATTAACTTGAAATTATTGGAATGAAATGAATGAATGAATTTGATGTGAAGTTTGAGTATATATATATACTATCAAAGAAAAACACTACCAACAATTAATGCTACCCTCTCCCCCCCCCCTTGAACCGGTTTTGGGGGGGATGA
Organism: Chrysanthemum seticuspe; assembly: GCA_019973895.1. NCBI lineage: Eukaryota > Viridiplantae > Streptophyta > Magnoliopsida > Asterales > Asteraceae > Chrysanthemum > Chrysanthemum seticuspe. The sequence goes on from BPTQ01000005.1 coordinate 18,333,743, forward strand.
ATCTCACCAAATATTTTTTTTCTCTTATTAATAATGTATAAGTATGTACTTGTATAATTTGTAAGAAAAAGTGTAAGTGAAATAGATTCAAGTTAAGGTAAATGGTAGTTTTTAGGTACAAGTAAATTTTTAATAGATCAAAATAAAGTATAATGATATCATAAAAAATTTTAAAAATACATTCCTTGTAAAATTTGAGTGATATAAAATTTTTCGTGTAGTTTTTAAGAAAAACGTCGTAATAATATAACTTTAACGATTTATATACGAAATAAATTCAAAACACTAGTTAAACTAAAAATATAGTTTTTATAACTAAATGTAAGTATAAAAATATATCGGGATCATTTTTGGAAGTATCGGATTAAATGTTCAAAATAATAACTTGCGCTATAACGTTTATTTAATATGAAAATAACGTGTACTGAAAAATGCAAAACCATGCACGAACCGTTATGAAATGATGAATATGGAGTATGAGGAATGACCGGAAATTGAGAATTGTGACATGATGGTTCATGGATGTGGCCTCATTCATGGTTCGGTTTGTTTCCCGTTTTAAATCATGTAAGTGTCCCAACTTTGCATCATGAGCAAATTGATATGTTACAATGGAAGCTTCGTGATGGAACTTTATCATCTTTTCTGTCTGAAATGCATGGAATTCTGTCCGTGTTTGTGGCAATGAAGTCCAGTAGTTCAACTTAGTTTGGTCGTCCTATTGTATCCCAAGACATGATGTCCACATGTGGTTAGTTATGAGGAAACGGTTATTGACACAACATCGAATGAGGAAATGGGATGTCAGTAATATATTGAATTAAACCTGCTTCGGTGTCCGCTATGCAAAGTGCAACCTGATTCTCATGATCACCTTTTCTTCGAGTGTGCTTATTCATCGCAAGTTTGGATCAAAGTATTGAACAAGGCTTAAATAAGTTTCGTTTCGTCTAAATGGAGTGAAATTGTTGATTGGTTACTCCCTATTGCTCATAGGAATGACGTTACTATTATTGTTGCTCGTCTAATCGTAGCTGCTACTTCGTATTTCGTATGGCAAGAACGCAACAACAGAGTTCATGGAAATGGTGAAAGAAATCCGGAGCAATTGTCTAAGATTGTGGTTGATATTGTGAGGCTAAATATTACATCAATAAGGTTAAAAAAAAAGCCTCGTGTTGAAAAAATGTATTGGACGTGGAAGATTTCAAGTATCATATTAGATGATGGCTGATTAGTTAGTATCTAGAGGTCCTTGTATGTATTACTTATCTTGCGTAGGTCCTTTTGGTCGTGGTTCGGTTTTGGTTGTTATGTTTTGTGTATATGCCAAGCATATATAGTGTCTTGTTAGGTTTTTCTTAGGGTGGCTCATTACCATCTTCCCATGTACCTAACAATATCATATTTTTTATATATTCACCGGGTATAAATCTTTATTAAAAAAAAGTAAAAGAAAGACAATTGTACATCCTAAAAATCTCCTTATTTGTTATCATACAAAGTAAAATAGAAAGACAATTGTACATCCTAAAAATCTCCTTATTTGTTATCATACAAAAAAAAAAAAAAAAAAAAAAAAAAAAAAAAAAAAAAAAGCTCCTTATTTGTTATCATACAAACTAAAAAAAAGAAAGACAATTATACCTCCTAAAAATCTCCTCATTTGTTATAAAAGAAACTCACGTATTAAAGTGATAGACAAGATCATGGTTTAGTTTTGAACCAGTAATGACCTCTTGTCTAATTATGTATTGCATTATAGTTAATTTATGTATCTATGTGGTACAAATTCACAAAACCAAAACTCGTCTTCTCCTTCTTGAAGCTTTGTTTACTACCATGCTTGCGAATATCTACCCACACACCCTCGCTTATACACACACAAACACCTCATTTCAGCCGCAAGGCCATCATGTAGTTGTTCGATTTCTCACTCCTTATCATCACAATCAACGAATCAACCCAAACACCCTTTCCTCACATAGTCATATTCATCTCATCCCTTTCATACTCTCTATGACATACACTATCAGTATGCTCAATACTCTGTTTTATGTACTCTCGTTATATTCCAACTAACTAACCGGTCATATTTCTTAAATACAAATTGACGAAAGTAACCATGAATTGTGACATAAATACCAGGTCATATGAAGTACAAGCCAAAGATTCGAATAAGGTGATGAACACAACATAAATGACTAGACGTACTTCCCTAGTTAGGCAATGTCATTCAACAGGCATAATGATTCAAACATATATACATTTCGTGAAATATCGAAAGTCAGTTTAAGGGAATGTAACGCCACAATGACATTCTTTACAATGACTAAATATGTCCGAGGAAAATAGAAACAATACTACATATGAGTCATATATATGGATTGTGGTTCCTCTAGTGAGATTTTCAATGTTCATCTTTAGGTATCTATGTGCAAGCTATGATGTTCTAAAGTCTAAACGCCTCCGATACATTAGCTCAAGACCATAAAAGATAATATGAGTTGTTATATAATGTGTACACTCACTTGTTAAAGCAGATATTGAGTTGTGAGCATTCCATTATGTAAACACTCGCATTTGTTTGTATGTTCTGTTTCTGTTTTAGTGGTTAATTCGAAGGAAGTGAGACTAACTTTGAACTCAAATACTAAATTAAAGTATATTAATTACAGGCTTAGATAGCTAGAGTGTCCACTTCAGTATGAATAGAGGAGCAAGATTGACTTTAGCTTCATTAGCGTTATGGTGCAACAGATTATCTGTCATCGGTTAAGAAACTATATGTTTGGTGAAGATTGAATATATTAACGGATGGTTAACGTCGAAAACAAAAACTGTTTCATGTTTTAAATTCTTTTATCATTATTTTGGTGGGTTGATGATTAGTTATTATACAATAGTAACACCCGACTAATTTTTCAAACGTATGATAATTGGTTATTATGCTGGATTTGTCAACAAGATAGATCACCATTATAACGTGGTCTATGAACACATACTAATTTTCGTTTAGCATTTTTCAAATCTACGCGACTTAGTTCAACTACTGAATGAATAAAATCAAATATCAATCTAACGTATAGAATTAGATAGATAGCTTGCACATAGTACTTGTGTTTTCATAGCCTAAACTATATGTTTGGTGAAGATTGAATATATTAACGGATGGTTAACGTCGAAAACAAAAACTGTTTCATGTTTTAAATTCTTTTATCATTATTTTGGTGGGTTGATGATTAGTTATTATACAATAGTAACACCCGACTAATTTTTCAAACGTATGATAATTGGTTATTATGCTGGATTTGTCAACAAGATAGATCACCATTATAACGTGGTCTATGAACACATACTAATTTTCGTTTAGCATTTTTCAAATCTACGCGACTTAGTTCAACTACTGAATGAATAAAATCAAATATCAATCTAACGTATAGAATTAGATAGATAGCTTGCACATAGTACTTGTGTTTTCATAGCCTAAACTATATGTTTGGTGAAGATTGAATATATTAACGGATGGTTAACGTCGAAAACAAAAACTGTTTCATGTTTTAAATTCTTTTATCATTATTTTGGTGGGTTGATGATTAGTTATTATACAATAGTAACACCCGACTAATTTTTCAAACGTATGATAATTGGTTATTATGCTGGATTTGTCAACAAGATAGATCACCATTATAACGTGGTCTATGAACACATACTAATTTTCGTTTAGCATTTTTCAAATCTACGCGACTTAGTTCAACTACTGAATGAATAAAATCAAATATCAATCTAACGTATAGAATTAGATAGATAGCTTGCACATAGTACTTGTGTTTTCATAGCCTAAACTGCCAATATTTTCATAGTCTTTCTTATATACTCCTGTAAAGTTGGTGTATCCATCGATGTGGGATAATTACGTACTAAACAAGAACTCACTTCTTTCTTCACACTTCTTGATTCAAGTGGCTTAATGCCCACTACGCACCTCACTCCCACACTCTCCAGCATCAACTCATGTAACACTTCACACTCAATCTGACGTTGCCGATCCCTTCTAGTGGTTGTCAATAGCTTTAGTGTGATTAATGTTTTGGAATTTTGATGTAGCAGATTTTGAGTCACTATCGAGCAATTATCGGTCGGGGGTTAAGATCGGGGTGTGGAGTATAATGAATTTGTTAATATTCGGATTGAACCATTAGTCATTTTGATGTTAGTTTTCTCATCGATCGACTCTTTATACGTTATTCGCTTATTGAGGATTTATTTTGCTTTAAATTGAACTATGTATCTTGTAGAACTTATCAAAGCTGTTAAAAACGTTTTTAAGTTGATCGCGACTTCAAGAAACTGGAACGTGCAAAGGTGCATTACACAAATATCACAACGATAAATTAAATTGGTTTTTATATCTTTATACGTAAACCAATTCAAATTAAAAATTAGCCATATACTATACATAAATCAATTCCCTGCATAGATATGATAAGCCAACACATTCCTACAACATTACCAAAACATAATCAAAATTGATTAAGAACGAGAATCAGTGTTAAAGCTATTTGTGATGATAAAAAAAGTTATTTATCTATTTATTAGTTTGAAAATATTATGCCTAAATTTCTCCAAATACTATTTACATTCACAATCTGTTAATTTACATTCATCACTCGTTTACAACTTTATTCTTTTTTGGGTAATGGGATTATACCCGGTGAATATATAAAAATAAACTGTAATGTACGTACAAGAAAGAGTAGCTATGAACTACTCTTAGAAGATGATAACTAGGTGCTTTGAAACACTCAAAACACGACTACCATGAAAACTATCCTAGATGTTTTAAATAGATAACAATGGAATACAAAAACTCTAGTATATGACTCGAACTTAATCAGTTCTCATTAGCTCCACACATGAGCTTCCATGTCTCCATAAGTTTGCCAACTCTAGCATTCTTCTTAAACTTGATAGATGCTAGTTTTAGTCTTACTGAATCCGCAACATACTTTGACACTTGCTCCACTTTCTTGTCACCTTTTCCATGTATTCTATCATTTCGTTCACGCCATAGAAAGTATGAATTTTCTGCCACGATTAATCGACCAACAATACTTGTTACTGTTTTACTTTTAGATAAAGGAAGAAGCCAAAACATTATATCCTCCCATCGAGACGACATTCCTGATATACCAGCCACATTCAACACATTCTGCCAAACACTAGACGAGCATGAGCATTCGAAAAAACAAGTGCTCGTGTGAGTCTTGTTGAGATTTGCATAAAGGGCACCGAAGTAAGCTCAAATCAACATCATTTCCTACGTCCCATTGTCGAAGTCGATCTTGCGTTTTTAATCTCTTTCTCATCACTAGCCATAAATGGATAACATGTCTTGAAATGCCATATGATGACCATACTAGATGATACCATTCTGTTTCACTTCCACGTTCTCGGATTGTAAACCATACTTCTCGGCTAGAAAAATCTTTAAAAGAACCATCATATGCTTTACATTGTAATTTATCCACCTGTTGGGAATTAAGAATAGGAACATTTATAAGACTTAGCGTCGGGTAGTTGCTATGCCATGCACTTGGCCACGCCCATTCTCCATCAGATATAATGTCATCAACACATTCTTGCATATCAAAACCTACTCTTGTAACAGCCCGATATGATAAATGGTTCATAAGAGGACATTGAGTATCCTATGTATCAAACCAATCTGACGTACTTCGCCCATTCCCAAGATCATGCCAAAAGAGAGGGCGAAGGATACTTCGAATTTGAAGCAATTTCCTCCATCTCCAACTCACGTTTGAAGCCATTTTCACGTCCCAAAAGCAGTAAAATGACTCGTAATAAAATGGGATTTTAATACCTAAAGTAAATATAAAAACGAGGAGAGATTCTAATACCAAAACCTGCTCTTGTAACAGCCCGATATGATAAATGGTTCATAAGAGGACATTGAGTATCCCATGATGGTGTAAGGTCATGCTCTTGTAACAGCCCGAAAGTGATAAATTTCAAGTTATATATTACCTTCTTGTTTGTTCATGTGTCTATATGGGTCAAAATACAATCATGAATGGTTATACTTTGATGTTAGGCTTAACTCCTGCATCTCAACACTCATGCCATAATTTCATTACTCCGCTTCACCTTCCTCTTAAGTCACAGCCGAGCCGACTTTTACCCGAACATCCACTCCTCATATTCATATCCACCCTCCCGCACACTGGATGTAATCAATTGGAACATTCATTTGGGCATCATCAAACCCCATCATTGGGGTTGACATAAGGGGGAAAAAATAACTTAGGATGAAACATGCAAAATCCTAAGCTAGCCAAAATAGCCATTGAAGGCGTATGCCAAATTGTGCAACTACCAAAAATCCTAAGCTAGCCAATAGCCATCGGAGTTCTCATGATGTTGCATATAGTGAGACCGCAACTTTTCGTAAAAACACGAGAACCTTACAGGTTGAGCGACTTGAAACGTTTCTAAGCTAAGAAGATACTTTCAAAATAGCTCAACCAACTCGACTAGAATGAAATTGTTAGAAAAAAGCCGTTGATACAAAGAATAATGATCTTAAGAGTTTATCAATAATTTATTATCTAAAACAACAAGTTATGTCAATGTTAAACATCCATCACCTTTATATTGCCACGTTAAATCACAAGTCTAGTGTTAGTAGGTGGAATATGAGCTGACTTGTCTTGAATAGAGTTAATTCCATCAAGATAGCAAGCAATGTGGTATAGAGTCTTCGTCTCCCCAAATCTGAACTATTAATAGTTGTAAAACTATTACTCGTGCTATATGAATATTACTTTTATGAGTGTAGTTCATTGTTCATATATACCACTAGTGTTGTACATAGACATTGTAGGCCAAAAGGGTATAACGTTAGACCTACTTAAGGCATGACCTTACACCATCATGGCAATATGGTATAGCTTTACAATACGCTATCACTATGCTCACTCCACTATATGTACTCACCAGTCACATTTCAACAAACTCGATCACCAGTCACATTTCCTTAGAACTTTTAGTAAATTAAAGCATACGATGAATCGTGACATGCCTAGTGATATGAAGAACAAACCAAACATTATAATTAGATAACGAATACAACATAACTGATTAGTGGTACTTCCCGAGGTATATGTCGACCATGTTTTTCAAAAGGCATAAAAATTCAAACGTGCATTTTACGACCTATCCAAGTTAGTTTAAGGAAATGCACGGCAGCAAAAATCTTTGCAATGACTAAATCCATTTCAAGCAAATATTGTTCCTCTAATTAACGAGATTTCAATGTTAAAGAAGTGGAAGATTCATGATCAACATGCGCTTTTAAACGACTAAAAACTAATCACCAGGTGGCGGAGCCATGGGAGGCTAGCAGAGACTCGATTGCTTGCAAGCAAGGTAGTAGAGTTACGAGTCTTTAGATATGGTGTGCCATATTGAGCTACCTTTTGTTTTTGCCTCGTTTTATGTCGAGAGGGCATTGACCACTTGGCCTGCTGAACGTACACCCTTTCCCTCGGCCAAGCTAAGAAAAAAAGTTGCAAGTAAACGAAAGGAAATGGTCGTTGTTCAGATAATCTTTCCACGTCTTTTAGCCAATTATGTCACAACTAAACACCACATACGAAAATGATCTCTTTTTCAGTATGATATGTCTTTTGTAGTTAAGAGCATTTCGTGCCAGCTTATTCAATAATGGTATTCGTGGTTGTGGTTGCCAGTATATAAAAATAGATTCCAAACTAATTAAAGGGAAGCTAAAAAGTCGTCTTAGAACAAGAAAAAGTTGAGTAAGTCGTTTATGAAAAAGGGCGTGTTTGTTTTTTTTAAAAAAAATCTTAATAACCCTCTTACTCTTACCAGTAAGAGGTGGGCATACTTTTTTTTTTTTTTTTTTTTTTTTTTTTTTTTTTTTTTTTTTTTTGAGTCAGACCCAGTTAGACATATAACATCTTACTCAGTAAGAGGTGGGAGACTTGTCTTACTGCCTCTTACTCTATAAGAGATTGAAAACGTGTGTTAATTAACTATGTTATATTTATGATAAAAAAATCTTTTTTCGTATTAACATATGTTACTTATTATCGTATTGCGTTAGTTTAATAAATAAATTATAGAAACGAGCATTTAAAATCATTCGACAATGATATAAAAAACAAATAACATTATTTTGTTCATATTTAGACTTTCTAGCCACCTCTTACCACTAAGATGTGGTAGTCAGATTTAGACCTAAAACATCTTAATGAAACAAACACACCTTTACCTTTCCACGTACAAAAGCAAATTATCTTGTCCCCGTACTCAAGCAATTTAACTAGCAAACCATTTAGTACGGTTTTGAGAATATTTTGCTTGTTTTTATACTTCCATAATCTTATTTATATAGTGATGTACAGTTTGCTCATCAATCCATGTGGGATAAAGTCACAAAACCAAAACTCTCCTTCTTCCACAAACTTTTGTTTCAAGTGACTTAACCACATCTTATGTATCCCTAGCAACCTCACGTGCATACATACGCACCTCATTTCACCAACAATATCATCATTCCTCTTCACTCTACTCCATCTCAAAGTCGTCATAGAGTCTGTCAGCAACATCCCACCAAACACTATCAGTTTGCTCACTGAGCTTCACATACTCTCAATATATTCCAACAAACTCACTCATCACATTCCTTTGAACACATTAATAAAAATAGACATAAATCATGATATACATGGTATCATGATTAGTGTTGTCTATGTTTGTGTATCTTGCTTCATCCATGTGAGACAAAGTCACATTTCTTTCTTGAAACTATTGTTTCAAGTCCCAATCTCATTGCCTCACATACACACAAACATCTCATTTGAATCACAGTCTTATTGTTCCAATAATCCACTTCACTGTCTTCATCAATCTCTACGAACTCACTACCGAGCCAACTCAATCCAGCCACCCACTCCTCATTCATCTCAATCCTCCTGCACTCTCCGTGTATCCAGTGAACAATTCACACTCGATTTGCACATGTCACAAGTTTTTATTACATTGTCATCACATTTAACTACATTTTATTAATTGGAATGAAAGAGTTTTATTTTGTGATCAAGCATATGTAAGTGACATTCCACAAACATAAAATTAAGTTATACTCATAAAAAATTAGTAGCAGATGTATTACTTAAAATTTATAGTTTCTTAGATTCATCGTCCATTTGCCACTTGTTCATCATAGCCAGATATCAAAAATGTAAATCATGGCATCCAATGACTTGTAAAGAAATACCGAAGTACTATGTCTTTTTATTCATTAATCTAAATAAGAATTGATTAAAAAAATCGTAAAACAAATAATATAATAAGTCAGCATAAAAAATAAAGGACTGTATCTACCATGAAAATGTCAAACAACACATTCAAGGTAAACACAGACGTTACAAACTTCTATCTTCATGTTTTCAATTATAAACCACTTTAATATTTTTTCATTTGTCGATGTGGGACAATATTAAACTTCACTTCCCTCTTTATATGTCTCTTTCTGGTTCTCGTTCACACAAATTCTATGAATGAGTAAAGCTTGTTAAAATATTATATTTGAAGTTAATAAAAGTGAACCTGTTAATGATGATCCAAGAATGAATAAAGCTACTTAGAAGCACAAGTTGTCGTATAAAACTAAATTATTTAGTGGTAAAAATTAATTATACAACGTATGATCACCATAAAAAACAACTTAACCCTACTAATTTCAAATATCAGTTTAAACAAGCAGCTTGATTCTTAGACGACACTAACTTTTTATATTGCTTTATGTCTTTTAAATTGCAGAAACAAATACACGTAAACATGATATTTGAAAACTTATGGCCCAAATAATTGACAGCACACAACTATTCCAAACGAAGACTCCGATTTATACATTCAAATAAGATTTTGCACTATCTTAATTAACCTTTCATATAACAACAAACTACCAAAGTAAGCTACTAGTATTAAATAATTTATAGATGAGGAGTTAAGAGCATCTCATGCTATATATTTACAAATTTATAGCATTGACATGTAAGAATTTTATAGCGGCAGCCGCAACATTTGTAAACTTAGCAAACTACTTTTATCTTTATCTTTACTATCTAATCTAATATATAAAATGGAAAAATGGTCAAAGAGGAAAAGTGAAAACTTGAATATTGAATAGGGAATTGATATGTACACATATCATTTTGATACATACACATAAATACAAATGTAAATAGACTGTTATGCCCTTATGTAGTTTTAACCCTTTTCTACAACCTGAGAAATTAATTGTGCCGGCCTCCTCCTGCGTTAACCGATGGCACTCACCGTCTCCATTTAATCCATTACACGTATTTAAGCACAACTGATTTATTAATCTTTTGATAAACGAATTGATCACTATGTTTTACTTTCGTAATCAATCCAATGTATATACATCATGCAATTGGTTTTCATGTCTGCCATAATATGTGATGATTCAAAGACCTTTTCATAATGTTTATACGATTGTTTATGTCTTGATTCTTTGGATAAAAATTACTAATTTTTAATGCATAACAATTGTTACATGCACTATTTTGAATGAACGACTTATGATGAATGAACTACATAAAAAGAATATGTGTGATATAGGTAACCATACATATGAGTTTAATCATTTATGAACAAACTTTTTTTGCATAACACCATTATCTTCCTTTATATTTAAGAAATGAACTTAATAGACTTGTCAACTTCAATATTTCAAGATGAAGAACTTTATCTTACTAGCTCTACATTCAAATCGGTTGATGAATTACTAAAGAGTGTATGAGCATTTTATTATGCTAAAGGATATGGGCTTACTATTCGTGATTCAACAAAAAGACGAGTATGTCGCATTGCAGTGTGACCGAAGTGGTTCTTACCGAGATGTACAACGTTCTATTGACAAAAACGAAAACAGAGCACAACGTCTTGTTTGGTCGAATTCCCGTTCCAAGTTTAAGTTTGAAAGATACTTTGTTGGATGATTTCTTCTTTGTGGTCAAGATCGGAACTGTTGCATTTGTTTAAATTCTTGTGTTCGGAATTGTATCAGTTATGCGTACATAACTACGTAACTGAGTTTTTCCTACATGAGTTATTTTTTGTGGTTTATTGTTTCAGTGTTTGAATATATGAATTTCTTATATATTGTAGAGTTAGTCATCCAGGTTATGATCCCTTATATTGAGGACTGAAAGTCTGAAACATATTGAGGACTCAAAACAATAGAGTTAGTCTACAATGTTTAAGTGTTTTAATTCATATATACGAAGTCCTGAAACATATATGAATTTCTACAATAGAGTTACTCTACAATGTTTCAGTGTTTGAATTCTAATTACAAAAATTTATTCATACAAAATTGAGGACTTCGTTCAAACAGAAGCTATGGGAAAAAATTTGATGGGAACGAAAACAAAGAATTAGTTTGGCAAAGTCTGTTAAGAAAAAGTCAAACAATGACTAAAATACAAAGGAGGGCATAATAGTCTATTTACAATTGTATTTATGTGTATGAATCAAATTGTTATGTGTACATATCAATTCCCTATTGAATATTGAAAGTCAAAATTTTTGAAACCTTTTAAAATGTCAAAAATAAAAATCTTAACTACATGCATGGCAACACATAATCAATACCATATATATAAACATAAACATTACTGTGAAACGATTCAATATGCTAAATGCTATACGTATTGATTGAATGTTTAAAAAGCAAAGAATGAAATGTCGAAACTCATAAACAATATATCTTCCATCAATAATTTGTTTTGTGCTTGGCATATCTTCCATATGGGAATTGATAGCCAAATATTTTTCATACGGGAATTTATTTAAAAGAAAGTTGGTAGGTTGGATTGGAATATATAATCTCATTTTTTATGTTGCAATATGTGACGTCCGCTAAAATATTGAATTTATTTCAATTTAGTATTTTGTATACGTCGATAATTTTTAACCACGACAAATTTTGTATTCATCGATAATTTATAACCACGACTAGAAACTATGCATAAACCACGGTAGCAGAACTCACATGAACCGTCGCACCAAACACAAATCAACGCATCAAAGTTATGTTAAAAACTAAATTGCTACCACCGAAATTGTGTCTGCAATTAGGCACCGCCGCCGCTAGGCGCGAGTACTCGGCTATAAACTATTAATGTTGAAAAGTTGAAAAATGAAATGTTGAAAGCATTGCAGTCAACTACTATTGCAGGCAATTATTAACTAGCCATGCGTTTGAAAAATAGTCAACTTTTTTTGAAAATTTCAAAAACCTCGAAATCAATTTAAAGATATTGCAAATGGTGAAAATCATGGAAAGTAGTACAATTAATTTTTCAATTAGTGTTTTACCGTTTTTTATATGGTCTTATAATGGCCTGAGAGAAGAAATTTGTTAACCGACAATTACAAATTAATGACTTACCATTTTGCATTTACTACTTGGAGCAATAATTATGGAAAATGAGTAGGATAAATTATCCTTCTCTTCTCCGTCATTTTCATCAACTCTTGCTATAATGTCTGAAAACAAAAAACAAGACATTTCGGCAACAAGTCCAAAAGAAAACTATTAATACACATTGGAAACCGGGTTGACCTAGGACGCTTCTAACCCAACGGGTTGACCCGGTATAAATTGACCCGTTTTTTTAAACCGGAACGGTTCAACTGGTTGTACCACCCGGGTCGAACCGGGTTTCAAAATATTATGTTTAATCCCCAAATCCTCAAACTTTTATTATTTTTCGTTTATAACCCGTAAATTTTTTTTTTATCACTAAAACTATCTAACGCTATAAAATCACGTTGTTGTGCACGGGTACTCGTCTAGAGTTGAATAATCACAAGTTACAACAGTTTGCAATTACATTTTGATCTTTTTACGTTCTATTTTGAACGTTATACGAAATACTTACCACTATATCGCATATCATTAATTGTCTACTGCTAAGAACCGCTGCCGCTAGGCGCGGGTACTCGTCTAGTAAACTTATATGGGTAAATAATTGAACTTTTGTTGGATTCTTTTTTAAAAAAGATAGGATGTAACCTTAGGCTTTTGGTCTAGTGGTATCATGGTATGTGAATTGCCTACCAACCTAAAAAAAGTTGGTTAAAACATCGTTCGTAACATTTATGAAATATATTAGGACATAGTTTAGGGAGTGAAAGAAAATTGCCACAAAAAAAACGATAGGTGTAAAGTACGTGGGTGGTACCTTTTTCTTCTTCTGTAAACTTGGTCTAAAAGCTACCTCACATCCATATCAATATGAACATTTCATATAAAAAAGCATTGAACAAAGATGCTCTAAAAGCTAAATAAGTTGGAAGACCTATGGTTTGCGCTAAGAAATCACAACAGATGTAGGTTTTGGAAGAAATTAAACGCGAATGGGTATAAATATTTTAGATTTGGATTCGGCTATTATTTGCTAATGCTTAACTTCATGGTTATACGTTTTATCCGTTTTTCGTATGTTTTCACATGTTTTTATATGTTTTCATCAAACGTTTTTATTCGTTTTTATTACGTTTCTATACCCTTTCACACGTTTTTATACGTGTTATCCGTTTTTTCGTGTGTTTTTATACGTTTTTATCCGTTTTCACATGTTTTATACGTTTTTATTTGTTTTTAAACGTTTTCGTCCGTTTTTCTTATGTTTACATACGTCTTTATCCATTTTTATTCGTTTTCACACGTTTTTATACGTTTTTTAAAAATAATTATCGATCTTTTTTTTAATATTTTAAATTTAAAATTTTTTTTGTTGATTTTTTTTTTAAATTTAAAAAAAAAATAATTATCAATTTTTTTTTTTTTTTTTTTTTTTTTTTTTTTTTTTTTTTTTTTTATAAATTTCAGTTTTTAAATAATAATCGAAAAATAAAATAATTATTTTTTAAAACGTATAAAAACATAAAAAAACGGAGAAAAACGTATCAAAACGGACGAAAACATTTAAAAATGGATGAAAATGTATAAAACGTGTGAAAACAAATGAAAAACGGATGAAAACGTATAAAAACGTATAAAAATGGATAATAAACGCTTTAAAAATATAAGAAAAACGGACGAAAATGTATAAAAACGGATGAAAACGATATACGGACTAAATTCGTTACACCCCACAAACCATAGGGACCTTAGTTTTAAGGGTATTTATGTCATTTCAGTCACACTTAACGGTCAAACTAACATAAAAAGTGGTCAAGGGACCAAACCCGTTACGGGTCAAAACCACAGGGAGAGGATTTGGGAAAAATAAAGTTTAGAGACGATTTTCGTTCTACCCGGTAAACCACAAGGACGATTTATGAACTGTACTCTAAATATAAAAAAGTCAAGCTTTACAACCACCAGGTCTACATTATAGTTGTAACTATCAGATAATTACTATAGCTTGACTAACAATATATTCAGAGTCTTAGTTATAAACTACTACAATATTTACTCAACTACCAATGTGGGATAGAGTCACGAAACCAACATACTCTTTTTCCTCTTGAAACTTCTGTTTCAAGTGACTTAACCACCGTATCTCTAACCTCACATACATAAACACCTTTATTCACACACAATATCATTGTTCCTCTTCACTCTTCTCATTATTTGTCCTCCGAATCATCCTCGAGCCAACTCAATTCAAATACTAGATTAGAGTTTTCGTGAAACAGATTTTGAGTCACCAGTGAAGCAACTATGACTCTTTATACGTTATTGAGTTTGTATTAGAAATTTTCCCTTCCTATTTGCAATCAATTCCATCTAGGTGCTTTCCTTGACAGGCTTATGTTGGATGACAAAAAGTAGTAAGAGTTTTATTCATACATGCACTTTTGCCATAGTTATATATCAAAGAAATTAAATTAACATGAGTTTCTATAGAAATACATTTCTTATACAATAAGCTAGATCCGAATTAAATTAATGAAAAACACTAAAATCAACCTTAGATGTTTAAAAGTAAGACTAAGAAACATTCACGAAATTCACGTATTAAAGAAATTTATAAGTAAATATATGTATTTGACGAGACTCTTTCTAATTGTAATGTAAAATTATATATATATACTATTAGGAGTTGTTGAACGGGCAAAGTGTAAAATCTTAAGCCCTCCGTTTTCAACTAATTCTTCACTTTATTGGTTGCCAAAATAATTACTCCGTATATTCCATAAACAGTAGCCTAACTGTTGGTAGTGGCCGCATGGCTCTTTCTCATTGTTGATAATAATATACGTATTAAGGAATTTTATAAGTAAATACATGTACTTCAGGTAGATATCTTAAATTTAGCCTCCTAAACCTATTCATATATTGCTCCAAAGTTTGCATATTCATCAATGTGGGACAACAAAATTAACCAAAACTCTTTCCACCCTTCAAGGCTTCTTTTGGCTTTTGTTTTAAAATGACTTAATGACCACGTATCCACCCTCATAGCCTCACTTACACACATACAAACAATACTGCACCGAGCCACAACCAAATCAACATCGCTGCTCTCTCCTACACCATCCCACCAAACACCATCTAACTCAACGGTCACATTCCACTAAATAAATTAACACAAGCAACCATGAATCGGGGCGTGTGTACATGGTCATATGAAGAACAAGCCAAATATTCAAATAAGGTGATCATTATGAAGACAACATATACTAGTATAAATTATTTGTGGTACTATCCTTGCTATATGTTGAGTCGACCATGTCTTTCGAAAGGCAAAACATACATTTTACGAAATATTCGAGTTTAAAGATATGTACTGCCACAACATTCTAACATGACTAGTTCCATTCAAGGCAAATAGAAACCACTACCGACCAGTCGTATATATCGATTGTGGTTAGGAGTATTTGCATAATACAAGCTATTACATTCAAACAAAAAATGACTTTGATATTCTAAACGCTTCCATATACAGTAATTAGATAAAAAAAAATGATAATAAAAAATAAATAAAAAATAAACATAGCATGAGAAATATACAGTTGTTACATAATGTGTAAACTCATACGTTTTTGTGTTCTTTATAGTGGTTAGGAGTAAGTGATAATAATTTGAGCTCAAATACTAAAGTATTGGTTTTCATTGTTCAAATACCTAATCTTCATCTGGTTAATCTACTATTTGGTTGGGTGAAAGAATGAAGATTGGGGAGTGGTGTTGTCTTTTTTTTTTTAGCTTAACGATTGTTTAACATTCATAACAAGATTAAGTACATGTTTATATTTTTTTGTCACTGTTTTCGTGACTACAAAATAAATACTCGAAAGAAAATGGAATTTAAGCTTTTGGTTTCATCCAACAAGGTCAAAAGCTATAATTATTCGATTCGCTAATATCTAATTGTATAAGGTATGCTAAAATTTGAAGTTATATATTACCTTAACATCAATTGGCAGTTTGCCACAATCATCTCCACGTATCTCATAAAACGTAAACTCGTTTTTGTTTTCTCGAAAAACAAAAATGTAAAAAATACCAAATTGAAACCTGTTTTCTCAAAAAACAAAAATGTAAAAAATACCAAATTGAAACCGACGTACTTATGACGTAAGTAAATAACAAGTACGAGCGTGTAACAGTGAGGTATTACTTTACGCCACTATTGTCTTACTTATATATTGTTGTAGAGTTTATTTATTCATCTATGTGGGATAAGGTCACAAAACCAAAACTCTTATCCTTCTTCAAGCTTTTATTTACTACAATATCTTTATTTACTACAATATCTCCATCCTCACTCCTTCACCTACACACACTCAAACACCTTATCTCACACACGATTTCATAATGTCATTGTTCAACTTCACTCTCCTCATCATCACAACCAACGACTCAATCCAAACACCCATTCCTCACATTTATCTCATCCCTTTCACACTCTCCACGGCACACACTATCGGTATGCTCACTCCACTATTTGTACTCTCGTCACATTCCAACAAGCTAACCGGTCATATTTCTTAAAAAAGTTAACAAAAGCAATCATGAATCGTGACATCTATACCAGGTCATATTAGCGGTACTTCCTTAGTGTAAAGACTCATTTGTTTGTATGTTCTCTTCTAGTGGTTAATTATGAGACTCACTTTGAACTCAAGTACTAAGGTATATTATTGGCTTAGATAATTAGAGTATCCACCTTAGTGTGTAGCAAGACCGACTTTAGCTTCATTAGAGTTATGGTGCAATTCTCAGTCATCGGTTAAGCAATTATATGTTTAGTGAAGATCGAGTATCAGAGATATTTTACACATGCTTAACATCAATAACATCAAAATTAGGTTCACGTTTAAAATATTTTATCATTGTTTTGGTGGACTGATGATTAACTAATTATGCAATAGTAACAGACGGACTAATGCTTCAAACATGTGATAATCAAAGTGTTATTGTGGAATTCTTCAACAAGGTAGATCACCATTATAACGTGGTCTACGAACACATACTAATTATCGTCACCTGCTGTCTTCTCATCTGCTCACCTTCATCAGACACTTTCCTCACCTCCATTCTCCCTCTTCGAATCAATCTATCCCTCTTCTAAACTCACCATTATAAAAAATAAAATAAAAAAAAAAACAAAAATTGGATCTTTATGTTTTTTTATGGAAAAACATGCCCCGTTTGTTTGGAAGGTTCTTTGGGGGTTGAAGTTTTAGAACCAACTTTCGTTGTCTCATCTTTGTTTTAAGTTGTAGGGGATACTTTGGGTTATCCCGTTTGGTCAGGATACTTTGGTTTATCCTGTTTGGTACAGATACTTTGGTTTATCCGGTTTGTTGCCTGCTGCTGAAGATGCTTCCGCTTGCTGTCGAATGTCTTCATCAACATTTATTTACTTGCTTTAGTTTATTGTTTATTAGCTTTAATCTCCAGTTCGAGCTTTCGCGATTTCGCCGCTCAAACTGCGGGGGAGTGTTAGACTGTCAGTAGTATTAGATGATAAGTAGACCCACGTCCGTTGTTGGGCCTAAAGCCCATTGTATCCTAGGGTTTATCGTGTATATGTATGTCCCAGTTATGAGATTATAATCAATCAATCAATAAACATTATAACATCTTACATAATCTAGTTTATTGTATTCGTTTTTTTGTTCTTTGTTCTTTAGCTTGGTCTCATTGGGTGTTGTGTTTTTGAGCATGTCCAAAACACATAGTTTTTATATCGAAGGGCAGATCATGACAACTCTTCCATGTATGTAAACTCTTATCATTTTTTTAAATTTATTCACTTGATATAATCCCTTTACCCAAAAAGCACCGCTAAAGTGTTGTATTATGCCATAAAAAGTTGCATTATGGTTAATGCAACACTTTAGACTTATACGCAACATTTTGTTTTCTTAAAGGCGACACGTTTTGCATTCAAATGCAGCAAATTTTAAGAGGAAAACATGAAGATGAAAAAAAGATAATTTGCTATACCCGAATACCCTTTCACCCGGCCATGCTAAAAAAATACGTTGCAAGTAAACCAAAAGGATATGGTCGTTATAATCTTTCCGTGCAACTAAACACCACATACCAAAATGATCTATTTTTATTTAGTATGATATGTATTTTGTACGAAAATGCAGTAAACCAAATTAAAGGAAAAGGTTGTTCAAATAATCGAGCACACAGTGTGATTGTTCTTCTTCACTCTTCTCGCCATCCTCCACTGAATCACGACCGCCCACTCCTCACATTAATAGCAACCTTCCTGCACTTTCCCGTATCCAACGAAAAACTCACGCTTGACATGGATAGGTGACAATGTTTTTATGACATGACTACAAACTTTTGTCGTTCTTATAACTTTTGTTTCAAGTGACTTGAGCACCAATTAGTTACCTATTAA
This sequence comes from Chrysanthemum seticuspe, assembly GCA_019973895.1. Classification (NCBI taxonomy): domain Eukaryota; kingdom Viridiplantae; phylum Streptophyta; class Magnoliopsida; order Asterales; family Asteraceae; genus Chrysanthemum; species Chrysanthemum seticuspe. The sequence continues at coordinate 18,352,708 of BPTQ01000005.1, forward strand.
ATTTAAATTTAACTTAAACCATATCCATAAGCAAGTAAAGTATTAGTAGGTTTATTTATTCATAACATGTATTTTTGCCATATTTACATATCAAAGAACTTAAATTAACATGAGTTTTTATAGAAATACATATTTTCATATACCATAAGCTAGATTCGAATTAAATTAATAGAAAACAGTAAAAGCAACCATAGATGTTTAATAGTCATAGATGTTTTATAGTGAGACTATAAAATAAATACAGTAAAAATGTAAAACTATTTATAATAATGGTAAAAAAGAAATTCGAATTAAATTAATAGAAAACAGTAAAAGCAACCATAGATGTTTAATAGTCATAGATGTTTTATACTGAGACTATAAAATAAATACAGTAAAAATGTAAAACTATTTATAATAATGGTAAAAAAGAAATTCGAATTAAATTAATAGAAAACAGTAAAAGCAACCATAGATGTTTAATAGTCATAGATGTTTTATAGTGAGACTATAAAATAAATACAGTAAAAATGTAAAACTATTTATAATAATGGTAAAAAAGAAACATTCATGAAATGCACGCATTAAATAATTTTATAAGTAAATACATGTATTTGACGAGTTCGCTTCTACTTTCATGGTAAAGCCAATAATATTATAACGAGGCAATTACATAATAACCACATTTGCAATTTCTTCAAAACTATGTTTAAATACCATCGTATATTATTCATTAAAAACTTTTATTTTGAGAAAATATGCAAACATACAAGTTTATTGAGTATATATGTAAGTCACTCTATTATGATTTGACGAGACCGTTTCTAAAAAGTCACGGGTAAATTTATGGGTATATGTTTACCCACTAAATCCAATAAAATTTACCCATGACCAAATTGGATGCTTGTAATCCTTGGTAACAAAAACATTCCCACAAGATTACCCATACATTTACCCACGATAAGTTTTCTTATGGGTAATGCGTGAGAGTATTACCCACTAAATTACTCACATATATACCCATAAGCACTCACGATGTGGGTAATTCGTGGGAAATATTTTGGCGTAAGTTATTACCCACATATTACACACCAAATATATTTCTGTGGCTATTGGTGTGGGTAATTTCGTGGGAAATGCGAGGGAAAATAAAATCGTCTTTGTAAGTTATTGATCGTGGGTAACGGGTGGGTATTAGGTGGGTAAATGCCCTCAAAATGATGACTGTGGGTAATTGTCTTGGGTATTCCACCAGATTCTTGCAGTGAATGGTCCAAGTGTCATGCCAACTCATTGTGTGAACTTTAATTTGTAAAATTTATTGTAAAAGAAAAACATATATCTGATAAAAGAAAGGGCAAATATTTTATAAAGGCACGATACTTGTCCCCATTTTTTTAGTAGCGAACACAAATTTTGGCTTATACGGGGTATATTTCTTTCAAAATCGGCCTTCTTGATGTATTTTCTGATAATTTTGCCCCTCTCAGCTAATAAGATTTTTTTTTCGAAATGCAAAAATGTCACAAAGTACCTTAAGAATGACGAATTTGAAAGAAAAGTACTCCTCTAAGCCAAATATTTTGTTCACTGCCCAGAAAACAAATGGTATGAAGTATTATACTTTTTTAAAACATTTTTCCTAAAAGAAAAGATAAATTGTTATTATACAAAGTAAAAAATATCAAACCAAGACCTCACGTATCAAAGTGATACGGAGGGCGTCGGTATAGATTTCAACCTACGTCTACTATTGTCTTATTATATAGAGAAAATTACCAAAAGGGGACTTTTTTCTGAGCATGGTCCGTTTTTTAGACTTTTTTCTAGGCTCTTTCCCAAAAGAGCCACGCTCAACTGCTCAACTGCTCAACTCCACCACTTTAGTGACAAGTGTCATGTGGTAGGTAGACATGTTTTTTTATTTTTTCTTAAATGACAAATATGCCCCCTATATAAAATGATACCCTCTCTCTTTAATTATTGTTCTCATACCCTCTCTCTTCAATTATTTTTCTTCTTCTTCTGGTTGGTTTGATAGATCGAAGATGTCACATAAATAATGTCCAAAAATTCCATTAAAGTAATAAATGACTAGTCATGGCTCCTTCTTCAATTCACCAACTATCGTTACAGGCCTTCTGCTAAATTATATGTACGCTTGACTAGTCATTTATTACTTTATTTGTTCTGGTTGGTTAGATAGATCGAAGATGCATTGGAGCTTCATGGAATCTGTTTTTTTTTTTTTTTTTTCTTCGATCCCATCTTAAACATTATTATCGAGTGTTTGGTTTATATATTTGTGACTTGAGAAGAAACGGTATGAGTGGTTTAATTTCCGACGAGATCTCATAGCAGCAGTAGCAGATTCCGGCGAGATTTTTTAGATTCCGGTCACAGATCTGAATGATACACAAATGGAAACTCGAATAAGTCTCATGGTTACGCGTTCTCTTGATTCGCTACGTGAAGTGTTCAAGTCATTAGTTGTTGAAAAAGTTTCGGTCACAGATCTGAATGATTCCGGCGAGATTCCGGCGATAGCAGCAGATTCCGGCGAGATTTTTAAAGACTAGGCTGCTTGATGTTCTTGTGTTTTCACCATCAATCTTGTTAGTTATATGTCTTTTTTTTTTAAAGACTTGATATATGTATTTCATATTTAAAAGAATGTGTGGGAATCATATTTAATTGAATGGTCGTGTTTTCAATTATTACACATGATACTTGATGCAAGAATAGTGTAAAATGTAACAGTGTATATTTCTTTGACATTATACGAAGTATTTCATTTTTTTCTTCCTTAAATCTTAGTGGTAATAAGCACATTATTACTGTAATACTAGTGTAATATGATATATTAATTTTTGTAAGTATAGATAATTTTTGTGGTTGAGCAGTGGTGGTGGTGGTGGTTATGGACTGCTAAGGTGGTGAGCAGTGGTGGTGAGCAGTTGAGCAGTGGTAGTCGAGCAGTTGAGCAGCGGTGGTGGTGGTGGTTATGGACTGCTAAGGTGGTGAGCAGTGGTGGTCGAGCAGTTGAGCAGTTGAGCAGTGGTAGTCGAGCAGTTGAGCAGCGGTGGTGGTGGTGGTGATGGTGGTGAAGATATGGCCGGATCTTGGATTGAGGTTGAAGAGAGAAAGAGAGAAAAAAATTAGAAAAAATGAAATATGTGGTGTCTTTTATATGTGTGTTTGAGGGCAAATTTGTCATTTAAGAAAAAATAAAAAAACATGTCTACCTACCACATGACACTTGTCACTAAAGTGGTGGAGTTGAGCAGTTGAGCAGTTGAGTGTGGCTCTTTTGGGAAAGAGCCTAGAAAAAAGTCTAAAAAACGGACCATGCTTAGAAAAAAGTCCCCTTTTGGTAATTTTCTCTATTATATATTGAAGGTAAAACTAAAAAATGACTGACATACTTTTTATGATATACATTAATGCTAAACATATCAATTTAACTACCAACATGATACACCGAAACCTAAGTTCAAATTATATACCTAAGTGATAAACATGTACAAAAATGCGCTTATGTTCTTCATCTTTCTTCTGCTACATTTTCAAATTCAGATTTTGGCCACCACCTCCGGCTACCGACCACCATCTCTTGCCGGAAGAAAATTATACATTATATTTTGGCCATTACCTTTATTTAGCCTCATCGTCTTTCCCCTAATTAAGAAAATCCAAACAAACCAAAATTTCTAATAAACAAATCCATGCAATGCTCTTTAGAGATCTTGATATACCAAAAGTGTGTTAGTGTGTAACTCTCAGAACATGGTAAGATAATAAAATGTAACAACAATACCACTATGTGGTTACCGGATATCACTTAGAATCGCGTGATCACTTTCTAAAGTAAACTATTCGACCCTAATGCCTGGGTTACACGAATATCTACTTGGGATAAGACCAAATGTAGTTATAGAATTAGGCACAATTCAATAACCCTTTTTACTTAGAAGTGTTAATCATTTTCAGTGTATCTCATGCATGATCAGATATCCTATTTTATAGGAGATTACTCTTAGCTAGTCAAATGGAATTATGAGAATTAATCGCCCCATTAATCGCCTCATAGTTATCCCCATTATAGCCGTTAGTGGTTACATGACAAATTAAACGTGGTCATTATGCAGTTGTAACTGCCACTTGAATAGGTCAATGCCTGTTATAAGTTAATTTCAGTACTAGCAGTACTTTCATAGCATTAGCAGTGCTTTCATAGCACTAGCAGTGGAAACACTGCTTATCCGCACTAACTTAGCACTAGCAGTGGAAACACTACCTATCAGTGCTAACTTAGCACTAGCAGTGGAAACACTACCTGTACAAACCACTACAAGAGTCAGGGTGTTCACGAACCTAATGGGTGTATACTCCATTCCTCCTGACCCATTACCAGGTGTGAACTAATCCCACAAGTGCACTAAATTTTCCAACAATCCTCCCCAAATTTAGTTCACTTCCTTTGCATGAAAAACAAACATCAAACAAAACATGTGCATAAACGAAAATATCCTGAGGATTGAATTTCTATCTTAGTAAATTACACGTTCAAATATTCGAGAATCAGGGTGTTCTAAGAATTGAACCCTTCAACCCATTTGAATACCTGAAGATAAAATACACACAAGTTTTCAAACACTTAAAAGCTCCCGACACTATACAAGCCATGTGTCCATATCCAAATTCATAAATGTTGTAAAAGCTAAAGTCCAAAAGCTTCCTGAAGCGGCAAAACTTCAACATTCACATAGGTGGTTCCTCTTTATTCATGCTCCTGCCAAGCACATTTTCAAAGAAAATTAACCATTAAGAAGTAAAGACTTCATCCTCCTTTTAGCAGGTTCTGAGCACAACCTTGGGAGGGAGTTGGGTGTCCTAGCATTCAGTGACTAAGTTGGACTTAAACATATCCCTTTAGCAGACTTTATAACCAAGTCTCTAGCCAAACCCTTCGTCAAGTGATCAGCTAAGTTTTGTTGAGATCTAACAAACTCTATAGATACCACCCCATTCATGATAAGCTCACGAATCATGCTATGTCTGACACCTAAGTGTCTAGACTTCCCATTATACATCTGGCTATAAGCCTTTGCCAATGTAGCTGCACTATCACAACGGATAGAAATAGGTGCTATAGGTTTAGCCACAATGGAATCTCAAGAAGCAAGTTTTTTAACCATTCAGCTTCTTTACCAGCAGCTGCCAAGGCCACAAATTCAGATTCCATTGTTGAACTGGTGATGCAAGTTTGCTTCTTGGATGCCCAAGAAATTGCACCTCCACCAAGTAGGAATACCCAGCCACTGTTAGACGAATTGTCTTCAGTGTTACTGATCCAACTTGCATCAGTGTATCCTTCCAGCACTGATGGGTAACTAGTATATGTGAGACTATAATCCATAGTTCTCTTCAAATACTTCAGTACCCTTTGAACTGCTTGCCAGTGATGAGCACTAGGATTACTAGTATACCTGCTTAATTTTCCCACTGAAAAACTAATATCAGGTCTTGTACAAGTCATGGCATACATCAGGCAGCCAATTACCCTAGAATACTCAAGTTGAGATACAGCCTTGCCTTTATTAGGCATCTACTTCTCACAAGTATCCATAGGTGTACTCACTGGAGTACAATAAAAGTAATTGAATTTCCTCAACACCTTCTCAATATAATGAGACTGAGAGATAGAAATTCTTTTACTTTCAAGTTTAATCCTTATACCAAGGATAACATCAGCCTCCCCCATGTCTTTCATAGAGAACCTTGATGACAGTAATTCCTTTGTCAGGTCAACCTGATTTTGGTCAGTGCCAATGATCAACATGTCATCAACATATAGACAAATGATGACTCCTCTACCAGATTCATCAAATTTGCTATATACACATTTGTCAGCTTGGTTAAGAACATAACCACTAGACAAAACCACTTCATCAAATTTTTGATGCCATTGCTTAGGGGCCTGGTTTAGTCCATAAAAGGGACTTAATCAGTTTACACACCTTGTTTTCATTGCCAGGCATGATGAAGCCCTGAGGTTGGTTCATATAAACCTCCTCATCCAATTCACCATTCAAGAAAGCTGTTTTCACATCCATATGATGAATAATCAGATTGTGAATAGATGCCAAAGCAATCAGCAGTCTTATGGTACTGATACGAGCCACAGGGGCATAAGTATCAAAATAGTCTATCCCTGACTTTTGTTTAAAGCCCTGAATGACTAGTCTAGCCTTGAACTTTTCAATAGTTCCATCTACCTTTATTTTATTTTTGAAAATCCATTTGCAACCCAAAGGTTTGCAACCAAGTGGTAGATCAACGAACACCCAAGTGTTGTTGCCCATAATGGAATCCATCTCATCATTGATTGCTTCTTTCCAGAAAGCAATATCCTGGGACTTCATTGCTTCTTCAAATGTCTTGGGACCATCCTCAACAATGAAGCAATAGGAGTATTGGTCTGAGACCTCATCCCTTGTTCCTTCAACTAAGTATAGTTGAAACTCAGGTCCAAATGACTTTGGAGTCCTGACTCTTTTGCTCTTTCTGAGCATAGGTTTAGGTTGTTGAACCATAACCTCATCAGGTACCTCTGATGATTCTTCATCAGGGATCTCTGATACACCAGTGTCATGAGTTCCATTAGGAATCCTCTGACTTGGTCTAGGGGCTGATGAGAATTTATTCTCATCAAAGTTTGCATCCCTTGATTCAATTATGGAGTTAATTGAAACATATTCATTAGGTTCAATGACATAGAACCTAAAAGCCTTGGAATGCTCAGCATATCCAAAAAAGATGCAATCAATGCCTCTTTCACCCAAAGTTTTCAACTTTGGATCAAGGAGTTTTACAACAGCCCTACAACCCTAAACCCTGAGATAGTTCAGGTTGGGTTTCCTTTTAGTCCAGAGTTCATAAGGGGTAACCTTGTTCCTTTTGTTGGGAACCCTATTTAATAAATAGCAAGCTGTTAACATAGCTTCACCCCAGAACCCTTGACTCAGTCCTGAATAGGACAACATTGAATTAACCATCTCCTTCAGCACCCTGTTTTTTCCTTTCAGAAATGCCATTTTGTTGAGGAGTATAGGGATCAGTTGTTTCATGGATTATACCAACAGACTGAAAATACAGAGTATCCATGTACTCACCTCCCCCATCAGTCCTTAATCTTTTGATCAAAGACCCAAGTTGTAATTCAACTTTAGTTTTAAACACTTTGAATTTATCTAATGCTTCATCCTTGGTATGTAACAGATAGACATAACAAAACCTAGAAGCATCATCAATAAATGTCACAAAGTACTTCTTATTCCCCAAAGAGGGAGTGGCATGCAAATCACACATGTCACTGTGTATTAGCTCCAAGAGCTTAGTCTTACGACTAACACCCTGAAAAGGTTTCTTGGTTATCTTGGTCAACATGCAAGTTTTACACTTTTCAGTGTCCATTTCAAATGTTGGGTTCAACCCATCCTTAGACATATCTTGCATTCTTTTATAGTGTACATGGCCAAGTCTTGCATGCCATAGGGTAGATTCAGTCAGGTCAGAGGTAGTCATAAAGGCTGAAATAACACTATCAGTGGAAATATTAAGCCTGAACATTTGATTACACAAATAGCCAAAACCAATAAAAACACCACTCTTAGACAAGACAAATCTATCAGACTCAATAACTTGTTTATATCCATGATTATTTAAAACACTACTTGAAACCAAGTTTTTTCTTATATCAGGAACATGAATAACATTAAACAAAGTTACAATCTTTCCAGAACTAAATCTAAGATCCACACAACCACGACCATGCACCAAGGTTGTTGACTCATTTCCCATGTGAAGAATAGAACCATCATTCAGTGACTCATAAGTCTTGAACCAGCTTCTATCTTTACACACATGAACTGTTGCACTAGAGTCAACCCACCACGTAACATCATCATCCTGCACATAAAAAGATTTAGATACATATGTAACATAATAAATCTGAAAAGACTTATTAAACATATTCTGACCTTTCAGTGAGTTGGCTAAACCACCACTCCCTGAACCATTAGTGCCTGATCCATTGGCTTTACCACCAACTCTAACACCTTTGCAACCCCTTTTAATATGACCAGTTTTGCCACATTTCCAACAAGTAGGTGTTGCCTTCTTGTTAGGATCTACCCTTGTGTTGTCATGATATTTGCGTTTGCCTTTGTTGTCATTGTACCTGGTGGAGTTGTTATGCTCCACCATATTGACAACAGATGCACCAGCAGCATTGCTACTCTTTGGCTTGTCATTATCCTGCACCTTGAGAGATTGCTCAATGCGTAGTTGACTGCCCAACTCAACCAGAGTTAACTCCTCTTTTTTATGTTTCAAGGTATGCTTGAAATCTTTCCAAGAAGGAGGGAGTTTGTCAATGACACAAGAGACTGATATAGCCTCATCCATGTGCATATTGTGTTGTGTAAACCTTCCAAGTATTCCAAGAAGTTCATTATATTGTTCCATGACTGGTCTTGAATCAGTCATTTTGTAATTTGTGAAATTACTTACAAGAAACTTCTTACTTGATGCATCCTCAGCCATATATTTGGCATCCAAGGAATCCCACAGTTCTTTGGAAGATTCAAAGTTCTGATAAATATCAAATAGAGAATCAGACATACCATTGAGAATAAGACCTCTGCATATGTAGTCATCATTCTCCCATTTGCTCCACCTCCTGATCTGCTCAACCGTAGCATCATCCCCATCATCAGGAATAGGAGTGGTTAGCACATACACCACACTCATGCTTGACAGCAAGAAGTGCATCTTCTTCTGCCATCTCCTAAAGTCCACCCCTTCAAACTTATCCAGCTTAGCAAAGTTTGAAGCCATGTGTTTCATTGCAGCGGCTGCCATTGATTATCACAAAAATAGTTTACTTTGATTGTTAGTGTGGAACTCCCAGAACAGGGTAAGATAATCAAATGCAACAACAATACCACTATGTGGTTACCGGATATCACTTGGAATCGTGTGATCACTTTCCAAAGTAAACTATTCAACCCTAATGCCTGGGTTACATGAATATCTACTTGGGATAAGACCAAATGTAGTTATAGAATTAGGCACAATTCAATAACCCTTTTTACTTAGAAGTGTTAATCATTTTCAGTGTATCTCATGCATGATCAGATATCCTATTTTATAGGAGATTACTCTTAGCTAGTTAAATGGAATTATGAGAATTAATCGCCCCATTAATCGCCTCATAATTATCCCCATTATAGCCGTTAGTGGTTACATGACAAATTAAACGTGGTCATTATGCAGTTGTTACTGCCACTTGAATAGGTCAATGCCTGTTATAAGTTAATTTCAGTACTAGCAGTACTTTCATAGCATTAGCAGTGCTTTCATAGCACTAGCAGTGGTAACACTGCTTATCCGCACTAACTTAGCACTAGCAGTGGAAACACTACCTATCAGTGCTAACTTAGCACTAGCAGTGGAAACACTACATGTACAAACCACTACAAGAGTCAGGGTGTTCACGAACCTAATGGGTGTATACTCCATACCTCCTGACCCATTACCAGGTGTGAACTAATCCCACAAGTGCACTAAATTTTCCAACAAAGTGAACTTAATTCCACTGACCCATTACTAACCACAAGATTTTCACTGTTTCAAGTTTTAAATTTTGAAAGATAAGTGGATGATGGGATGTACTTAAGAAGCTTATAAACCCGATATTTTGAGTTCGAATCTTTTTGTTTCAAAATTTTTGTTGAAATAGGAAAAATAAGTAAACATCATCAAAGCATGCAGCGGAAGTAATAGAAAAAATACTTGTAAATTAATAAACCGGATTAAAAGAACATGCGTACCTTTTAGCAAATCAAGAACACACGATATCAAGAACAATGAACCAAACCCTAAACCCTAAATTAGGGTTTATATTATTCGACCCTTTTAAAAGTCGACAACCAAGATTCCCACAAACACAATTGTATTTTTTCTTCGTTCTTGTACACACGTACTAATATCGAATTTTGTTTTTGAACAACAAGAAGAAAATATATAACAAAACACTAGCAAGGAGCTAGAGACAATTACAAAGGAGTTCTTAACCAATCATGCCAATTTGACAATTTAGCACCTCTACATTTTAACCAAGAAAAAGACAAAGAATGAATACTATCTAGGATGTCACATTTCCTCATTGATTGAGGATTAAATATGACACAATTGCGATACTTCCAAAGGAGCCAACACGTCGTGGCAAAAATAACATATAAACGATGCTTCTTGTCCTTGGAACATTGCATAGAATCAATCCAATTATGCCAAGCAGAACATGAAAGTAACGGAGGAGGAGATAAGCTGCACCAAAGCTGAATAGATCTCCATACAACAGAAGCATGTTCACATGAGAAAAAGCAATGATCCGACGTCTCGACACCCACATTACATGTTGGGAATAAAATTGAATCAATCTCTATACCACGTCTTGACAAATTTATACGATTAGGGAGACGGTCTAGTCTCAATCTCCACATGAAAACATTGACTTTGCGAGGCAATAATTTATTCCAGATAGTAGATGTATTCGTTGAAGGAAGATTGTAAGCGTCAATGTGAGCTCGTGTTTCTCCAACAGTAAATGTGCCATCTTTTCCAAGCTGCCAAGACCATCGATCAGGGTTTGAAGAAAGGGAGACATGTTGCAATTCAGACAACATAGAAGAAAACATAGCACCAATACGACCACTATCCACCGGCCTACGCCAATTCCAAGTCCATCCAGATGAGGATAAACAATCATGTATCAAACAATCTTCGTGCATATCCAATCTATAGAGCCGATTGTAACGCTGACAAAGTGGCTCGTCATCGAGCCAAATATCTTTCCAGAATCTAACTTTATTGCCACAACCCACAACATAACGTAACGTACCTTTTGAAATGATTCCATGAGAGTGAAGAGAGTTAATTGAGCTAATGATTTTAGCCCAAATCCCGTTCGTTGTACAACCTCTAGAGCCCAAACCTGCATCTTCACCATGAATCGATTTGAGAACAGCAACCCATAACGATTGAGGATTAGAGACAAACCTCCAACGCCACTTGAGAAGTAAGGCAAGGTTGAATGATTTAAGACTTCCAACGCCTAGACCTCCATGAACTAAAGAGGCTAAAACTTGATCCCATTTAATCCAAGCTAGCTTTTTGTTAGATCCGTCACTACCCCAGAAAAATTGAGCACGCAAATGTTCAAGGGAATGGATAATCGACTCTGGAACTTTAAAAAGAGACGTATAATAAATTCCCAAGCTACCTAAAACTAATTTAATGAGGGTCACGCGGCCTCTGATTGAGAGAAGGTTGGCTTTCCAAGATGATAGCTTAGATTTAAATATGTCGATTATTAAGTTCCAAGAAGATGCATGATTCATGTTAGCTCCAATTAGTAAACCAAGATACGTGAATGGAGATGTACCTTCTGAGCAACCAACAAGCCGAGAGGTGATTGATAATTCTGATGATGAAACACAAAGTCCAAAAACATTAGATTTTTGGATGTTAATTTTGAGCCCCGAATCCAAATAAAAAACATTCAAAATTGTAAGAATGTTTTCCATATCATGATTACTCCATTCAGAAATTATGACCACATCATCGGCAAAGAAGTAATGAGACAATGTCAATCCATTAGTGCTCACTGATGCACCTTTGATTAAACGAGAATTAGATGCATCTTGAAGAGCATAATGAAGCCCTACCATAACAAGAATGAAAAGGAACGGATATAGTGGGTCCCCTTGACGTAGACCACGCTTAATAGAAAATTGAGCAGTTGGACTACCATTTATAAGTATAGAGGTGCGAGCCGATTGAAGGCACTCTCGAATCCATAGTCTCCAAGTATCAACGAAACCTAATTGAGATAACATAAAGTCAAGATAGTCCCAGTTAACTGAGTCAAAAGCTTTCTCGAAATCTACTTTAAAGATTAAAACCTTTTTATTGCGTTTTTTGTACCACTCGATGACTTTACTCAACATTAGGGGACCATCAGGTTCTTGATCACGAACAAACCAAATACTTATTCTTGGGAATGGAAAAATCGAATCCCTTAGGGAAGGGAGGTACACGATCGGCCAAACACAAGATAAAAGAAAGAAGAAGAGAAATTAGGTTTTCTAGTCACCAAGATTAAGTTATAAATGAATACAAGGGTTTGTATTTATAGGTAACTAATCTTGGAGAACAATTTAAGCCTCCCTTGGGCTTTTTGATACCTACGACCGGCCACAAGAACCCACAAAGGTTCTAGATCCTTCTTGTCCACTAATTTCATCTCTAGTCTTTTTACTTTACATTAACGACCGTTAGTCAAAACTCGCTAAATATTAATTTCCGTTAAGTATTTATTTTCGTGACAAATAATTAATAATAATAACATTTATATATTAATTATTTTAAACATCAATTCTCATACGTAATGTGTGCAATCCCGAAGTCTTGAGTTCGAGTTCGAGTTCGGTCATACGCATATTAAAAATATCCATGAAACTTTCAGTACCATATTGAGCTATCTTTGGTTTTTGGCTCGTTTTATGTTGAGATTTAGCATTGACCACTTCGACTGCTGACCAAAAACACCCTTTCACACAGCCATGCTAACAAAGAAGTTGCAAGTAAACAAAAAGAAATGGTCGTTGATTAAAAATAATTGAACGTTAATTTACGATAAACGACATGAATGAAACATGTCATGTTTTTCTTATGACTATGTTGATTAATAAATACCTTTTAATCTGATACTATTTGTTAAACTATAAAACAAAAAAGATTTGATTACATTTATAGTGTTTGAAACCAAGTAACACATTTACCTTATAAATTTTTTCCCCAAAAAATTAGCTAACCCAACTTATTATATAATGGGATTTGTGGTCGTGACTGCGTGCATATAAAAATAAATCCCAAAGTAATTAAATGGAAGCTAAAAAGGACGTCTTAGAACATGAAAAAGATTAATGTGGTGTTTGTTTTTTCAAAAATGTCTTTTAACAGCATCTTAATCAAGACTCATTCAGACGTAGTCAGACATTTGAGTCTTTAAGACCGTTTGTTTTTCTCATTTCATTCAAAGGCAGTAAGAGGAATAAACCTCTTATTGAACTAGATGTTGAAGGGGTGTCTCAACACCTCTTAACATCTCTTTTAATTCTTAATTTTTTCCTTACCTATTTTATTTTTATTTGTTATTTATTTTATTATGATTTTTTTATTTTGGTGTTTTTTTGTTCAATTTTTTTTTTCGTCTTTCGTATTAAAAATAACCATTGCATATGGTTTATAAGATAAAGAATGTATAAGATGATATGTGACAATTCATATTTTGTTCAAATTGAAAGGTTTGGTTTCGAACTCATATATCTCAACTATGACACGTTAAAGTTTAATTTAAACTCTGACACACTTATTTTTGTCAAATAAACATAAAGATTACTTGTTTTGTTTAAACTACTTTATTTTGTTTTTCATATTTAATAAAGTTTGTTTTTTGCGAATGCAATCGTTTTATATTTAAACTGTAAAAACTAATAGTTCAATAAATCTAGACATTTTTACCAAAACAAACAGTTTTATTTGAATCGATTTGCTAACCACTTATTGAGATTAAGATGGAAATCATATTCAAATTTTCTACCGTATATTCAGATTAAGATGTGCAAATCAGATTCAAATTCAGAGCCTCTTAATAAACAAACATACCTAACAAAAAGTTGTTTATTTGTTCATAGGAAATGCATAAACTATTAGTTAAGCTGAAGTTTAGCCAATATGCTAAATCAAAATTGCATAAACGAAAAAAGTTAGATAAACCGAAGAAGTAGAACACATAAATTGAGACGACAAAATTAATAACAAACAAAAAGTTGATGGCTTTAATACTTTCTCGTTAAAAAAGCAACATGTACTATAGAAATTTATAAGAAACTTACAAGCAAATCGTTTAGTACAAGCCTGAAAATAAATACCTCGGTTGATATATCCATAATCTTATTTATATAGTGTTGTAGAGTTCGTTCATCAATCCAAGTGGGACAGATTCACAAAATAAAAACTCTTTTCATTCCTCAAAAACTTTGGTTACAAGTGACATAACCATCACATCTCTATCCTCATATCACCCACAATATCATTATTCCTCTTCACTTTGTTCTATCTCTAAGCTGACGTACAATCTTTCGGCAACCCGCCAACAACCATCACTATGCCTCACTCAGCTTCACATACTCTCAACGAATCCCAACAAACTCACTCGTCACATTCATTTGAAAACATCAACATATATTAACACTAATCTATGTATTCAAAACCACTTTCAAACGGATATCTTCATGATACAAGCTATTACATTCAAACAAAAGTGACTATCATCATCCATCAAGTCACAACCTATCAAATTATATCGAAAAACCCACTCGATCATCACATTCATCTCCACCTTCCCAGCAATTTACATATATCATTAATTTATTACATTAGCACTAGAAAAACATAATTTGAGTAATAACTTAATTGATAACCAATCGCAACTACCTCATAACTGCTTATTGATATGTAACTAATATGTATATACTCCGTATAATGAGATTGTGTTCATATTATTGATTTCTGTAATGAGAACCGATCGCAACTACCTCATAACTGCTTATTGATGTTTACTTAACAATCAAAGTATAGATTTAACTAAAATTGTTTGTGAACGAATGGTAAACCATTAGGTTCTTATCCGATAGAGATACAATTGATGTATAAACCTCTAATTTTGCGTAACTTAATAGCATGTCATATTGATGGCTTTGTACCTACATGTGTTGTGTATCACAAAGTTATCTTTCAAGTAATCATATTGAAGTATCACTTACTCAATATGACAACAAAGTGGTTAGCTTGCGTATGTCACATACTCTGATGAATAATGTTCCTGAGAATTACATTACATTTATAAACTAAAGCCGGAAATTAAAATGAATTTGATTTAGAACAGAATTAGTGTTGAAGCTTTATTGTGAGGATAGAAACCAACAAATGTAAGTTGTTTCTTCATACCCAGAAAATGCATAATTAATTATGAAGCCTAAGTTTACTTAAACATCCCTGTCTCTTAAGTGTATTTATCATCCATTTGTCACTTTTGCCACAGTTGAATATTAGAGAAATTATACGTAAGTTTAATAGAAATGCATGTTTTTTTTTTAATCAATTAGCTAGATATTTATAAGTGTTCCAGTAAAATAAATGGTAAATGCTTAAAAGTAAGACTATGAAGTAAAATAAGAATATAACAATAAAAAATATCATTTCACAAATGTACGTATTAAAGATTTTAGAAGTCATTAAATTGAATATGTACATTTGCGACAATCTTGCTAATAACTTTTTACTCTCATACAACACATTGTGAGTGATAATTTATTATAAAATATAAACATAAAGCTTTTGTAAAAACTTGGTAGCATTGGAGCATGTTTATGAGAATGACTTGTTAGTTTATAAAATGCAATTAAATATCAATGTGTTAAATGTAAAAAGTCATTAGACTTTTTGCATAGCAAAATGCTCTTACACACACAAACAACAATGTCATTACCGTAATGACTCTCCTCATCATCCTCACACTGCACCAAGTCACAACCGAGCCATCTCACTCCAACCCACCACTCTTCATGCTCCTCGATCAATACCCTCCCACTCTCCCAATGCATCAACCGGAACACATCACACTTACTTTGCGGAACAGTGTCACATGTGATGTCACCAACACCCTTGAAAACTTTACTCAGCTCAGGGTATTGTCATTACACCCCAATAAACTATCTGGAAACATTACTAAACTTTTTAGATTACATTACGGAATACATGGAAAAAAAATAAAGCTTATGGCTTTGGTTTTATTCGACAAAGCCAAAGAAAATTAAAAGTCTATAATGAATATGTCGGAAAGATTTATGATAAACACTTCCAACATGTTCATATCAACTTATGTTTAATATAACCATAATCTAGATAATACACTGCTCAAGTCTTTGTTCATTCATCCATGTGGGATATAGTCACAAAACTCGAACACATGTTTCGAGTCATTACTGAGCCAACCCACGACCACACCTCATCTCACCACAATGTCATTGCTCCGCTCACTCTCCTCATCATCCTTCACCGAGTCATTAATGAGCCAACTCAACCCAAACACGCACTCCTCACATTCATCTCAACCCTCCCGCACTCCCTTATCTACTAAACATCTTACACTCCTTATGCACATACAACGGGTTCTTTTTATTAGGGTGTTATCTCGTATAAATTAAATTTATTTTATTTTGAATAAGAAAGATTTATTTTGTAATCAAACATATGTAAGTGACATTCCATGTAACAAAGAGTTACGTGGCGACATGTCAAATTGTGATTAACATTTTGTTTATAAATTAAAATCTAATTATGTAAGTACACCCGTAACAAAAAGCCATGTGTTGTCTACTTATTAATTAATAGGTGACTTGGATTTTATGACTGTTAATTAAAAAATCGCATGTTGATTGCCATATAGTCTGATAGTATTTGTTAAACCATAAAATATCGCATGTTGATTAATCAAGTAGCACATTTCAGTTTATAGTTTTAATTTTGGCCAAAAAATTAGCTAACCCACCTTATTACATTATGGGTTGTTATGGCTTGCATATAAAAATATGAACCATTGCTAAAGACGTTCTAAAATAGGTAAAAGACAAAGTAAGTCGTTTAGTATGCATAAACTTATACGACGACAACTTTATTTTTCCATCCTTTAGCATTTTTACCAACCCGGTGTGTCAGAGATACAAGTTTTCCTCTTACGATTTTTTGAAGATGGTACGACGATCTGTTGTGAAATGGTTAAAAAGAAGTGAAGGTTTTGAAGAATGAGTTTGAAATGAATATGGAGTGTTTGGGAAACATTAGGAATGGAATGTGGTTGAGTTACGAGCATTTTATTATTCGAAAAATGAGAAGTTGATTGTTTCGAATTAGTAGCTTGTCTTCTGTTTTTCATATATTGTAAACAAAAGAAAATGGTTGTTCGAATAATGTCATTTTTCATTCAATGAGATAGATTAGAGTCGCATAAAAAATAAGGTTTGCACAAAAAATTTTAACAATTAAGGCAATATAGTATGATAAAACTAATCTTTCTTAATCTACTTATAAATTGCTTTAGCATTTGTTCATTCACCAATGTGGAATAAAGTAACAAATTAAAACCAACAAGCTCATTTTCATCTTCATTTCATCTTCAAACTTTTGTTTCAAGTGATTTAGCCTCAAATAGACAAACATTTTATTTCACTCACAAGGTTATCGTATTAGAGGATACATATGGCTCAAGCTCGATTGTAGGATTGAGTCCATTAAAGTTTCATTATGTATTTGCCTATACATATCGTATCAATAAAAGTATTATCTACGGGGTTTTCATTGTCTAATATGGTATCGAAGAAGGTCTGATTTTCAGATATAGGTAGCTAAGTTGAGCCGTCTCCTTTATAGCACCTGTCAAACCTTAGCCGCCCTCATTTATCCATTTTCCCAAAAAAAAAAAATATATCTAATATTTGCTTTTATTTTTTCTTTTTGTGCTTATGCTTTTGCTCTTACTGCATGATGAAGATTAATCTCCGCTAGTTGTCGATGACTTCATCAACAAATATTTTATTTGCTTTCGCTACTGCATTTATTTGCGTCTAAAATGAAGAATTGCTTGCTTGCTGCAAGAGTTTTTCATCATCAAAATTATATGTTTACTGTGTTAATGGTTTTTTTAGTTAACTACTCAAGCTCAAGCTTTCGCGATTTTGTTGCTCGTACTGCTAGAAAATATTAAAGGATAGATATGGCATAAGTTCAATTGTGGGTTTAGGTCTATTAAGATTTCATTATGTATTTGCCAATATATATCATATCAATAAAAGTATTATCTACGAGGTTAAACCTTTCAACATATTGTTCCTTTTCACTTTTCTTATCATTCTCCACTTATATGACCATATGAAATACGCTTTAGAACGCGTAAAAGCGAAAGTAAGTTGTTTATTCTTACATGAAATGGAGAAAACTATTAACAAACAAAAATTTGAAGCCTCTTTTCGCAATTCCCGCGAAAAGGATAAATTTACAATAAACACATAGTAACAGTCGACGACCGTAGTCTATTTTATTTTATTTAAGATAAAACAATTGTTTTAATATTTTTTAGAAGGGCAATTTCATATAAAATATACAACACAGATTTTATGTAATTGGTCCTTGATGTTATACATTCGTTGCAAAGTCAGTCCTTGATCACTAACTTTGCAACGAAACGCTAACGTAAAAAAAAATTTCCGTATAAAAATTATAAAACAATTTAAAAGAATAGTTCTTTGAGTTATCAATCTGTTACAGAGATCATAAGGACAATTATTGTAAAAATTTATAACACAATTTACAAAAACAGTCCTTTGATTTATCGATCCGTTACAGAGTTACTCCCTTGCAGTCCGTGGTGGAGCGCAACAAAAATCAAGAATTTCGTATTCAAACATCCCGTCGCAACGCGCGAGCCGTGAAACCTAGTAGATGTACAATCACAAGGATTAAAATATATCTTTTATTTCCGACAAAATAAACATTAAAAGAGACAGAGAAACAGACGTATTAAGGAAGTTGATTGTTATAAATGTGCTAATATACAATCACGAGGATCATCAAGCCAATTTTCATCTTGAAAAACAGTTTTTCTTTTCTTTTTTTTGATGCTACGTAAAAAGAAAGACAAGTACTAAAGAAATTGATTATTTAGTACTAGTTTTTTTTTTAACAACAGTTTCATAATGTTAGTTATATACTCTTCTAAAGTTAGTGTATCCATCGATATGAGATACTTATACGTAATAAACAAGAACTCAGTTCTTTCTCACACTTTTTGATTCAAGTGGCTTAACGCCCACTCCACACCTCACTCCCACACTCTCCATCATCAACTCATGTAACACTTCACACTCAATCTGACATCGCGTACAACGAACTTGTTGATGTTCGGCTAGAATCATTATGCATTTTGGTGTTATCTTTCTCATCAATTGACTCATTATACGTTACTGACTTATCGAGGATGTATTTTGCTTGAATTAAACATATGTATCTTGTAGAAATTATTGGAACCGTTAAAAACGTCTTTAAGGCGATTGCGAATTCATGATTATTAACCGTTAAAAACATTTCATGAATGAAACGTGCAAAGGTATATGACACATATTTCGTGCACACCAATACAGTATATTGGTTTTCATGGTTATATATCTTTTTACGTAAATAAGCAGATAATTCTCTCAATAAAAAATTAGCCATATAGTATCTTTATACCCCTTTAAATGCTACAATAATCAAATTGCAAAGTTTCTTACAATAGATAACAACTATCAATGCTTTTGTATTCACAATAGCAAACTCGCTATCAATGTCTTAGTTATCCCCAACATTCATACAATGTTGCCAAAACATAATAAAAATTGATTAAGAACGAGAATCAATTTAAATTCATCACTCATTTACAACTTTGTTCAACATAGTTAGATAGAGATTAACTCATTTACAAGCGCCAAGTCTCTTCATTCAATAAATGGTTATACTTTGAGGTTAGACTTAACCACCACATCTCAACTCTCATGGCCTCACCGACAATTTCATTATTCCACTTCAGCTTCCTCGTAAGTCATTGTCGAGCCAACTTAATTTAATCCAAACATTTACTCCTCACATTCATATCCACCCTCTCACTCTCTTCGCGCATAAATTGGAACACTGCACTCCGATCCGAATGTGCACATGGAGTCATAAACCGACATTGCTTGTGATGTCACCAGCCGCCGATCTCTCCCTTGTGGTTGACATGATCAGCTCGAAGCTCACATTATGCATTTTGGTGTAATTTTTCTTATCGACCGACTCTTTATGTTAGTGAGGTTGTATCTAGCAAAATTGATTAAAAATGTTATAATATTTTTTTAGGTGCTTTTGACTCTCGTACGGTATAGGAACTAAAAAAACAAATACATGTTATTTGGAGTATTGTTTCTTGTTGATTACTGGAGTGTTCCTTATTTATATTTTTACCGCTTTATAAAGCATTAGGATATTTTCCCACATATTATTTCTACTCATTTCACTACCCACACAAAATTATAAAATGTGGTTTGCACTCATTATCGGTCGTCATCTAACGTAAGTTTTATTCACATGCCAAAATTTTGTGACTAAGATAATATGCCAAAATTTTGATATACCGTTGGTTGGTTTGTACTTAAATGGTAATTGAGAGTTTAAGAAGTTAAAACTTTGAGACATTCATTTGTGCGTCATTAAACCTTGCTATCAAATTACCACTTTGTAGGAGTTAACATAAAGGGAAAAATACAATTTACGAAGAAATATGCAAAATCTTAAACTAGCAATTGAAGACGTATGCCAAATTATGCAACGAACAAATGTAACCTGTTAAGGTATAATTCATTTTATGTTGCATAATGTGGGACCGCAATTTTTTCTTATGCAGCTTGGTGTTTATATACAGACTCCTCGTTCTCAACTTATACTACTCGAGCGATGTGGGTTTAATCCAACACCCCCTAGGCTGCTAGGCATCATATCTTGAGTATGTAAAAACACATAAAAGCTTACATATCGTCTACATGCGTGGATTTCGAGGTAAATATCCTCACCAACTCCCATGGTAGACCCACTCCTAAACCATATAAACAATCAAGGTTGAGCGTCTTGAAACATTTTTAAGCTAAGAAGTTGCTTTCGTTGTCTCATGGTGTTATAAATTGCATCGTCCAAGCTTTCAAAATAGCTCAACCAACTTGACTGGAATGAGATTGTTAAAGAAGAAGTTGTTGATACAAAGAATAATGATCTTGTGACTGTATCAGCAATTTATCATCTAAACCAACGATTGAGTTATGTCAATGTTAGACATCCATTGCCTTTATATTGCTACGTTTAATCACGAGTCTAGTGGTTCCGTAGGTCGAATATGAGCCGATTTGTCTTAAATTGAGTTAATTCCATCAAGATAACAAGTAATGTGCTATACTATTTTCGGTTTTCCAATTCTAAACTATTTAATGGTCGTAAAACTAAAACAGAGTACTATATATATCACGAGTCCCGGTATGAATTAGATTCTGTACATTGACATTGTATGCTAAAATGGTATAGGCCTACTAAAGGCATGACTACACAATTTAGCTTCATGTATACAAAGAATAAGTGTATGGTCTTTTAGAGCAAGGAAGGGAGATTTTGGGATGGGAGAAATAGAAGACGTAAGATGTGATAACTGATCCACTGGTTTGACAATGCCCTTTTGAGACCTAGTGACCATGTGGTAATTGATTTGCTTGATTCAATCCTCAAAATACAACCGTATATATCAATTACAAAGATTAATCTAGAATATGGGCTAGGCCTATAACCATATACATGGGCCTATAGCAAACTAATAATACAATGTGCATATACATTGACTAATAATCTCGAGAATGTAAAAACATGATAAAGCTTACATATTGTCTGCATGCCTGGATTTCAAGGTAAATATCCTCCCCAACTCCCTTGTTAGACCCACTCTTAAGCCATAGAAACAAATAAGGTTGAATGTCTTGAAGAAGATACTTTATAGTCTCACGTTGTTATAAATTGCATCGTCCAAGCTCTCAAAATAGCTCAACCAACTTGACTGGATTGAGATTGTTTTCGAAGAAGCTGTTGATACAAAGAATAATAATCTTGACTGGAAACGATCGAGTTATGTCAATGCTAAACATCAGCTACCTTTATATTGGTACGTTTAGTCACGAGTCTAGTGGTTAGTACGTGGAATATGAGCCGATTTGTCTTGAATAGAGTTATTCCCATCATGATAACATGTAATCAATGTGCTATACAATCTTCGTTTACCAAATCTCAACTATTCACAGAATGAAAAAAAACAACGATCAGTCGAACGCGTAGAATTAGATAGAGAAGAACCTTAAATTTAATTCATAAAAAGGATAATTTTAAGATTTACGTGTCTTTTTGCACATACCAAACTATTTCTTTTGTACGAAAATGTATGTAAACAAAAGGAAATTGTACGGTTGTTCAAAGAATCTCTCCAAATTAAGTCGCAAGTACAAAAAGAGTACCTTTTTTTTATTCACTGAGCTAGATTAGAGTCACATAATCATAAAAATAAGATTGATTAGAATTACGTAAATGTAAAAATAGTGAGGTTTGCACATACCAAATTTAGAATGAAGACAATTTAGTAGCTACCAATACTATTTGTCTAATTTCTTTATTGTCTTAGTTATAAACATCTTTAGTATTCGCTCATTCACCAATGTGGGAAAAAATTACAAAACCAACAAACTCATTTCCATCTTCAAACTTTTGTTTCAAGAGATTTAGCCTCACAGACACAAACATCTCATTTCACTAACAACAACATATATGTCATTGTTCCTCTTCACTTTTTTCATCATCGTCCACCAAAAACTATGATTCGTATATATGGATTGTGGTTCCTCCAGTGAGATTTTCAATGTTCATCGCTAGGTATCTATGTTTTCAAATGATCATAAGACCTCTTTCAAACTCATATTTTCGTAGTACATTAATTAACTCAAGACCCCTAAAAATAGTAGTTCTCGTATAAGTTGTTATATAATGTGTACACTCGCTTGTTAAAGCGGATATTGAACTGTGAGCATTCCATTATTGGTTAAGTAGAAGGAAGTGACACTAACTTTGAACTCAAATACTAAAGTATATCAAGTATAGGTTTCGATTACTATAGTGCTCACTTTAGTATGATTAGATTTGCAATATCAACTTTATCTTTAATTTATTAGAGTTACGCTGCAACAGATTTTCAGTCATCGGTTAAGCAACTATATGTTTATGGTGAACTGAAGATACAAAAGACATGTTTAACATCGATAACAATAAAATCAGGTTCACGTTAAAAAAATTTATTACTATTTTGGTGGTCTGACGATTAATTAATCATTCATTAGTAACAGGTTGACTGATTTTTCAAACATGAGATAATGGGCTATTATTGTTGAATTCGTCAAAAAAGATATATCGCCATTATAACGTGGTCTACGAACAGATACTAATACTCGTTTAGCATTTTTCAAATCACCGCGACTTAGTTCAACTACTGGTAGTATTAAACTAACACATCACTTATAAATAAGAGGTGTTTAAATAAACTTATCAATAAAGCAAACCGAATGAAAAAAGAACAAAGATTAGTCTAACGCATAGAATTAGATAGAGAAGAATCTTAAAATTTATTTATAAAAAAGACAATTTTAAGATTTACATTATTTTAATCACTAAAATATGTCTTTTGCATGAGTTCTTCACATCCTTTTGGAACCTTATACAAGACGACGTGGTTCGATTCGTGCTTGAGTTCTTCTGTTCTACTTTCTTCCCTAAAGGTTGTAATTCCTCCTTCATTGCTTTAGTGTGACAATTGGCAATTTAGGAAGTTTATTTTAGGTAACCGCATTACGTTAAACTAAACCGAGTTTTTGCTTTTATCACTATTTTTATCAACCGTGACTTGATTTTATATCGCTTATTGGTTTTTATGATTTATTTTATTATTGGATGAGTTATCGTATGAGTTTTAACTCTTTTTGGTAGGCACTATTCGATTTGGCACTAAAAAAAACCTAAAACGAGAAATAATGTAACTTTTTTACCGTAACTCGAAAATTGACAAATAAATAGTCAAACCTCGTGGAAAAACATAAATAACGATAATAGAAAGTCGAATGAACGTCATGGGACACTCGGGGGCCAATATATGAGCTCGGGAATGGGTAAACGGGACAATTTACGAAAATTGACGCCTTCGGCCCCTCCCTTTTCACCATAGCCGGCCACCCCTCCCCCATTTCTATTTATTTTTAGGTGCCTATCTCCAAGTATATATACCCCATAATCTCTTCATTTTACTCTTTCATTTCTCTCTCTAAAATTCACCTACATCTTCCCTTTCTCTCTCTACTCTCTCTCTCCCCCAAATTAACATAAACCCTAACCCTAGAAACCACCTTGGCCGCCCCTATTCCGGCCATTTTCCGGCCATTTTTCGGCAAGTGAAATTACAACTCCACCACCATCTTGTAGATCTTCTTTCTCTCTTTCTATCTATATATAATACTCTCACTAAAACCTTCATTAACACCTTCAAATCTCAAGATTAAGATTCGCAAAATTAGGGTTTTCATCAAATATTATAGATCGGGCTTGAATAAGGTAAATGGAACGTGGGTAGAGCTTGTTGGAGCTTAAATAAGCCACGTATGGCTTATACCCAATTCGTACATAAATAAAAATTTAGGGCTTTTGGTTTAAACATGGGATTAAATCTAATTAACACTTAAATAAACATGTAGCTAGTGATTTGGTATCATGTGGTGTATCATATTGTTGAGTTTTTGCATTTTAGGTCTAGTTTCATGTTTTTGATTAGAAATAGTTGATGGGTTTGATGTTTGGTTAATGATTGGAGGTTGATTGATTGTGTTTGGATGTTGTGGTATTGATTTGGGAGTGTTTGGATGGTGTTTGGTGATGGTGAAGGGGCGTACGCACCAAGAAACCCACGTAGGGGTCTTGGTTGGTGTCGTACGTGGCCCACATGGACCAAGGGTCCGGGTTGAGTCGTTTTGGTAGCTTGTTGGTTGATGTTGTTGGTGTTTGGATGAGACGCGTGGAGCCGAAAAGCTTCCAGAGCTTGTTTGGTTCACGTGGTCTTAACCGTGACCGTGTCATGACCATTAGGGTCATAACATTGGTTTCGGGCATATTTGGCTGGTTGATTGGTTGGCGAGATTGTTTTGAGATTAAATTGCACTATTATGACTTTTAATTTGGACTTGATATATATAATTGTCAATTTTGAGCTACGTCGGTGTTACTTTGAGTTTTTAGTCAATAGTTTACTCCGACAAAGCCGTAACATGGACTTTACTATAGTTTGGACTTTTGATTGATTAAAAGCCGAGAAGTCATGACTCGTGCTTGTGGACTCGAAACGAATAACGATATGAAATTAATATTGGAATTTGACGAAATTATAATATATATACTATATATATATATATATAGATATATATATATATCATATATATATATATATATATATATATATAATGCTAATAGACTATGAAATATAAATAATAAAAGGGTTTTTTTTACTAAAAATATCGATAACAAGTCTTATCTTGTTATTTACTATTTTTAAATGGAAACTAACGACTAAAAATGGAAATGTTTCATAATAAATAAGTAATTAATGTTTCAAGTACACGTTTATCAATAAATGTCAATTATGGGCATTTAATACTATTTTCAAGTACTTATTTACTTACGTTGTGTGCATGGGTTACGGATAACCTAACGTTAATAGTGTTGATCCACGTGGGTAGCGGACTTATTAGGTTGACGAATCTAATAAGAGCCCGCTAGGTACGTTGGGTAACCTTATTAATGGGTGAATTATCCTTATGGCTCTTTATTATGCGACTGATTTATGGGATAATAAGCGACACGAATAAATAAATGAGTTTATCGAGTTGACGAATTCGATAAGGTCTACTATTTATTCTGAAACTTATTGGACTATGGAGTTTATCGCTTAGATGTCTCATCGTGTTGCATTGAGTCACATATTAGTTGTTTGAGTGCATTCATAGCATCATATTGAGTCGATACACCCACATGAGGATACCAAACACTAGGACTAAACGGTAAAACAAGACATTTTTGGAAATAACGAAATGGAATACATTGGGGTAGATAATGTTGATTTCGGGAAATATATATTAAGAATAGTTTACATTAATAGGTTGTGCCGAGTCGATAGTTGATGTGCCGTGATTACCTGTTATCTTCTGCTAGTGTCTATTTGTGCGTTGCTCGCTTGAGGTGAGTTTCATAGCCCCACTTTTATCTACGTTTTTAACTAAATTGGGGTGAGAATCATGCTACTGTTTTTGGACCATTAAAACTATTTGGATTTGCTTATATGCTTGACTATTTAGATAGATGTGCGGTAGTTGTTGCCTTAGACTAGGTTGAACCATTACCTAGCTAAGAATAGACTTCTACCTCGACCTAGTCCGGGGTTGGCAATTGCTCTAGATTTTGCCACGACAGTACTGGACTAGAGTCGCGGGGCCCGAGTAATCCCTGGATGCGGGATATGGTTGGTGATCCGGGTAGGATCGGTGTGCAAACGGTATTTATCTATCTTAGGTCTTGCATAGCAAATCAACTCCTACAGGTCCACTATGATTTTATTGAATTTAAACCTATGAACTCACCAGCGTAAGCTGACCTTTTAGCATGATTTCTCAGGTATTTGAAAGATGTTTGGAATACGTGATCGGTGGAAGCTTGGCAAGAAGGAGAGGTTCAAGGATCATTTCTGACTCTGATAAACTTTGGGGACCTATTTTATTAAATCATGTTTTGGGCCTAATATTTATACTTTTGGATTAAATGTTTTGAATACTTAAATTTGTGATTGGTTTTGAATGTTAAATGACTATCTTTTTGCTATACTTATGTGAGATACCAATCCAATAGTAACGCCCCGAAAACTTGATTAAGTCTTCCGCTGTACTGAGATTTGGGGGTGTTACATTTAGTTCCGAAGGTTTCTAATGCCAAGTACGTTTCTGACTTTCGGCCTATCAGTCTTATAGGGTGCCAATACAAAATTATTGGCAAACTTTTAGCCAATAGACTTAGTTTGGTGATTGGTAATTGTATTAGCCCTATGCAATCAGCCTTTATCAAAGGGAGGAATATTTTGGATGGTCCTCTTATTCTAAATGAAGTCTTGGCTTGGTATCGTCAACGTAAGAAGGCTCTTATGGTTTTCAAAGTCAACTTTGAGAAAGCCTTTGACTCCTTGCGTTGGGATTTTTTGGACTTAATTTTGGACAAGCTTGGTTTTGGCCTTAAATGGCGTACTTGGATCAAAGGCTGCCTTCATAATTCCCGTTCTTCCGTCTTAGTTAATGGTTCTCCTACGGAAGAGTTCTATCTAAACAGGGGCCTTAGGCAAGGCGACCCCATGTCTCGTTTCCTCTTCATTTTGGCCATGGAAGGTTTACATGCCCTCACGGGTAAGGCCGAGGCGTTAGGTCTTTTTAAAGGTGCTTTTATTGGTCGTGATAATATGAGTATCTCTCATCTTATGTACGCGGACGATGTCATCTTCTTTGGCGAATGGTCTTGGGTTAAGGCCCATAATCTCATTAGTATGCTTCGATGCTTTTTCCTCATCTCGGGGTTAAAGATCAATATTTATACACCGCTTTAGAGTTTGTTTATCAATTCATGTGAGACAAAGACAAAACCAAAATTCTTTTACTTTCTCAAACTTTTGTTTCAAACACCTCATTTCACTCTTTTATATGAAAATGCAAATAACAAAAGGAAATAATTATTCGAATAATATCTCCACATTAACTCGCAAATAAGAAACGCTATGTCCTCATACACAAGAAGCTAGATTAGATAAGGTAGATTAGAATCACGTAAACACAAAACAATGAGCTTTGCTGAGACTAAAGAAATTTATAGTTGAGATCATTTAGTAGAAGTAGCTCACATTGTATCATGTACATTTAGGGGTGAGCATCGGGTCAAAACCGACCTGACCCGACAAAACCGAAACCCAAAACTTGGTAAAAAAACCCAAACCGAAAATGAAACCGAAATTACTCGGTTTTTCTCGGTTCGGTTCGGTTTTGGTTTCGATTTGGTTTTTGTCGTTTTTTCTCGGTTTTTTGCTCTAACCGGACCGAATCGAAACTCGATAAAAGCCTAAACCGAGCTAGAACCGAGTTTTGTCGGTTCGGTTTCGGTCAGCTCGGTTTTTTGGGTTTCTCAGTTCGTTTCGGGTTTAATTCGGTTTTGCTTACCCCAATGTACATTCATAGTCTTACTTATAAATGTACAATCACAAGGATTAAAAAAAATCTTTTTTTTCAGACAAAAAAAAAATGTTTGAAAAACAGACGTATTAAGGAAGTTGATTGTTTGATACATATTTATAGGCCAATTTTCATTTTGAAAAACATTTCTTTTATTTCCAATAAAAGAAGTTGAGCGTTTAATCCATGTGTATAGGCCAATTTTCATTTTGAAAAACATTTCTTTTATTTCCGATAAAAAAGAAGACCAAGAAACACACTTATTAAAGAAGTTGATTGTTTAATAAATGTGTCTATTTGAATTTTTATTTTATATTTTCATAGTATGTCTTATATAATCCTCTAAACTTACAGTATCCATCGATGTGGGATACTTATACATACTAAACAAGAACTTAGTTCTTTGTTCACATTTTATGATTCAAGTTCCTTAATGCCCACTCGGCACCTCACTATCAATGTCTTAGTTACTCCCTACATAGACATGATAAGCCAACACATTCGTACGATGTTATCAAAACATAATTAAAATTAATTGGTAAAAAACGAGAATCAGTGTTCAAGGTTATATGTGATGATTAAAAAAATAATAATAAATAAGAGTTATTTGTCTATTTATAAGTTTAAAAATGTTATGCCTAAATTTCCGCAAATACTACCTACATTCACAATTTGATAATTGAGATAGTCTAATTTGAATAGAAGCGCCAAGTCTTTTCATTAAATAAATTTGACCAGAATAACATAAAAGAAAGAACGATAAAATAACTCGAAAGAAAATGGGATTTAAGCCTTTAATTTCATTCTGGTGGCTTTATATAAAAAAAATAAAAAATAAAAATATATCAAATTAGAAGGTTGAAAAATATATAAACAAATAGAAATGTTAACACCGAAAGTAAATTTTAATTACAACAATTATGTATCATCATAACATTTTTTGTAACTTTAGTTAAAATTTCAAGTTATATATTGCCATAGTGTTTGT
Organism: Chrysanthemum seticuspe; assembly: GCA_019973895.1. Lineage (NCBI taxonomy): Eukaryota > Viridiplantae > Streptophyta > Magnoliopsida > Asterales > Asteraceae > Chrysanthemum > Chrysanthemum seticuspe. The sequence continues at coordinate 18,381,805 of BPTQ01000005.1, forward strand.
TAAACCATCTATATGGGACAAAATACAACCTTGAATGGTTGTATTATACTTTGAATTTAGGCTTAACCACCACATCTCAACTCTCATGGCCTCACCCACAGTTTCATTATTCCACTTCACCTTCCTTGTAATTCACAACCGAGTCAACTTTTATCAAATGGTGTTGATACTTGCACCACATAAATTGATGCACACACCACAATTATGCACATACCATGTTGTAACATATGCATTAGAGATGTCATATTGTGGTGTGTGCATCAATTTATGTGGTGTAAGTATCAACACTCTTTATCAAAACATCCACTTCACACATTTATATCCATCATCTCATACTCTTCGCGCATCAACTGGAACACCGCACGCTAAATGTGCACCTGGAGTCATAGACCAACATTTTCTTATGGCATCACGAGTCGCCGATCTCTCCCTGGTAGTTGAAATATGTTCGAAGCTCACATTATGCATTTTGGTGTTATTTTTCTTATCGACTGACTCTTTATGGTATTGAGGTTGAACTGATTAGAAATGTTGAAAAACATTTTTTAGGTGCTTTTGAATCTTGTATAGGAACTAACAAAACAAATACATAGAATTTGCAGTGTTGTTTCTTATCGGTTATTAGAGTGCTCTTTATTTTTATATTTATAAGAGCATTCAATATTAACATTTTATTTCTACTCATCTCACTACACACACAAAACTATAAAAAGTGTGTTTTCCATCCGTAAGTCTTCATCTAAAGTTGTCAGAATCTTCTGAGTAAGATACTCCGTAATATGCAAGATTATTAAGCAAGAGGAAATCTAAACTCTCTAGTGGCTAGTACTGGAATATGAGCCGATTTATCTTAAATAGAGTTAATACTTTATTCTATCAAGGGCCTGATATGAGGTTGTGCAAAGTGAGCAACTGCACATGGCCCAAAATCCAAATGGGGCCTCAAAATTCGATTCAACATGTATAGTATTATGTAGGCCATTTTTTTGTACAAAGCCCAGTGTTTTTCCGGTTCGGCCCAAAACCGACATAAACATGCCAAAATACACCTAGACCGACAAAACCGAACCGAACCGACGAAAACCGAACCGAACCAACAACATTCGGTTCGGTTTCGGTTCGTATTTTTCACGGTTTTTGGTCCTCGGTTTTGTCGGTTCGGTTTCGTTCGGGTCGGTTTATGACCGACGCTCAGCCCTACTTTTAGGCAGTATCCACAACCTCAAATCCTTACCAGATGTAAAATAATAAAAACGCTTGTGATTGTTTTCCTTTTTGACTTTTATTGTATCTATCGCGCAAAACCCAAGTACCAATATTGGGAATAGTATGGGTGCGTTTAGTTGGAGAACAAATTCTCTTATTTTCTATCTCTAGTTTTGTAAAAATTTAGAAGGAGAATTAATCTCCATAAAACACTTGAAAATATAGAAAACGCGTTTAGTTGATGTTTCTATTTTCTGTTTTTGGTTTAATTTTTTGTTTTCGTTTTTCTTGTTATACATTTATTTTAAACAAATGTATATATAACAGGTTTGGATAGATATTATGCTACATCTTCTATTTTAAATCAAATATCAGTGAATTTGATTACTCAAATTATGCAATTCTATTGATATTTTGAAACACAATCCAACTAAAAATATAATAAATAGGATACAAGCAATTAACAAAATTCATGGTGATGCATTGAACATTGTAAGCTTTTGGTAACTGTTTGTCACGCTTATTGTTTAGGTATTTTCATATATTATGGCTCTTAAGATAAGAAAACAAGTATCTTTATATTGAAAGAGTAAAAAAGAAAAGAAAATGAGAGAATTGAGAAATCATTGAGCTTCAAAGTGGGGCGCTTGTTAAGGGCCTCGTTTATTAAAGTGGAACAGGGCCTCTGGAATCCACGGGACGGCCCTGATTCTATATATCATGATAAAAAGTAATGTGCTATACAATGTTTGTTTCCCCAAAACTGAACTATTAATTAATCATCTGCATATTACTTTGATGAGAGTAGTTCATATATATCACGAGTCCTGGTATAACGTTAGGCCTACTTAAGGCATGACCTTATATCAGCACTATAGCATAATAGACTAACAGTAACCATTGTAACACTCTACGTCATGGCCACAAAGGTATATATAAGTATGGCTCATTATGATACAACGTGACATGAATTTGGAAGTAGATAAGTTATTTCTCTATTTCTAAGTTCGAAAATGTTATGCCTAAATTTCTGCATATTCAAACAATAAATTATATTAGAATAATATAAAACAATAAACAGTAAAATAACTGGAAAAATATAAAATCAAATAGAAACGCTAGCACCTAAAATAAATTTTAATTGCAGAGCTACTTATTCAGTATAGTTATTTCTACTTGTTAAAGCTATGTTAAAATTTCAAGTTATATATTAGCTTACTGTTTGTTCATCCGTCTATGTGGGAGAAGATACAATCGTAAATTGTTATACTTTAAAGTTAGCTTAACCACCACAACTCAACTCTCATGGCCTAACCCACAATTTTAGTATTCCACTTCACCCCTCATAAGTCACATTCGAGCCAACTTTTAGCCAAACATCTACTCCTCACATTCATATCCACCGTCCCACACTCTCTGCACATCAATTGGAACACTGCACTCTGAATGTGTACATGGAGTCATAGGCCGATATTGATTCTGATGTCACCGGCCGCCGATCTCTCCCTGGTAGTTGACATCAGCTCGAAGCTCACATTATGCGTTTTGGTGTTATTTTTCCTATCGGTTGAATCTTTAGATTGTTGAGATTGTATCTTGCAAAACTGATTAAAATTGTTGAGAACATTTTTGAGTTGTTGTTTGACTCTCGTCTATGATCTAAGAAAACAAATACATATAATTTGCAGTGGTGTTTCTTGTCGGTTATCGGAATGTTCTTTATTTATATTTTTACTGGTTTATAAGAGCATTCGATATTCTCTCATAAAGCGTAAGGCTTTGGTTTTATTCGACAAAGTAAACGAAATTAAAAATTCAAATGCTTATTAAACCATAAAACAAAAAAGATTTAACCACGTTCATCTTGTTGAAACCAACCAACGCATTTCAGTTAATAGTTCTTATTTTTTTCCCAAAAATTTAGCTAATCCAGCTTATTATACGATGGGATTCGTGGTTGTGGCCGCCTGCATATAAAAATATGAATCATTGCTAAAGACACAGTAAGTTGTTTATTATGCATAAACAATTAAGCTTAAGTTTAGCCAATATTCTAAATCAGAATTACAATTACAGAACAAACAAAGAAGTAAAACACAAAAGTTGAGACGACAAAATAAGTAAAAAAACAAAAAGTAAAATATCCAAGGAATACTAAAGAGATTTAGTAACAAATGTTTAGTACAACCCAATTAGATTACTTAATTTAATAATTACATAGTCTTAATTATATAGTGACGTAATGTTTGTTCATCAATGAATGTGGGAGAAAGTCACAAAACCAAAACTCTTCTCCTTCCTCAATCTCTCCACCCTCACAGCCTCACACGCATACACACACAAAAATTTGCACCCCACATCCTATTTTTCTGAGTCCGTCACTAATACCAACCTTTCGATGTTGCTTCCTGTTGAAGAACTCAACGAGGAAGGCATGAGGTGCTGTCTTTACAGTTCTACATACCAACCTTTCGATGTTGCTTCATGCACTACGTTGGTCAACCAGGGGCGGAGCCAGAAAATATTTTATGAGGGGGCAATTTTTTTGTTTTACGTTATATCAAAAATAAAACAAGCAACGTTTTGATTTGTTGAAAAACCCTGCTCCTTTGAACATAAAGCACTTAAAGTGATGTTGTTGTCGTGAATTTCTTATAAGAAAAACATCAATTATCTTATCGTATTCAATAACTATTAAGAAATATCACCCGATTATGAAAAATTTCTAATATAGTGTAGTTTGGAAAGAAATAAAAAAAGACTTCAATGGTCTTTTTTTTTAAACGAGACTTAATATAGTGTAATTGGAAAAAATAATGAAATTTTTTGAATAAGTAAAGCGCCTAACAGTTTATATATACTACATTATAAAGCATTTGAGACTTTCTATTAAAAGAAGTCATAAAATTTTAAGACAAAAAACATTACTATAAAAGGAAAAGTAGAAAATGAATGTAAAATCTGAAAATTTAAGTCTCATTAAAACCATATATAACCACCTTCCAATAATGATACATTTTAATGAAATTGTTTATAAGAAAAGCTTATTATAGTTAAACCACAAATTTAATGCTAAAATTTCAAAAAATAAAAATGTTTACCGTTTACACTATTAATAATTTAGACTATCTACTTTTGAAAAACATTTATCTACTATTTTATAATAAGGAAGTTTAAAATAAAAAACATTTGCTCGCCATAAAAATAGTTATCAGGTACCCACCGCCGCATTACGCGGGTACCCTTCTAGTATTTTTAAAAGAGTTGAACATAAAATTAATATTTTCTTTTCTTGCAAACCTACTTGTCAACTGTACTCAGTCACGTGGTGTGTTGTGACACAGCCACACAACAATATAAACTTTTATTTTTATCATTTATTTATCTCTTCTACATCGTCTTCTATCTCCAGTCGTCTACTATTGTTAAAAAAGCTTCAATATTCCAAAAAAATGGCGTTTTTTAGTTCATCTTCTTCAATATTTCAAAAAAATAAAACCTGCACTTCAAAAAAATGTCTAATACTCAATTTTGACTTTCAAGTTAGAAAAGACGAGACAATTTCTAGGGAGGCAAGTTCAACAAATACCTCAAAATCTACACTTCGATTTTTTGGGTTGGGGGGCACTTGCCCACCGTGCCCCTCCCGTGGCTCCACCTCTGTGGTCAACACAGGTTATTAAACATATGTAAACCAAGATCAAAGTACTTGAAACTCGTGTTCTCTACTTTTAGCTTTTCTCTTTGATGTACCGATAAAAAAATTTGAACACGACCCATTTGTTAATAAAAAAAACTTATGAAAACCAAGGATTAGATTTTGATAACAACTTTAGTTGATACTTGATGGATTGAGGTTACATTTTCATAATGACATTACAATAACCTCCATTTCAGGTTGGTTTCTTTCTGCAAAACTCTAATCAAATTAGACCGAGAAAAGGAAAAATATGTACAAACTGTTTTCATTTTTGCAGCTACATTGGTGCTATATTATGTTTTATAATAGAGGGTGCAATGAAATAGGGAACTACGTTATTTTTATATACATAAATACTACGGAGTATATATTTTTTAAAGTGAAGCAGAAAAAACGAAAATAGTCTTACCTTTTCCAACATATAAAACCTCGTTGACAAAGATGTTAAATGCCTCACTCTCGGGAGCATCAAAGGGGTCTAGATATTCACTGCAATTTCATAAGAAATTATTACAACCATAACTATATACTAATCATAAGACATGAGCCATAGTGATAAGATATATATAACTATGAATGATCTCTGGCTTGCTTATATTGGATAACACTTACGGAAAAAAAATATAAAGGATATTTATTAGTACTCGTCAAACTTGTTCACCCTTCAACTTATCTATATTATCGTTGGGCGAGTTTCCTTAAAAAGAAAAACCCTGTCCGCTATATTCGATAATACAACTTTTTGGAACAGCTTAGATCAGCACATATGCATAAGCTGGCTCTATCCAAACTCTCAAAGTGCTTACTGGTTGAAACAAAACGCACTAAGCTGATAAAAGTGTTTCTAAGATTACGCAAACACCCACATAAGCTCATAATCCAATTCAAGCGCTATCTTTTGCATTGTGTTTTAATACATCATAACTTGATATAGCACTGTATCGTATGTAAGTTTTCCTAACTATGGTATGGGTCCAAACATGTATTTCTATAATGGGTCAGCATGGTTAATTTTGGTGACGCGTGTAAATGGGTACTTGATGGTACAGGTCACAGCAGGGGCAAGTATATAATGTGATCCCTTTTGACTCTTGACTCTCCCATGTATACCTCAATTATGATCCAATGAAAATCTTTATCGTTGAACTATTCAACGGCAACTCATAAAAAAAGTCTGAAGAAAAGTAAAGGGGAGAGTTCGAGAATGTGTTTTGAAAGTGATTATTTAATCACTCATTTGATTGCTATAAATCAGTATCTAATGTTTGCATATAGTGAACAGTTGATATGAACCCATACACTTTCAAAAATTAGTAGCACTGATCATCATGGAAAGTGTCCATTTGTCAACTTTATGGGCAAGGGTATCAATTTTCATTTAGTGAAACTGATTTTTATTTAATATTACATATGATCAAACGCTTAGCTAGCATCTTCTTACGATTCGAATGTATTTTCATTTTGAGCAAAAATAACTTGATTAAACATTAGGTGCGCTAGCATAGATGCCTTAGTTTCGTTTCAATTTAATTCGCTTTCTTTGTGAAAGAGGGTCTAGAAAATACCTCCGTTTTCCTGTTATAAGTTTATAACCTGTAAACTGAAAAAAGTACCTTGATAAGAGCAATAAAAAAACATGCTCGGTCCTCGAGAGGAAGCTGAAGTAACAAAAGGAACATGTGGGATTTCTAATAGCTTCACTTCTGAAAACTTTAACTTCAGGATGCCTATTTGAATGATGAGTAGTATGTCATCATGTAGTTACATTATGGAAAAAGCAGCTAAAAAGTTTAATAGAACTATGGCATTACCTGGTAGAAGTTGTGTAGTTTTTTACCAAGCTGAAGTGATTTTCGCTTAGGGCAGCATCAGCTGGCAATGTAATGATTTCAGAGACATTATTTCCAAGATCGGTACGATACAACTAGGGGTGTTATTCGGGTTGACCCGGTCGGGTTCGGGTCAACTCAGGCCGGGTCAACTCGGGTCAAGCTATAAAAAAACATACCCGAACCCGACCTTGTTTAAAACTCGGGTCAACTCGGGTCGGGTCAATTCGGGTTCGGGTCAACTCGGGTCGGGTCAATCGGGTCGGGTCAATTCGGGTTCGGGTTCAACCCGAGTATTTTACATTGTAAAAGTATTGTTGAACCGGGTTAGTCGGGTTCGGGTCGGGTCAAGGCTAAAAAAATATACCCGAACCGTACCTTGTTTAGAACTCGGGTCAATTCGGGTTGACACGATTGACCCGAATACATTTTTGAACCCGATTGACCCGGCCCGAATTGACTCGGGTCGGGTCGGGTTCGGGTCGGGTCAGCCCGAATGACACCCCTAGATACAACGAATGGCTCCGGCTGCTGTAACTGCCTCTATGCTAGTATTCACGTCACACATAACCACTTTTCGATGGACACGACTTCTTTTAAAGCACGTCATAGAGAAGCTCCTATAAAAAAGAATTTGGCTAATTAGTTCCTGTTGTTCCCTTTTCGCTATTGTTAAAAACAGTTTAAGTATGTAAAACAAGTTAATAGTGAACTATGACTGAAATTAACATAAGTAAAACACACAAAGTAATTTTCAACATCATATTCTTATTAGAAATAAATCAACAAAGAATATGTTACCCAAGTACTTGCGGAATAGTACTTGGGATTGAAATGACAAAGTTTGGTGACTCCTCTCTAAGCTCAGGCTAAGTCTGAGTACAACTCTTAGAGCTCACTGAGCTATCTCAGGAACTAAGTTGTATTTGGAGGAGTGAAAAGATGGCTTGCGTGTATGTGTGTTTTTACAATTCACAAGCTTAATCTTTTCACTCCATCTCTTATGTTATTTATACTGTTAGGTCACTAAGTTTACAACACAAGCACAATAGAAAGAGATAGAGAGGAGAAGAAGATCGGAAGAACAATATTCAAACACACACACACGAAATACTAAACCGGTTATGCGTAGAGATGTGAATGAGAGAATAAATTGAACAACCAACCCTCAAGTGAGGGTTATTACAAGGTATTTATAGGAAGGGGAGCTAGGGCAACACTCCTAGTCCCTTCCTTTTCTTAATGGACATGGGCCTAAGCTTGTGGGCCTTCTACATAAGCTTAAGCTAATAACAAACATAAAGGCCATAATCAAGCTAACTATTACATGTGAATCACTAACACTTGATTTAGGTTTAGGAGTGATTCCAACAATCTCCCCCTAAGTGTTGGTGATGAATGAATGTGAACGGTTAAGGTGCTGATGTAATAGTAGCTTTGACGTCTTCTGACATTCTTCTTTCTTGTGAGAAGAATTGCCATGATTTGAACAATCTCCCCAGTGTAGAGAAATTGTTTTCTTTAAATAGTTCTGCTTTGACGTCATCTTAATCTTTGTTCTTTGATCATTGTTCTTTGTGATGGTAGTGATAGTATGTTGTTGTTGTCTACATCAAGTCTGCCTCAGGTCTGCTTCGCTGCTCCAGTATCTCCACGTCATTCTTCAACATGCTCACACGCTCTTTGACGTTGGATTTCAGTACTGATGAAGTTCTTTAAGTCTTTAAACTTTGTAGATTCTTTGATTTGATGAAGAATCATTCTGACTTTTGTGTTGCCATTAGATAGAACTTCCATTAGTGATGATGTTGGCATGAGCATGTGAAGAATCTGCACGATCGTTCCGCTCCAGAGCTTCCGTAAGAAGAAAACATGAAAACGGTTAGTAATAAGCGGATTCCGGCACTTACAAGTTAGAAATTCGAGAGTGTTGACAGCATAGTGTGAAAACACAACTCTAATTCTCACAAAGGCCGTTCCTGAACTGGAGTCCCACAAGTGAGATAACGCGATGTACTGAAGTACACCTACAGTTCAGATGAGTCGCTGAGGTACACCGAAGCATCACCTCACCACTGTAGACCGTTTGAGACACACTAAGTGTAATCCACGGGGAGTTACCGAAGTGACATGCTGTCAGGGCTGTTTGATGTTGACCCTGGCAGGAGTTTCCATTCAATCACTGAGGATCACAATTGTGAACCTCTCATAAATGTTCTCGACAGATTGCTAAGATCTGTGAAGGACTCGATAACGTACCACTGATGTTCTTATTGTTGAACAACGAGTGATGAAATGTCAAGTGTACCTACGAGATCTTTTGATGAATCTCGTGGCTCTAGACTCAATAGTGCATTTTGGTTTTCCTGAGCGGAGACTAGGGAGAGGGTCTCCTTCTTCAATACCAGCGATCTCTAAGAAAAAGCTGATAGTTTACGTAGGGTTCCCTGTGAGAATAAAACAAGCTTCTATTGGGAGAAACTTGAGTGGCTAAGAAGGTTTAGTGCATGCGTCACTGGGTCCATGACGACTTTTAATCTTTAATACCGACGTCACTAAGTGACTACCAGTAGCATATGAATTGAACCCGGTGTCTGCCCTAAGTTGAATAATCTGGAGGGCTATTTCTTTTCACCCTTTTCTTTGCATTTCTTTTTAATTCTTCAACTCCTTCTTTCTCCGATTCTCATTTTCTCCTTTTTATAATCATACCTAAGGACTTCTAAGTACTAACTATTTGTGATGTCCTTGGGTAGATCCCTCCGGCTCTGGCGGATCATAGGACGGTTATTCCTAACCTTAATCACCTTATAACTCTATTGCCATAAAACCATTTAATTATGAAAATCTCTTAAAGTGTTTGTGAATGAAAAACATTTTTTACCACTTTAAGAGTTTGATCTTTTGCAGAAATGCTCCCCCTCAACATGTGCTTATGAGTTTTGACAGAAATCTGCACAGTGAGGAAAGAGCGCGCACTTTTTGAATTGATCGACTCAAGATAAACATTCCCCCGCGAGACACGGTTACGTTGCATAGTTAAAGAGATACATTGTCAGGTTTTAGGTGACAACTAGCTCTAATAACTACCTTAAAGATGTGGATAGCCTCGAAAGGTTGTCAAACCCGTCAAAGTTCATGTCTATCAGGAGTTTCTCGAAAGGTACGATATACTTGGATAAGTCTTGGAAGACAAATCTTTTCGATGTATGACTGTTCAGATTTCGTCAATTCATGGGTTGAAGTCTTTTCACACGAGAATTCAATAGCATTTCACAACATATTTCTTATCACATATTTTTCTCCCCCTCAAAAATGGCATATAAATGTTATTTTTGAAGAAATGTTGATTTCAAATATGACCATTTTGAGTTTTGTGGGAAAAGTACCACTGAGAACAATTTTGTGAACAAAGATTTTAGTCAAATACTCCCCCTCAACAAGTAATACTAACTTTTGAGGTTTTGAAAACGTAAGGGGAAGTACTTGTTCTTTTGAGCAAAACCTTGAAAAATGAAAGGTTTGATAGGTTTTACTCAAAAGTAAGAAGCTTTCGCTCCTTTTATAAGGATTGTGGCACTGACGCGTACCACAGGGTCCTTTCATTACAAGAACGGGTTGTACACTGTTATGTGTGCACAAGCCATTGTCAGATAATCAAACAAACAAAATCACAATCAAGAGAGTACCCAATGATTACAGACGATCAGCTACTTTCTGAGGACGTTGGAAAGTCAGAATCGGAAAGTTTGGTCATCCTCCCACATAGCTCTCTAACCGTTGCATCTGATCCCGATGAATTAAACATTCATCAATCCTAGTGATAAATCAACGAACATCCTTGCGATCCTTTGAATTCCATCTCTTCATCTGAATTATACCCAACTCAATGTCCTTCAATCGATATGACAATCCATCTCGAACCATCTCCAGGGTGGCGTCATAGAACTTAGTGAATTTCATCGAAAGCCACAAGTATGATGATTTTCACTTTGGTAGACAAACTCAAACTTTTGTTTATGAACGATTTTGTACTGAGGTTCTTGATTGATTCCGATGAAGTGTAGAATTTAGGTAAGATTCGACCCCGAGGTGGAGAACTTCAACACGCTCTTTGATTTGAAGCGTATGAAAATAAGGAGTGCAGTAATGTACTTGATCTAAATTTCGGTTGAGGTTCTGGTTGGGGCTCAGGTATGTCGTGATCCTCACCACCAGTGTATGTAGAGTGATCAACGGTTTTCTCCATTGGTGGTGTGGTTTCTGAATCCCTTGGTTGATCAGATGGTGGTGGCTGTGTAGCTTGTTGTGTAGTGGTGATAACCTGCTTAACCATTTGTCGAATCATTGGATGGAGTTGCCTTCTTAACAGATTTTGTTGTTGACATTGGTGTTTCTTATGTTGATGGAGGTGATGATTGAGATGATGATTTGGGTTTGGTGAAAGTGTCAAGAGGTGATTCAGAAGACTGTTGAGGTTTGTGTATTGGATTGTCAACTAAGTAGTTGTCTGATTCCTTCTTCAGCCTCTTTTTGCAACATTTCCTCTTCAGCCACCAAATTATCATCATCAGTGACTCTTTCATCCTTATCATGATCGTAATCTCCTTCGTCATATATTTCCACATCTTCACCATGCTTTTCTTCTTGCGGCTGTTTAAGTTGTTGTTGTGGTTGCTTCATTTCAACAGTTGTAGTGACAGTGACACCCTGATCCTTATCGGGTTGATTAACCGGATCGGATGGGGTAAGAGATGTTTGCAATGGATCTTCCATAAGTGGAGGACTACTACTTGACCCTCCTGCCCCACCGAGTTGATTAACCGGAAAAGATTGAAGCATGGTATTCCATCCTTTTCTGCTTTAATGTCTTACGAAATTGTATTACCTCATCCATTGAATCTTACTCATTGAGCATGAGTTTTGAATGGATGTTGCAGAAGGATGTCCACAGCAATTCTGCAAGATGATTATGAGCATATGAAGTTGTTGAAGATGACACGGAGATAGTTCTTGCCAATTGTTTTGTCGTATCCAGCTTGGAATGTGTTTGCCATCAAGAGCTCAGCTGGGGCATTGATGTTTGCTTGATTTGCAGCCAATTCATGATCTGAAAGTCATTAGACAAAGAGACAGACATATGGAAAACACAATGTGTTTGTATTAGTCTGATTTATTATCTAATTACTTGTATGATGGTAACATGTTTATGTTAGTTACAAGTCCTAAGTCACATTAGTCCAAATGTATGAAGTTGATGTGATAAGTTACGTGAACATGTTAATTTTGAAATTTCAAAGACCAATAATTCACTTAACACACAACATATTAACTTTTGTAAGCTTATATGAAACATCAGATATTTGTGACCTATGCGTAACATTTAACAAGTAACATATGCGTAACGGGCCAAAATGTAGTGAACAATGGGTTATGTGTAACAAGGATCCTTATGCGTAAGAAAGGAGCTTATGCGTAGGAGTAAACTAAAGCGTAAGACCAAGCTTAGGCGTAAGTGTTTCTTACGCGTAAGACAAGTTCAAAGGCTTTAAGCTTACGTGTAGGGATAAGCTAGATGTTACGCGTACATTTTACTCGTAAGAGTAAAGCTTATGCGTAACAAGCCTTGTTTACGAATATCTTTCCAAGATACACGTAATCCACTGTAGACCCCTTATGCGTAAGAGCTACGCGTAAGATTTCTCTTAGGCGTAACCTTTACGCATAAAGTATTCCTTAAGCGTAACGGTTTGAACACCTAAAGATTCTGACATTACGAATAATTAACCTGTTAAATATAAACATGAAAACTTGATTGCAGTTAACTCCAAACATCTTTTAGATCACAAAACAAGCATAAGAACATATCAGATACACACATAAAGACTTAGGCGTAAAATTACTTAAACCCTAAACTCTTAATCTACGCGTAAGAGATATAGCCACACAAATCAAACAAGAATGTTTATGGAGTGTCCTAGATGCCATATGAGTGCAATGGAGCAATATTTAATACATTTCCACCGCAAAATCAGAAGATTCATGGGAGATGAACCCTGAAAACCTAAACTTAAATTCTTACAATTTAGATGTTTCTGGGCTAATTTCAAGGTTCAAAACATGCATATAAACTTATTCTAACACTTTCTTGAACACCTAATAACATATCACAGAATAGAAAAAACCCTAAATGAGCGTAAGAACCCTAGAATTCAAATTAATGAATTTTAAGATTCAGGATGGTTATGGACGATTGAAACAAGTTTAATAGACACTAAGAAAGGTTTTAACATAACTCATTTCAATCCAAACACTTATATGTATAAACACCCAGTTCGTTCGAGTGAACAATTTTCCAAAATTAGTTTAAAGAGTTTTAACCGTTGGATTTGAAAGAATTTTAGAAACCCTTGTTTATCATCTTGATCAAAACAGTTTAGAACTTATAGATTATGAACAACTTGAACGGATTTTGAAGATTTGATTTGGGCCGTTTGATCTTGGTTGTTTAGGAGTAAATGATTTTGTTAAAATTAATTTTCCAAGTTGACACATTCAGTCCCTCAACCTTAAAGAGGTTCCAACCAAGATCCTTAAACTTCCGTTTAGGTTAGACAAAACACATGTAAGGCAAGAAACTTAACGATACTCCCCCTCGACTTTTGAAATAATGAATTTTGAAGACATTTGAGTCCGAGGAGAGTATTTGACAAGAAACGTATCCACCATTTTGGAAGAAACAACATATTTTTGAAAAAACATGGAAGTACAAGGTTTTATGAAACTGAAAAATATTTACTTTCTCCCCCTCAACACTTGTTCGGGAAAAATAGTGAAAGATTTGATAGAACAAAGTGTTGACTGAAGATTTGTACTTGCGATGTTTGAAAGAATTTAGATATACGAATATTTTTGAGATTTTCTGATTTTATAATTTTGTATTTTGTTTTTGAAAAATATTTACAAAAGAGGTTTTGGTGTTTGACTGGTTTTTAAGACTGTTTTAAGAGTTCATCCAATTCCTCTTGAGTCAAACACCGCATACCAATCCGGTGGACCAACTCATTAAACCTAGCGGGAGGCAAGACTTTGGTGAGTAGATCTGCCAATTGGTATTCTGTACCCACGAAGTATAATTCAACAGTACCCTGTTCCACGTGGTCCTTGATGAAATGATAGCGAAGATCGATGTGCTTTGATTTCGAGTGCTGAATTGAGTTGCACGAGATCGCAATGGCACTCCGATTGTCGCAGTACATTGGGATTCTGTCAAATACGTAACCATAGTCTTTGAGTTGTGTTCTCATCCAGATGACTTGAGCACAACACGCCGACATGGCTACATATTCTACTTCGGTTGATGACAGCGATGTACAATCCTGCTTCTTCGATTGCCAGGACACCAGTTTATCACCAAGAAATTGTAGTGCTCCTGAAGTACTTTTCCGTGAATCTAAACATCCTGCGTGATCAGCATCTGAAAAAACGATTAGTTCAAAACCAGAATCCTTCGGATACCAGATCCCTAAGTTAATGGTTCCCTTGATGTATCGGAGGATTCTTTTAGCCTCAGAGAGGTGGGTTTCAGTTGGTCTCGACTGATAACGGGAGCAAAGATAAACGGCAAAGACAATGTCAGGCCTGCTAGCTGTTAGATACATCAGCGTCTAGTTTCTTGGTATGAGTCATTGGTGTGGCATAAGTGTCACAGGTTTTCATTCCAAATTTGTTTAACAATTCAAGGGCATATTTGGACTGACTCAAGAAAATACCACGGGGTGATTGATGAACTTGTAGTCCTAGAAAGAACGTAAGTTCACCCATCATGGACATTTCAAAATTTTTCTTCATTAGTTTTGCAAAAGCGATTGAGTACTTTTTATGTGTAGACCCAAAAATGATGTCATCCACGTAAATTTGAACAATTAAGATATGTGCCCCGTGATATTGTATGAAAAGAGTAGGGTCGACCGAACCTTTAGTGAAATTATTGGCAATTAGGAAAGATGATAGCTTATCGTACCATGCCCGGGGAGCTTGTTTGAGACCATACAGAGTTTTGTTCAGTTTGTAGACATGATTCGGGAACTCGGGATCAACGAATCCTTCTGGTTGGCTAACATAAACCGTTTCTTTAAGTTGTCCATTGAGAAACGCGGTTTTGACATCCATCTGAAAGACCGTCATATTCATATGAGCCGCGAACGCAAGAAATATCCGAACAGCCTCAAGACGAGCAACCGGAGCAAATGATTCTTCAAAGTCAATACCCTCCTCCTGTCGATAACCCTTAGCCACCAGACGTGACTTGTTTCTGATTACGTTCCCTTCAGCATCCAATTTGTTCTTCCAAATCCATTTGAGACCAATGACGTAGACCCCTGTTGATCTTTCAACCAGTTCCCATACTTTAAGACGTTTGAATTGGTTGAGTTCTTCTTGCATGGATTCAATCCAGTTGTCTTTTGTCATTGCGTCTTTAATGTTTTTAGGCTCAGATTGGCAGACAGTGAGTGCATAAATGCAATGTTCACCATCTGTGTGAAGATGTTGTCTCGTAACGACTGGTTGATTCGGGTTTCCAATAATATTTTCCAGAGGATGTTCTTTTGTCCATCGATGTGTAGAGGGTTGATGTTGGTATACGTTGTGCAGATTTTGAGGATTCAAATGGCTTGTTGAAGATTCTGGGACATCTGGTGCAACAGTCTCATTAGCAAACGGGTTAAAGAATGCATTTGGATCAAAATCTGCAGGTGGGGGTACTTCATTAAGAACATCATCAGCCGGTTCATCATTGTTGGAAGCGGTTTGTTCAACTGTTGTGGTGGAGTCAACTGGTGGTGCTTCTTCAACAGTAGTTGTTGTAGCAGGTGTATCAGGTATAAGAGTATGATCAGGTTGAGCAGCGGAAACATCGGATACACCTAGAGCACGTTCATCAATATCGTCACTGAACAGAGGAGCAAATAGTCTTTCCATTTGTTGACGTGTAAGCTGGGGGCTTTGTTCAGCTGATGATGGGGTTTGAGGGAAGTTTAAACGGTTGTGACCGGGTTCCAAGTTGTTATACTCAGAAGCCATTTCCGTAAGTTCATCAAAATAAGCATGAATCGTTTCCATAACCTCCTTTGTTCGACGATTCCAGATTCGGAAACCTTTAGAATTATCACAATATCCAATAAAGACTCCAATGTCAGCTTTGGCTTTGAGCTTTCCAAAGTCATCACGATCATTATTCGGATAGCAAAGAGATCCAAATACATGAAAGTGTTTGAGATTCGGTTTTCTGTTGTGGACAAGCTCGAAAGGTGTTTTGTTGTGGCATTTTGTAATCATAGAACGGTTTTGAGTATAGCATGCAGTAGATACAGCTTCTGCCCACAAGTAATCTGGGAGTTTAGCATTGATTAACATTGTTCTTGCAGCTTCCACTAACGTTCGGTTTCGTCTTTCAACAACTCCGTTTTGTTCAGGTGTACGTGCAATAGATGTCTGATGCTGAATTCCCACTTTCTCATAAAATTCACGAAGAGTTTTGTTAACAAATTCAGTTCCTTTGTCTGTTCTTATTTGTCTGACGGTGTTTCGGAGCTGAACCTGTATTTTCGTGAGAAAGGTGATGATCATCTGTAGAGCTTGGTCTTTGCTTCGAAGAAAGTAGACATACACACATCAATAACTTTAGGTATCCATTTAAATCCTAGTGTGTTATATATCCATTTCTGCCATCTCCAACTAGTATTTGCTTTAGTCTTAGTGAATGCACTAGGTGGTACGACATTCCTAGGAGGTGAAACTAGAGCTATAGGGACATCAATGCGGTTCTTAGAATCTAAAGAGGGCGGTCTACCAAGCACAGACTTAGAATGATTAGTGGGCCTAGAGGTATTCCGATTCTTAGGATTCCTTAAACGAGAGATGATAGCTTTAGCAACACATTTGTCATGACAATCAGAATTCATACTTTTACGACAAATAACACAAGGTGCATCAGACTGAATATCGAAAGTACTTAAAGGTTTAGCATTCGTTACATCACTATTTCTATTACATTTGCCAGACGCAATATTTATAGTGGAAGTAACGTGAGTCTTATTCATAGTCCTAGGGTGTTCTTCTACTTCAGCATTCTTTATTGTTCTTTTCTTAGGTCGCAACTTCCTATTCTTCCTTGTATTGCTCCTAGGCTGTGAAGTGCGGACGTTTGGAAAAGAGGCAACTATTCCTGTTTCAGTAGAAGGAAGCACGTTAGCAACTTGTCATTTGGCAGTAGGGATTCTAGGTTCACGATTACTAAGTGTTACTGGTGCTATTCTCTTAATCACGGTAGGCGGAAGTTGTTCATACTTTCCTAACATTTCTCTTAACTTAAAGATAGTGTGCACCAATTCTTGATTTTCAGAACGAAGATTTCCCGAAAAATTCATGACTTCCGTAGTGTGTGCAAGAAAATGATCAAGCTCGTTTGATACTTCATCACGAGTCTTTTTAAGTAAATCAAATATGACACCATATTCCTGTTTAACTTTTACAAGTTCTTGTTCATATTTTGAGATTTGACATTTCAAAGACATGTTTTGATCATCCAGTTGCTCAAATTTTGGATTAAACGTTTTGGATTGCAACTGGTGGATTTTGTTTTGCAAAGCAAGTTCACGATTTTGACAATCTTTTTGACACCATTGAAGACGACGTTTTGCATTTGAAAGCTCGTTAATCAATCGTTCATTTTCAGCTTTTAAAGACTCGATCTGATGCACATTATCAGAATACTCAACAGTTACCACAGAATCAACAGTATCAGCAGAGATATAATCAGATGCATATGACAAAGAATTCAATAACACAGCATTATGGACATCAGCACAGATAACATCTTCCAAGAGTCAATCAACATCTTTTCTCAACATTTTATTTTTACGTTTAGTATTAGAAATAGATGTTTCTGTTTTCTCGAAAACGACCTTCATCAATCCAAGTTCCTTATGAAAGTCCTGTTCCCAAGACAATGCACAATGTTTCAAATTTTTAACATTTGGTAAAAGATTTTTCTGAAAAATGTCTCTTTGTTCTCGCGCCAGAGGCGATTGAAAATGTTGAACTTTGATTTCAGAATGATATTCTATCTCATGTTGTAAAAGTTTGAGGTCAGCCATGAAAAGGTCAAAATATCTAAGAATTTTGCGATTTTCAGTTTTTGAATTTATTTCACTGATGGAAGGTAAAGGACCATAAATTTGTGCATAATCTGGTTGGGGATTAACATTAGAAGACTCAGACGTTTTTATGATAATCCTTGGTGTGTTAGAAGAATCCGTTGGTGTGACGAAAGTGACCGCTTTTGAATAGTTAAAAGGTTTGTTGTAAACAACAGTTTCTAATTTTGACCGACTCTCGTCTTCTGCATCTAATTCCTCTTGACGATGATATTCAACAACACTCATAACAGAATTATCAATTTTATATTCTGCACTGGAAACTTCAGGATTTGGTTTGAATGCTTTGGTTGAAAGATTAGGTTTGTAATCAGCAAGATTCGGTCCATATCCATTTGGATTGGGTTTTAAAGTAAACTTTTCAATAGCTTTGACCGACTCACCATGTTTGTAAACAACAGTTTTAAACTCTTTAAGTTTGTTTTGCAAACCGATAATTTCTTCAAGATGATCATCTATTCGTTTCGTTGAATGCTTTTTGTATGCAGAGAAGTGTTTTGACAAGTTAATAACTCAGCCTTAGCTTTTTGATTTTCCAAGGTGAGAGCATTAATTTGCTTTTTATGTTCATGTTTCAGTTATTCTATTTCAGACAACAAAGCATTCTTCGAAGCGGCTAGATCACGCATCTGTCTTTCTAAATATTTTTCGTTTTGATGAGATTTAGCAAAGGCGGCTTCAAAACCTTTTTCCCGTTTTTCTTGAGTTTTGAAAAAGTTGAGTTGCTTTTGTAAACATTCAAAATCCTTGGTTAACAGTGCATTTTTACTTTTCAAGTCCTGATTTACTGCACGCATTCCTCCACTATGGATTGTTGGTTTTTAAGCCACAGATCAACATCTGGACGAGGCAAAAGTTCGGTGTGTTCAACGTGAGTCACAACATGATCATTATTTAGATCCTCAAGTATAACCACGGAGTCAATTTGATTATCAAGGGAAACCATAAGGTCAACTTGATCGTCAAATGTAACTACGGGGTCTAGTTGAAAATCGTCAGAATGAGATGTGGACGACTCATTTTGAACATTCTGAGCCTTGCCGGATTCAGATGTTGGCGGAGATATTAGATCAGAGATAAATATGGTTTGTTCGGGTACCTGAGACAAGCCATCAGTGTCATACACTGGGCCTGTGTCACTCATGTGTAACTCATGCATATTAGCCATCAACATAACAGCTGCATTGGCCTGCAAGTCCTCCATATCATCATCTGAGTCTGCATCTGCCATAAAACTCTGTTCTTTGTCTGTGAGAGTTCCACCAGCTTCATCCTTAAGAGCCAAAAGTAAAGCCTCCTTGTGATAAGCACTGCCCCTAGTCCTCGGCTTTGGGCATGCATTAGCCAGGATATATTGCATTGTAAGCTCATCAGCTTCATAGTGTAGAAGTTCTGCTGCATTCAGGTCTGCAACAGTAGCAATGTTTGATTGTTCATCTCTTGGTGGATTAGCATTTGTATCTCCAGGTATAATGACAGTAGGCATCTGAAATGGACCTTCCAAGATAACCTTCTTTAAGAACTTTCCATGTGGCTTCTTCAGATCACAAAACCTAAAGAACCTAATCACCCATTGATCGTAGTTTCCTGGAGTGAGCATTGGAGGTCTATCAAGTGATCCAGCCTCATGAATTGATTGTTGGCTTCTTAAAGCTTCACACATCTTTGCAAACCAAGTGGGTTCCTTCATAGTGTTCCTTGATGGATGTTGATTGAAATCGTTTGTGTAGGGTTGAACTTGAAGACTTGGTGGTGGTTGAACCATTTGAGGTTGTGGAATTGCTGCAAGTTGTGGAGTATGTTGTTGATTAAATTGTTGCTGATAAATTGCTTGTTGTTGATTCCATTGTTGATGTTGTGGACTTAGTTGTTGTTGTCGTTGAGTATAAGTGTAAGGGAAATAGTTAGAGTATGTTGGTTGTGACATGTTGAAAAACTTGTGTTGTTAAATGGATCTTTGTAGTCGAATGAACCTTTGTTGATGAAGTATCCTTAGGCGTAGAAATCACAAGAAAGCCAAGTAGCACTTATGCGTAAAAACACCAAAGTTACGCGTAACAGCAAGAGTTACGCGTAGGTTTAGCTTACGCGTAAGTAAGGAGAAAAACACTAAAGTTATGCGTAAACAGTAAGTTAGGCGTAGGATTACCTTATGCGTAAAACAAAGCTTATGCGTAAGATGAATCTTATGCGTAAGATGAATCTTATGCGTAAGAGGTTCTACGCGTAAGCTTAAGCTTATGCGTAAGTTTAGGGTTTTTAGCCCAAGTGATCTTTTACACTATCACAGTGTAAAAGATATCCCAAGTCGACGTATTTTCAGGCTTATCCAAGCAAGAAAACACGGAGTAAACCACGAAACTGAAGATCAAACCAAGAACCAAGTTACGCGTAGTTTTAGGGTTTTGCTACGCGTAGACTTACTCGTAAAAATGATTGTTTCCCAAAGATGTTTCTAAACCAGATTTTTGTGATGAAATAGCTTCAATATCACCAAGATAACACAAAAGTGTGAAACTTGATGATCCAAAGTGTCTAAAACAGTTAAGCGTAGGAAAGCTGTCACGTAAAAAACCAAGTTCAAAAACGATGATCCACACGTAAAGGTTGAAACTTTTTGCCAAAAACAGTTATTGTAACACCTTAAAACATTGAAAGTACAAGAATCTTGGATTCAAAAGTGTAAAAATGTGTTTTTAAGCGAACCAAAGTATCACTCGTATGCTTTACGCGTAGGACCAAAACCTACTTCAAAAACAATACGATTCACCCAACTAGTAGGCGATTGATACCATTGTTAGGTCACTAAGTTTACAACACAAGCACAATAGAAAGAGATAGAGAGGAGAAGAAGATCGGATGAACAATATTCAAACACACAAACACGAAATACTAAACCGGTTATGCGTAGAGATGTGAATGAGAGAATAAATTGAACAACCAACCCTCAAGTGAGGGTTATTACAAGGTATTTATAGGAAGGGGAGCTAGGGCAACACTCCTAGTCCCTTCCTTTCCTTAATGGACATGGGCCTAAGCTTATGGGCCTTCTACATAAGCTTAAGCTAATAACAAACATAAAGGCCATAATTAAGCTAACTATTACATGTGAATCACTAACACTTGATTTAGGTTTAGGAGTGATTCCAACATATACATGTATGATATTTGACTCTTTCCTAAGTGACAACCTGACATCATACAGAAGACAAAATACTGATGTATTTTGTCTCTGTTTACAAAGAATATTCTAGGTAAGAGACAAGACTACTTTCCTAAGTTCAGTGATGACACTGAGCCTGATCTTTTGCCATTCAGGGAAAGTTGACTTTGGTTGATAAGGACTTCTTCAATCTTTACATCCTTCAGTCTTCTACTTCAGTTTGTCTTCAGTGTAAGTAGTTGGAGAGGAGTCTTAGGGATTCAGTGAGTTATTGTCATCACTCACTGAATCCACCATCTTCTTCTTGACTCAGTCTTCAACCTTTAAGTTCCGCCTTACTGAGTGGAGAGACTTCATCTTCGCCTCGTACTGAGTATCCTGAAGATGACTCACTGAGAGACTATGCATTCAGTGACCTGTTAGTGTTTAACGTACTAAACACTTGGGCTATTTTCTATTCAAATCCTGGATTAAGGGGTTTGGGTATTTATTGAACCCAACAATCTCCCCCTATTTGGATATACAAATAGCCTAAGTGTTTGATCAGTGTAAGTGAGCAAATGGCTTCTTCTTACACTGAATGTACTAATGAATATAATAAGAAACACTGAGTAAATTAACAAAACATACATCTTTTATTGATCAGATTATATAGTTCCTATCACTAGTACAAAAGATAAAACAAAATGATGTCAGTCCAGATGGATTCCCAGTGCTTGAAGCTTGACTTTCTTGGTGATGAGTGTTTCCCTGTCAGGATGGTCTCTTACCTTTGCGTTTAAGTCAGTGCAGAACCTGATATTCGCAGGAGTCTGAATTTGAGAGGCCACTAGAATATAGCTGATCATTGTAGCCACTCCTGCCAGATCGATATCACTTCACCTTTGGAATGCTAGGTTTCCATAGACATCAATGAAAAATAGCCCTCTTTCAGGCTTTTCAATCACAAGACAGTTCACAAATTTCACTCCTTCAGGCAGCTCCCTATTACACTCTAGTCTAGGCACTTTAATCTCAGGTTGGAACTCAACTCTCTTCCTTTTGCCAGTGGATGATTGTGGTTGAGATCCTTGAGGTGCAGTTAAGGCGGGCTGAATTCCCAGTTGGGCTGGACAATCCCTCAGTCTTTCATATCTTTTACTGAGCATCTTCATCAGGTCCTTAACCACCGCATTCTTCTTCTTTTCAATAATTGGACCAAGCTCATCGAGTTTAGTGATCCCAAAGTCAGTGAATTTGAGGGGATCATGAACCTCGAAGTGTATTTTATCAACCCCTCTGTAAACGTTCATGGCCAGTGGTTTGGTATTGGGGATGATTCTGACATCTGTGATCTTTTTAGGAAGCCTTCGGCTTGTCATTGTCCAGTTGTAATGCTCAATTCTGCTTTGCCTGATGGCTTCAATTTTCTTCTTCTTTTCTTCCAACTGTTTTCTCATTTCAGCCATCTGAGCAGCCTGAGCTTCCTTGAACTTTTGTCCTGCCTGACCCTTTTCAAGCTTCTTAGCATCTATCCCAATATTTTCAGCTTCCTCAGCAATTACCTGTACCAGTTCTTCTCTGCTCTTTCTTTCTTCTTCAGCAAGTTTCTTTTTTCTTTCCTCCTTAGCAAGATGAGCACTTAGCTGTTGTGGTGTGAGCAGGTACATGGTGTTGCCGATCTTAAAGGGAATCTTCTCAGGCTCAGGAGTTGTCATTTTGCCTTTTCCTTTGTCCTGGCCTGAGGAAGATGAAGTTGCTACCAGTGGTGGTGGTGTTGTTGTTATTGGTGTGATTACTATCAGTGTTGTTGTTGTTGATGTTGGTGGTGGGATTGATGAGATAGGTCTTGCTGAGACTGGTGGTGATGATGAGATTTGAGCTTCTGATGTTGATGGTGTTGGCTCCCCCTCAGTGTGAGAAGGAGGTTCTTCAGCAATATTCTCCCCCTCAACTGTTGCCAGAGGGTCAGTGAGGGCAAGAGTTGGAGTTGGTGTTGAGGGGGACGGAGCCGCTTGACCCTTGAAGGCCTGATAAATTTCAGAGATCATAGCCTTGATGTCTGATGTGTCGGTTTGAATACCAGTGACCTTTGCTTCCAAATTAGCCTGAGAAACTTCCAGAGCAGTCATTCTGGGCCCAAGATTCCAGGCCATAGATGAGGATGCTTGAGCCAAAGTAGCCACCTGTGTATTCAAGGAGTCCAATGTAGCTTGTAGAGACTGGACTGAGGATGGAAGACCCTGAACATTTGCAGATTTGAGCATATCAAGCAGTTCAGTGAGGCTTGAGGATTGTTTCAAGAACGCCTCAGTAGCCTTTAGCACTTTAGAGTTGAGTGCTGGGTCTTCATTGACAAATTCCCTTATTTCATCTACCTTTGTACCTACACCCTGAAGGTGCCTGAGGAATTTAGCCAAGTTGTCATCCAGTTGGTGAAGGTTGTCATACATCAGATCCCTGTGCTCATGAACATTTTCATCAAAGCCTTGTACCTCAGCCTTTAGATCAGCATAACTCGCAGCAGCCTCAGTATGTTGTTCCCACAGTGTTTCAGTGACCCCAGAGTATAACCTTCTTGAAGCTTTGGTGATCCACTGAACAAGCTGCCTTTCAGTGAGTGGGAGAACATTATCAAATCTTTCAAATTCATCAGTGGAGGAAGAGGAGTCATCATTTTCATGCTGGAATGGTGATTCAGTATGTTCCTGTGGATCAGGCTGAGGCTCTTGGTCAGCTTGAACCTCAGCGTCCACTTCTTCCCCAACTGATAAAACTTCATCATACGTTTCAGCAAGCTCATCTTCCGAAAAGAGTATTCCAGTAACATCAGCAACGGTTAACAAGGGGTTGGTGATGGGTTCCATATCAGCGGGTGGTATGTTTCCCTCTGAGTCTTTGTCCCCCGTTGCCCCCTCGGACACTGGTGGGCGTTTCCCAGTGCCTTCGCTGGAGTCAGGATTGGTTGTGGGTTCCGTATCGGCGGGTTGTTTCTTTCCCTCCGAGTCTTTGTCCCCCAGTGACCCCTGAGACACTGGTGGGTGTTTTCCAGTGCCTTTGGCGGAGTCAGTGATAGTTGTATCCCTATCAGCGGGTTGTATCATTCCCTCTGAGTCTTTGGGATCGATCAGTGTGCCCTCAGACAAAGGCTTGGATTTGCTAATGTCATCACTGGGCGTTGTAGAAGGCGCTCCCCTACCAGCGGATTGTTTGTTTCCCTCTGGATCTTGGGGAGTAGTGGTTGTGACCAAGGGCACTGACTGTGATGTATCAGTGTCCTTCGTTGTCACGGGGTTGGATGTTGCCTGGTCATCAGTGGGTGTCTTTTTAGTCTCAGGCCTTTTGTGCCTTTTAGGCTGTGTTCCTGAAGCCTCAAGGCCCTAGGACTTTGGTTTAGTCTTAGTCCCAGTCTGAGACTTCCCCTTTCTCTTTTTAGGAGCAGGGTTTGGAGACACTGATCCCTCCTGGTTGTTTACAGCAACCATATGGGCCGTCATTCAATATGAGTGACAAGGGATGGGTCTTTTTGAAAATTTGATTGGCTCAGGATGCCTGGTAAATCACCAAATTTTTCTTCCTGAGGATAAATTGAACCCATTAACACTTGCAAAGCGCAAGAGACAAACCTAGGATACGAAACGTATTTCGTCCTAGTTTTGCTCTGTAGCTTGGTTACGAGATCACTGTAAATGATCTCCCCTATGTCGACAGTGATCCCATTCATTAAGCAGTATGCCATCATCAACTGAATAGAGTTAACTTGTTCAGTGGATGAGTGGTTCCCGCCGAGGACCTGAATCACAAAAGTGAATAGGATCCTCCAAGCCACGGGAAATGAGCTTTTGGTGACTGGGGTCATGTCCAAAAAAGTTGGATCTAAAATGATTTGTTTTAACCCATCCTTCACTGTGGAGGGTTTAGGATGGGCGACATAAACTCCTTTGTTATAATCCAAGGCTGTTGAAGTGCAAAACGTTTTATAATCCAGGGTGAATCGTTGTTGCCCCCCGTGAAGACTGAATCTGATGAGATATTCCCTGAGAGGTCTGAGGTTGTTCTCATCAGTAGAGGGTGTCGGGTCATAGGCCTTGGCTGTTGCCCAAAACTCCCTGAGGAGATTTTGGTAAACAATGGAGGGACACTGAACAAAGGCTGTTTTCAGTGGACAATTAAACAAATATTTCATAATGTCTTTGTAGGTTGGGACAGTTTCAGGGTATTCAAATTTGCCTATGACATTATTAGTTTTAAATTCAACATTTGTAAGATCCCCTACCCACTGAGAAGCAAACTGGAGAGATTGAGTTCTAGCCTTTTCCATTTAAAAGATTTTAGGGTTTTAAAAAATATTTTGACTAGACTAATCAAAGTTTTTTTTGATCTCTCAAGTTTGTGATGAAAAACTTTTGTAAATGTTTACAAGAAGGGTTTTCCAAAAGAGGTTTGAAGAGTTTTTGAGAACACACAAATATTTCTGGGTTTTAGAAATGATTTTGACAGAGTTTTGCTGCAGAAAATAATTTGTGTGTGTTTGTTTGTTTTGGAAGAGGGTATTTATAGAGTAGTGAGAAGGGTGGTTTTTGCACAAATGGGAATATTAAGAGTCGGTTTTTTGAAAAACATTTGAATTTCCACATTTAATGCTACCACTCCATTACCCGCAGTAAAATCCTGTTTTTCAAGGGAACAATTGCAGTGCACAGTGAAAGTGCACTTTTGCAGAGATAAAATATTAATTTGATATTTTTGTGAGAGGAGGCATTAAATGCCAAGTGGGATGACAGTAAGACAAAGAGACATATATTCCTATATTAAATTAGCATAGTTACCAACCTAGGACATTTAAGTAACTGATACTTGGATCATTTAGTTACTCATTCAATGCTCTTTGTCAAATGTCAGGGACCCTGAATGAGTCTTACTCATTCAGTGAGAGGTTTATTTTGGATGTTCAGGGAGGATGAACCATTTCAGAGAACTTACTGAGATTGGTTTTCAGATACCTGACTTTCAATGTCAAGCATTCCCAATTCAGATTTCAGTCTCCTGAAGGTAGGTTCATCCAAGGGTTTGGTGAAGATATCAGCCAGTTGATGTTCAGTAGGGATGAAATGAAGTTCAATGTCTCCTTTCATTATGTGATCCCTGATGAAGTGATATCTGATATCAATGTGTTTGGTTCTTTGGTGGAGGACAGGGTTGTTGGAGATTGCAATAGCACTGGTGTTATCACAGAAGATGGGCACCATTTTGTAATGGATGTCATAGTCACTGAGTTGACTTTTTATCCATAATACATTGGCACAACATCCTGCTTTAGCTACATATTCAGCTTCAGTTGAGGACATAGCCACTGATTGTTGCTTTTTAGCACTCCAACAAACCAGTTTTCCTCCAAGAAATTGACAGGACCCTGAGGTACTTTTTCTGTCCATGTTGCATCCAGCATAATCAGAATCAGAGTAACCCTTGAGATCAAACCCTGAACATTTTGGATAATAGCGTCCAAGGTTTGGGGTTCCCTTCAGGTACCTGAGTATTCTTTTGGCTGCAGTGAGGTGAGATTCTTTGGGATTAGACTGATATATTGCTATTAAACAGACTGAAAATTGTATGTCTGGTCTAGTAGCGGTTAGATACATTAGTGAGCCAACAATCCCTCTGAAATGGGTTTGATTGACTGATTTGCCAGTGAGATCAGGTCCAAGGTTATTAGGTGGGACCATTGGAGTCTTCACTGAGGCACAGTTAGATATCTCATATTTCTTCAAGAGATTTCTGGTGTATTTCTCTTGACTGATGGATATTCCTTTATCAGTTTGCCTGATTTGTAGTCCAAGAAAGTATGTGAGTTCCCCCATCATGCTCATTTCAAACTTTTTTGTCATCAGTTTTTCAAACTGTTTGCAAAGTTTGTAGTTTGTTGAGCCAAAGATGATGTCATCAACATACACTTGGACTAGTATCACATCCTGTTGAGTTCTATAGACAAACAGTGTGTTGTCTATCTTTCCTCTGACAAACTTGTTTTGTATCAGGAAGGCTGAGAGAGTTTCATACCATGCCCTGGGAGCTTGTTTAAGTCCATAAAGGGCTTTGTCAAGCTTGCATACATAGTCAGGAAATTCACTACTCTCAAAGCCTGGAGGTTGCTAAACATACACATCTTCCTTGAGATCACCATTTAAGAATGCACTTTTAACATCCATTTGGTAGACCCTGAAGTTCATGTATGTTGCATATGCAAGGAAGATCCTAATGGCTTCCATTTTTGCAACAGGAGCAAATGTCTCATCATAGTCAATGCCTTCTTGTTGACTGTAACCTTTGGCTACAATTCTGGCTTTGTTTTTAATGACAGTGCCATTTTCATCAGTTTTGTTTCTGAAAACCCACTTCATTCCTATGACTACTACATCCTGAGGACATTTGATCAAGGTCATGACCTTGTTTTTATCAAACTGTTGCAGTTCTTCTTGCATAGCCTGAACCCAGCTTGGGTGTTTTAGAGCCTCAGTGACACTTTTGGGTTCAATTTCTAATAGGTAATCAGCATATATACATTCATTGGCTGAAGCTGCAGTTAACTTAGCAGTGATGCTTCTAGTGAGCATGCCCTCAGTGGGTTCACCAATGATGTTTACAAGCTCAATGTCCTGAGATCTAGTCCACTTACTTTGTGGTCTTGGATCTGAGCTTGAAGAGGTCACTGGAAGCTCAGGAGTGAATTCAGTTTCAGGAGCAACAGAATCATTTAGAGCATCTGTTGAGATGTCCTGTTCAGGTTGGGGTTCTTGAATCATAGGTTCCTGAACATTTGGTTTAGCATTACCTATCCCAGTAGGGACTGATTGATTATCAATGAGTTCACTGATAGTTGGTTGTGGTAGGTTGTGAGGTAAGACATAATATGAGATGTTAGCATCAGCTTGATATGAGGAATTGAATTCAGTGTTGTACTCATCAGGAGGATATCTTGATGAGTTATCAATTCCTATTTCCTCCACTGAGGTGTTGGTGAACCTGATGCTTTCAGCACTTTCATCAAAGGTGACATGAAAGGTTTCCTCAACTTGTTGTCTCCTTGTGTTAAAAACCTTGAAGGCTTTGGAGATCAGTGAGTAGCCTAAGAAGTATCCATCATCAGCTTTAGCATTAAACTTGCCTAGATGATCCTTGTGGTTATGAATGAACACAGGACATCCAAACACATGAAAATAGCTGATATCAGGAAGTCTACCTTTGAAGATCTCATATGGGGTTTTATTATGTCTTTTGACAATGATTGACCTGTTTTGAGTGTAACAGGCAGTTTTGACTGCTTCAGTCCCGAAATGCTTGGAGTGGGCTGAGCCATTTAACATGGTTCTAGCAGCCTCAATGAGAGTTCTGTTTTTCCTTTCAGCAACCCCATTTTGTTCAGGGGTATATGGAGACGAGAAATTTTGAGAAATTCCTTTTTCATCACAAAAACTCTGAAGCTCTTGATTTCTGAACTCAGTACCATTGTCAGTTCTGATTTGTTTAACAGTAATGTCATTCTGGTTTTCAATCTTCTTGATGAATGACATTATTGTATCAGCTTCCTGACTCTTTTTTGAAAGAAAGTATACCCAAGTGTATCTTGAGAACTCATCAACAATGACAAGTGTATACTTCTCATGCTGGATTGATCTGGGACTGACAGGTCCAAAGAGATCCATGTGCAGGAGGTGAAGGCAGCTTTTGATGGAGAAATTATGTTTGGTTTTGAATGATGCTCTGTGGTGTTTACCTTTTTCACAAGCAGAGCATGGTTTGTCTTTTGCAAAAACCAGTTATGGTAAGCCAAGGACCTTGTTTTGTTTTACCAAGTTGTTGAGGTTTTTGAAGTTTAAGTGTGAGAGTCTCTTATGCCACAGCCAATTGATAGTTTCAGTGGCTTTAGCAAAGAGACAAGTTCCATCTTGGGAGAGTGTTGACATGTCTAACACATAAACATCATCTCTCCTTGGAGCTATCAACACCACTTCCTTGTTGGCATTGAAGATGGTACCTTGTTTGTCATTAAATTGCACAATGTACTTAGCATCACATAGTTGACTGACACTGATGAGATTGTATTTGAGACCATTGACGTAAGCAATTCTAGAGAAAACTATTCCATTGCAGTTTAATGAACCATAACCTTCAGTGGGACATAATGAGTTATCACCAAATACTACCTTGGGTCCTGGCTCCTTTACATACTTGTGCAGATACTCCTTTACACCAGTCATGCTTCTTGAGCAACCACTGTCTAGATGCCAAACAGGCTCCCTGGCGTGTCTCTGCACAAGTAGTAAACTGAATTAGTTTCTCTTAGTGACCCACTTGCTAGTGGGCTTGGGTCTCAAGGTCTCTTTGAATTTTGAAATCGACTCATGGTCAGTGGTTGAGTGCATTGTGCTACCACAGGTTTTGCATTTAGAGACTGAGGAAGACTCAGTGATTTTGGGTTGTTTTGTACTTCTCCTTGCATGAATGACACTGTCATGTTGGGATGTCTCATGAGTTGGATTTCCACATATATCACAGCATGTGTTCATGAGACAGTCATCCTGATGATGATCATTAAACCCACAGTGAGGGCAAAGAGGAAAAGGTTTTGCTCTATTCTTGAGAGCTGTTTTGGAGGATGAAGCATACTGATGACCAACTTTGGTATAGTTTGCTTTACTGACAGAGCTTACATACTGTAAGTGGTCTGCAGTTCTGTGATCATCCTTATTGCAGATCATGCAATAAAGGATTCTATAGCAGTTGTCAGTGGTATGACTAGTGTAATGACACAGCTCACACTTCTGCTTGGGTTTGTTGGTGGATTTTGACTTTGATGAACTAGATGAGGCTGACTTAGTTTCCTTGATTGAATCAGGGGCTTTTTCGATGGAATCCATCTTTTTTGTCAGCTTCCTCACAAGCTCAGTAAGTTGCTGAATTTGGTCAACTTCAGTGGGGACAGAGTATGTTGAAGTCTCAGTAGGAGTAGACTCTTGTTGGATTTGTTTTGTTTGTCTTTGCAGGATGGTTCTACCAAGTCCAGACCTTTCTTTTGGTGAGTGAGGATTGAATTTTAGAGGAGTAAGCTCAGAGCTTGGATCAGCACCCTGAAGAGGTTTCAGAGGTGGAAGCTGTGACACCCTAGGCAAATCCCACATCGGCTGTGGCCTGGAGAGATGCTGGGCTCATAAGATAACATTCGCCTTACAATGACACAACGCGTTTTGTGGTCTACTGCGGGTGGAGTTCTTAGGAACTGGCAGTTAAGCGTGCTCATGTGAGAGTAGTACTGGCTTGGGTGACCTGCCGGGAAGTCTTCAAATGAGGCCACAAAAACAAAGCCGTGAGCCTGCGGGCAAAGCGGACAATATTGTGGTCAAAAAAGGCGGGGTGTTACAAGTGGTATCAGAGCCACTCCTGAGCCGTTCGGGATGGTGGGGCAAACCTCATCGAGGACGATGAGTCCCTAAGGGGGGGGGGGTAATTGTGACACCCTAGGCAAATCCCACATCGGCTGTGGCCTGGAGAGATGCTGGGCTCATAAGATAACATTCGCCTTACAATGACACAACACGTTTTGTGGTCTACTGCGGGTGGAGTTCTTAGGAACTGGCAGTTAAACGTGCTCATGAGGCCACAAAAACAAAGCCGTGAGCCTGCGGGCAAAGCGGACAATATTGTGGTCAAAAAAAGGCGGGGTGTTACAGAAGCGGTGTTTGAGATTCTGCTTCAGACTCAGAAATGTGTTCAGTACTACTGGGCACATCAGGGAGTCTGATAACGCTACACGCGTCGTTCGGGGTCAAGGAAACTTCCTTTTCTTCGAGCAAGTTTTATAACACCCTAGGCAGTGAACCTAATCGTTGTAGTGTAGTAATTAGGGTAAGCCACGGGTATTGATATCGTTCTCTAGGGGAATAGGAATGCTAGTAAGAAGTTACTACGCTAAGGTTAAGGTTGAAGAAGATTATTTTTGTATTTTTATATTTTATGAAATGGAAAGGTACGAATCTCTGGTATTGGATTTGGGGGGTTGGTATTTCTACCGATTACTCTACTATTATCTAATTATCTAAACTAAGGTTGTGGGAGTCTATGTCTAATTAATGTGTGCTCGTATGATAGTTTAAAGATGTGTTTACTTAAGTTGTATTACTCCTTAATTATCTCCTATTGATGGTTGAGTTGTCACGTCCTTATTCGTAGTTGCGTTGTGTGTCTAAAGTTGTAGGGTATGCGTTTCTCCCTAACTCTTTGAACTTACCAAAGGGTCTCGTCTACAAAACCCACTAGGGATGATAAACTCTTACTCTAAGGCATTCTTTGGATAAGTTAGCCTACAACTAGTCAGGTAATCATATTCTAAGGTTCACAAAGATGAATCAAGCATTAAGTACACAACGAATGACCTATCGCATTACTAGATCATTGATCAACTAAGATAAGAAACAACCAATCAATATTCAATAATTAAGTTTCATACTTCCTAAGCAAACACACAAATAAATTAGCCGGACATGGAGAACATGCAAGCATACACACAAATAATCAAAGACATAATTGAATTAATGAAGTAAATACTTATCTTGGTGTAAGATAGGGTTTAAAACCCTAAAATACTGTACAAGACACCTTAGGTTCGGTTTTAGGTTTTTACTCCAAAAAGACTCTCTCTAAAACTGAAAAATTCGGATTCTATATATAAGATTACATATGCGACGGCGTCACCTTATGTTTCGTGACGCCGTCGTGTCGCCGTCATTTGGGTTTCGTCTTGGCCACGTTAACCTTGCGACGGCGTCACCTTATGTCCGTGACGCCGTCCTCTTCTGCTTCTGACGTCGTCTGGATTGCATCTAGGCCGTCTGAGTAGCGATGGCCTACTCTTTTACAACTGGATGTCGTCTCTTGAAAATATGAGTTTTGGGTTCTGAACCGTCACAAAAATCCTCGGACGGCGTCGCAATTAGCACCTGACGCCGTCGCCTTCTATTTTCAGCAACTGTGAGTGTCTCGATTTTGACTTTGGCCATTTTCTTCATATATTCGCGCCTTTTCGTCCAAATAAGTGCCATTCCAGTATTTTGCCTTCACGAGACCTAAAAAGTGAAAAGGAACGATATTACGCAATAACGGATACAAAAGTGATCAAATAAGGGCTAAAACGACCCCTCAAAATGGTACCTTTTAAAACCTTATCAAATATCCCTACACTTGTTATTTGCTTGTCCTCAAGCAAATGTGCTTTTAGCCAATTAATTTATAAGTTATGGGTCATGAAGCATTAATTCAAAATGGTCCACAAAATATATAAGCCCCGCAAAAGTCATAACAAGCACGGAAATTACATACTAGCACCTCACATGGGGTGTTTGGATACTCACATCTCTCTCGGGTGTATATATGAAATATAAAAATAGGAAATGGAAGATAAACACTCATTAACCGGTCCTAGTACATAGATTACCATAGGCTTGAGAATAGATCAAACCTCCATCGCTTTGGCGTAAGCACCTAGGAAAGACTATCAAAGAGGTCTTTTAAAGGGTTGTAATGTTAGGCTTACGGTAGGGAAAGAAAGGGTATGGTGGGATAGGCTATTTGGTGGTGGCAAGTCAAAAATCTCTATGTTAAATGCATACAAAGAATGGCGTTGCTAAGCCAAGACTCGACACTCTAAAACTCTAGGTAACGGAAATAAACAAACATAAATTTAAAGGATAGATGTAGGATGGTAGCCCGTATGTTTTTTTTTTTTTTTTTTTTTTTTCATACACTTTTACTCTACCATCCTCTACGATAACATCAAAATACTAGGGATTTATAGGCATATCCCTACACTTGAGTTTTTATTACTCTAACACTAATTTGACCCGAATTGAAAAGATCAAAACACTTGGGGTACATTATTACGTAAACAAAGGGAATTTGAATTAACGTTCCCTTCCCGTCATTTCATAAACTTTAACTTTTCCCATGAATCCCAATCGTCCCAAAACTGTATACAAAGGATATGACTCGACTTAGCAACTTATGCAAGCAACTAGATAATTGAACTAAGGGTTTAGGGTGATAACAAACATTTGCACTAAAAGTGAGTGCATAAGGGGTAGGCTAAGGCGATTTGGGTGTATATTTGGGGGTGGGGTGTAAACAATGCTCTTCATTGATATTCCGGAAAACCAAAATATCACGAGAACTGCGAAAAGGATAGGCTCTGAGGGGTTAACTAGGGGTATCGTGTACTAAAGATGAGTACAACGCAAAGGGTGTGGGGGAATTACTCAACCGATATGGAAGAAGTAATTATATTACGGGTATCAAACAAGGGTTATCCTAATGCCTCTTATCATTTAGTTATTCCTAACTACACAAGTGTAGTCTCACTTGCGATCTCGGAATGCATCACAAAACAAGTTCTAGAATCTAATATACTACCGGTTCACACTCTAAGCATTGAAGATGAATGCTTTAATTCCTACTAATCTAAGGGCGATCCTCACATTTTGGGTGGAATTTGGGTGGTAAAGGGTTTTGTGCTAGTCATGCAACTTCCTATCCATGAGACGCTTTTGTTAAGACTAATGGCCCACTCCTATATGTCATAAAAAATTTTAAATTTGGTGCCAAAATTACCCTAACCGACATTTTCTTATGGTTTATTACACAAATACAATTGGACAAAGCAAATAATCAAGGATAAGCATAGTTTCAAAATTCCCGTTTTATTTTACCTCCCTACACTTAAACTGAACATTGTCCCCAATGTTCCCCGAAAGTATCAAAGTTATGATAAAAGAAGGTAATCAAAAACGAAAGAAACTAATACTCCCCTGATTAGCTTGGTAGGATCCGTGTAAAGTGTTGGTTAAATCCTTCTCAAGAAGAATTATTGCGTGAAAAGCTCCTTCCAATCTTATGTAACTTCTTCTTGACAAACTAAACCTGCACACTTGAAGAAAACAAACGAAACCTTCGCGTAAAATCGGCGGTAATAATATATATAAGACTCGATTGAAACTAGGATATAATGCTTGTGGAATGGATGTTTACAGAACTTCTAAGAAAATTAAGACCTGGAAAATTCCAAAAATTTATAAGTAGCTCAGAAAACGAGAAAAAAGTAATCTGATGTTTTTACTCCTTCCTGACGCTGTCAGGTTGCAATCCTGACGCCGTCAGGTTATCCTGACAAAAACTGGTCTGCGATTTTCTGGAAAAAATTCTGGAAAATTTACATCTTTAGAATCTGGAAAAATTTCTGCAAAAACATCCATTATGACTCGATACAAGCATTTGACTCGAACAAACAAACATAAATATCTTTTAGTTAATTGTTATTCTCATGTTTACGTTTTTTTTTATTTTTATTATTTATTTTTTTTTTTTGAAACGTGTGTAATCCTCCCTACACTTATCCCTTATGTAAAATACCTTTATATGCAATTAAGACGAGGTTAAAAACAAAATAAAGTATTTTTACAAAATTAAACATGAGGATAAACAATTAATAAAAGATATATGACACACAAATGAAAATGAAAAACAAATACACATGGGTTGCCTCCCAAGAAGCGCTTGTTTTTGTTCGAGTCACGAGCCTGACTCTACCATTATTTAACAGATAAAGGGGAAGTTTTTCCTACACTTAAGTTTAAGTGCGGGTGATAGTAGCAATACACACCCTTAGGGTGGAAATTTGCTACGTGAGGAGAGGGTGATGGGTGATTTATATGCTCAAAGGAGTGTGCTCCATTTATTATAACCTTACCTAAGTCTATTGGTGTAGCGGGTGAATCAAATCTCCCTCCTAAAAATGGATCATCTTCTATCATCTTCAAAAGATTCTTAGTTAAGGATCCATCTTGACCTAATAAACCCGGTTTAAACCCATAGTGTTTCTTGTTATCAACCATGAATGGGTGATATAAGTGTGTAAGGTCATGGGTTACTCCTATATTAGCTTCCACTCTACATGGCCTAGAATCTACCACCTTTATCAAGCAACTACCCGGACTATCTATTTTGATGGGTGGATTGGGGCCTAATTCAATTCCAAGATTCACATCTAAAGACGGAACATTGGGTAAGGTTTTTGGTTGAGGCTTCGGTTCATCAAAATTAGGAACTTCCCTAGGACTAAGAGAGAGGTCACGACAACAAGCATCTAAACCTACATTCTCTAGTGGCGTTTGGTCTAAAGGTTCTACAATCGGGGTTCCTATAGTCTCTTCTACTTCTTCCGGGTAAGTTATAGGCGATGTGTGTTCCTCAAGTGATGGTAGGACTTGTGGGTTATCCGATGGGATTGGATTTTCTACTCAATCCTCCATCTTATCAAGATCACCTATGTATTCGTTTTGTACTGTGGTAGCGCCTAACCATGACATGCACCTTGGTACCTCAACTATAATCATCTCCTTCCTAAACAACCTTTCCGACCGAAGTTTCCAAATTGAAAATAGGTCTAAAGATTCGTTTTTTGGGTCCCATGTTCCACTTCTAAATTGGGCGTGAATCTCAAAGGTTTCCCATGCAATTCGAACACCACGTCCCCAAATATCCCCATCCGCTACATAGTCAAGTCTCCTTTGGGTTTCGTGGGCGATACGGGTGTAAAAGATTTGTAGTGGAAACAGTAAATCAATACCATGATAAAGGACTTTTTGTAATAAATATTTAATTTGAGTCCACACCTCAGGAAAGGATTCATCATGATATTGCTGGAACCTCAAGATCTCATTTTGGAGTGGAAAGGGTAGATTATGTAGTGGATTTTGTTGGTTGGGTGACAGTTTTGGCAGATTCGCGTTCTCCATAACGGCTAACGGAATAGTTAATGAAAATGGTTACGAACAAAGGTCACGAAGAAGGGGGATAGACTATGAGGAAGCTAAAAATGAGAAAAAAAAATTTACTTGATAGGAATCAAGCAAAGAAACCTAAACGAGGTGGACTACTAACTAGCTATTCTATTCCCCGGCAGCGGCGCCAAAAACTTGATAACGCTACACGCGTCGTTCGGGGTCAAGGAAACTTCCTTTTCTTCGAGCAAGTTTTATAACACCCTAGGCAGTGAACCTAATCGTTGTAGTGTAGTAATTAGGGTAAGCCACGGGTATTGATATCGTTCTCTAGGGGAATAGGAATGCTAGTAAGAAGTTACTACGCTAAGGTTAAGGTTGAAGAAGATTATTTTTGTATTTTTATATTTTATGAAATGGAAAGGTACGAATCTCGGGTATTGGATTTGGGGGGTTGGTATTTCTACCGATTACTCTACTATTATCTAATTATCTAAACTAAGGTTGTGGGAGTCTATGTCTAATTAATGTGTGCTCGTATGATAGTTTAAAGATGTGTTTACTTAAGTTGTATTACTCCTTAATTATCTCATATTGATGGTTGAGTTGTCACGTCCTTATTCTTAGTTGCGTTGTGTGTCTAAAGTTGTAGGGTATGCGTTTCTCCCTAACTCTTTGAACTTACCAAAGGGTCTTGTCTACAAAACCCACTAGGGATGATAAACTCTTACTCTAAGGCACTCTTTGGATAATTTAGCCTACAACTACTCAGGTAATCATATTCTAAGGTTCACAAAGATGAATCAAGCATTAAGTACACAACGAATGACCTATCGCGTTACTAGATCATTGATCAACTAAGATAAGAAACAACCAATCAATATTCAATAATTAAGTTTCATACTTCCTAAGCAAACACACAAATAAATTAGCCGGACATGGAGAACATGCAAGCATACACACAAATAATCAAAGACATAATTGAATTAATGAAGTAAATACTTATCTTGGTGTAAGATAGGGTTTAAAACCCTAAAATACTGTACAAGACACCTTAGGTTCGGTTTTAGGTTTTTACTCCAAAAAGACTCTCTCTAAAACTGAAAAATTCGGATTCTATATATAAGATTACATATGCGACGGCGTCACCTTATGTTTCGTGACGCCGTCGTGTCGCCGTCATTAGGGTTTCGTCTTGGCCACGTTAACCTTGCGACGGTGTCACCTTATGTCCGTGACGCCATCCTCTTCAGCTTCTGACGTCGTCTGGATTGCATCTAGGCCGTCTGAGTAGCGATGGCCTACTCTTTTACAACTGGACATCGTCTCTTGAAAATATGAATTTTGGGTTCAGAACCGTCACAAAAATCCTCGGACGGCGTCGCAATTAGCACCTGACGCCGTCGCCTTCTATTTTCAGCAACTGTGAGTGTCTCGATTTTGACTTTGGCCATTTTCTTCATATATTCGCGCCTTTTCGTCCAAATAAGTGCCATTCCAGCATTTTGCCTTCACGAGACCTAAAAAGTGAAAAGGAACAATATTAAGCAATAACGGATACAAAAGTGATCAAATAAGGGCTAAAACGACCCCTCAAAATGGTACCTTTTAAAACCTTATCAGAGTCCTAGCATGCTCTTACGAGCTTGGCTCTCAGGTTCAAGAATCCTTCCAGAATCGAAATTTGGAAGCTTACTCTCAGGATTAACCCGTTCAATCCAACCACTGGAATTTGGAGTTGTCAGCATATTGGTAATCATACCACCAGACACAAATGGTTTTGAACTTTGGTCTTTGTTGCGAGAGTCAGGGAGATGATCTTCACCTATGACTCTCTTTTTGCTACTAGGGGCACCCACAGCATCAAAGACCCTGGGATTCTTAGCAGTCCAACTATCAAGAATATCTTGTTCCTTTTTAAGTTCATCTTGAAGAGCCTGATTTCTCTTAACTAGTTCAGTGTTTTGAATTTGCAAAGTGACAGCCTCAAGCTTGGCTTGTTTTAAAATAAGCAGTTCATCTCTACACTTGTTTAATTCAAAACTTAGCTTGTTGTATTTTGAAAAAAGATTTAATCTTTGCTCTTCTACGAACTTAAGGTCAACATTAAGATAATTCATATAAGACTGCCAATCAGAGTCATCATCCATAGAAAGTAAGATGTTTACCTTCTTCATAGTGATGTTGACCCATTCCCCGTTTCTGGCATGATTATTTCCAACAGCTAGCTTGTCCTCATCTGAGAGGGCCATCAGTGCACTGACATGCACCATTTCATCATCTGATGACATTGGCTCTTCATCCCAGTCGAAGGTCTCAGCAACAGGGTCTTTGTTTTTACCCTGCACAGATTGAACACTTTTTGTTGTTTCTGAGGGACTGGCCTCAAGCATTGCAAGCTTAGCTTTGACTTTCTTATACTTAGCTTCAAAATCAACAGTTTTGTTTTGATCAGATTTGTTTTGAAAGTTTTGATGAGACTGATAGGTTTTTGGTTGAAATTTGCTAAAACCTGAGGACTGATTTGACCCTGATGGTTTATAAGAGGGTTCAGAAATTGTTTTTGAAAAACAGTCTTTTGCAAAATGACCTCTTTTGTGACACTTAAAGCATTCAGTGTCCTCATTTGCTTTGGCATTTGAAAAACCTTTGTTTCTTTTTATAAACCTTCGAGAGTTAGCAAGGAGTGCCCTTTCCTGAAATTCAGTGTTCAGGTCATTTAGGTACTCCTTACTTGATCTCTCATCAGGCTCATCATCAGAATTTTCCTGAAAATCTTGAACAACATTGTTAGAATAGAAAGCAGTTGATATTGTTAATGAGGTGGTGGTCAGGGACTTCTTGACTTCCTGAGACTTCTTTAAGTCAGGGTATCGTCTGTTGATGAGGTTTTCCTCATAGACAAATTTCCCATAAATTTCAGGAAGCTCAAGATTTTGGATATGATTAGCATTCCTAGGTCCCTGAGAGAAATTTAACCACTTCTCAGGGAGACTGTTGACAAAACCAACATTGATTTCATGTTTGGACAACTTAACACCATCATTTGACAGTTCATTTAAAATAGTTTTGTACCTGGTGTAAGTTTGAGAGAGAGTTTCTGAGTCCTTAGCCCTGAAGGTGTTATACTCAAGTTTCAGGTCTATTATCCTGTTTTCCTTGGTATCAGATGGTCCTTCATGACTATGAACTAGGTCATCCCAGGTTTGCTTAGCTGTACTACAGCTTATAACAGACTCCATAATATCGTCAGGAAGACAAGATATTATGATACTTTTGAGTCTTTGGTCCTGGTTGACCACTCTCCTTTCATCCTGGGTCCACTAAGCTTTAGGTTTGGGCAACCCTTCAGCAGTCTTTGGGACAAATGGACCTTCATTTATACACTTGATATAATAAGGTTCCATCCCAATCAAATAGCAAAGCATTCGCTTTTTCCATTTGTTGAATTTGCCAACTTTAAGTCTAGGGGCAACAGCTGAATAAGCTCCACCCTTTTTATCGACTAGTTGGGGTACATCAATTTCAGCCATTTAGGATCCTAATTTAAAAACTTTTAGAGCGGCCTAAAAAACGAGTTTTTTAATTAGCCTTGCTCTGATACCACTTGTTGTTCCCTTTTCACTATTGTTAAAAACAGTTTAAGTATGTAAGACAAGTTAATAGTGAACTATGACTGAAATTAACATAAGTAAAACACACAAAGTAATTTTCAACATCATATTCTTATTAGAAATAAATCAACAAAGAATACGTTACCCAAGTACTTGCGAAATAGTACTTGGGATTGAAATGACAAAGTTTGGTGACTCCTCTCTAAGCTCAGGCTAAGTCTGAGCACAACTCTTAGAGCTCACTGAGCTATCTCAGGAACTAAGTTGTATTTGGAGGAGTGAAAAGATGGCTTGCGTGTATGTGTGTTTTTACAATTCACAAGCTTAATCTTTTCACTCCATCTCTTATGCTATTTATACATGTATGATATTTGACTCTTTCCTAAGTGACAAACTGACATCATACAGAAGACAAAATACTGATGTATTTTCTCTCTGTTTACAAAGACTATTCTAGGTAAGAGACAAGACTACTTTCCTAAGTTCAGTGATGACACTGAGCCTGATCTTTTGCCATTCAGGGAAAGTTTACTTTGGTTGATAAGGACTTCGTCTTATCTGATTCAAACTTATCCCGCCTTGTCCCGCTCTTTCTTTAGTCTTTACATCCTTCAGTCTTCTACTTCAGTTTGTCTTCAGTGTAAGTAGTTGGAGAGGAGTCTTAGGGATTCAGTGAGTTATTGTCATCACTCACTGAATCCACCATCTTCTTCTTGACTCAGTCTTCACCCTTTAAGTTCCGCTTTACTGAGTGGAGAGACTTCATCTTCGCCTCGTACTGAGTATCCTGAAGATGACTCACTGAGAGACTATGCACTCAGTGACTTGTTAGTGTTTAACGGACTAAACACTTGGGCTATTTTCTATTCAAATCCTGGATTAAGGGGTTTGGGTATTTACTGAACCCAACAGTTCCTACAGTGTGACATCCTTTGTGGGTCATTCATGTGCGATTAACTTGACATAAACTTGGTAGTAGAAACCATACCTTGCATCAACTTCAGAGCAATTGGTTGTCACCTCTTATCCATATACAATAGGCAATTTCCCTTAACTCGACGGGAAAGCATTGATAGAAGTACCCTACAATACGCAAAATTGAATTTGATTTTATAAGGTTGTTTAATTTACTATTCGAACATATTTTATCAAAGCTACTAAGATACTTAAAGTAACCCCCAATCTGTATAAACCCCTTGTGTATCAAAGGTACTGCGATACTTAAGTAGCATTGATATCACATCCCAAAAATCATAAGAATCCAAACTTTACCAACAATCAAAATCTAATATCTGAAACATTTATTCTTCGTATAAAACTTGACAGAATATTAAACAACGATCGAACAAAACTTATAAGTTGGGAACCTAAGATAAAACCTAACAAACACGGTGATGAAGCAACATCAAAGATAAGAAGAATCGACTGTAGAGTATTACCTATATAAAATTGATTGTGTACACCAATTGAATCAACCACGTCACTTTATTTGTAGCTATTGATTTCCTCAAAGTAATTATAAACCCTATTTCAATTTATTTGTAGAGAATGTAAGGTTTTCCTTTGTTGAAGCAGGGTAGGTTTAATTGGTTATTTGGAAGAGTTTATTTGGGTATATGCTCATCTTTGTGCTACTCGTCCACCCACACAAAGATATGATATGTGCCATGCACCAAATTTAACAACAATACTTGTGGAAGGTGATCTGAGACAACTCTTCACATTGTCTAGCAACACCAAGCATTCTCGCGTAACTGGTCACGTTATTATGATTGTCTAATGTATGAGAATGAATGCATTTGGTTACCCCATCTTTTTAATTTTTTATTTTACAATTTAGTACAAAGGTATGATAAAATAGCTAGTAAGTCCATGTGTATTCTTTTCTTTTTCTATGCAGAATATATAGAAACGAATTTACAAAAAAAATATTGCCAAATCAAGAAAATTTTAAGCTTTATCTATTAAACATATTTAAAAACTAATAACAATAATAATTATATCATTACTAAATAAGGTACGAATTGATTTTTTTAAAATGAAAAATTCCCAATAGGGGTTTTGTTTTATTATATAAAAGATTATTATCGTGAATTGTTATCATTTGAAGTTAGGCTTATCCAAACACCCACTGCTCATGGTCATCTCACTCTGAATATGAATATATTTATAAAACGTGAATGTCCGGATTCGAACTCGTGACCACGGGATTGCACACATTAGCGAATGAGAATTAAAGTTAAATAATTAATGTTAATGTTTACGATTAATTATTGCACATTAAGTCCATTTAACGGAAAAAATGACTAACGACCGTTAAATGAAAAGAGAAGGACTAGTAATGGAAAATATTGAAAATAAAAAGTTCTGGGTTTTCTCTTGGGCTTGCATCATGGCCGGCCAAGGGGGCTTCTCCAAGCCCTAATCCCTAACTTGTTTTTCAAGATTTCTATTCACTATATAAATAAGGCTAGGTTCTAGGGTTTTTCATAACTTTGTGCATTGAATTAACCCTAGATCTCTCCTCTCCTCTCTCTTGCAATTCTCGGCCAAACACCCCCTTGTTAGGGAGTTTGGTTTCGTTTTTCTTAAAACGAGGACTTGTGTTAGATCTAGCAATCGCTTGATTCGTTGGTTAATTCGTGTGTACAAGAACGTGGTAGTAAGACACTATTCTTACACCAATTGGTTTGAGTTGTAAAACGGTAAGGAACAACTCTTTAAACCACTTCTTTGTTTTGTTCAAGAGATCTGACATTCGCAAGAGGTACGTTACGCATACTTTCAGTTAATTATTTATTTGTTATGATCTTAAGTCTTCCACTGTGTACTCTGTGGTGTCTATATGTTTTATTGTATTTCATATATCATAAACTCAACAGTGGCATCACGAGCCTTGTATAACAAGTAATTAATTACAGAAACACATAAATAAAATAAACATGATTGTGTTATTATTTGTATGCGTAGATCTAGGGTTTGCAAAACCTAAACCCTAATTTTTTAGGGGGGGCATTTTTTGGTGCCCTAATTGGGGTTTTGTAAACTAAAGTTTTAATTGGATTAGAAACCTTATGATGCATGCAATTTTATGTGTATTGCGTAACTTTTTTTTAATTGCATTAATTGTTAAGTGTAATTTATGTCCATGATAATTACATGCATGTTTTATCATGGATCTGCTTTTATTGTATGTCTTTTTTGTTTAAGTGATATACACTAAATTTTGATAGATCTAAAATTGGGGAAGACCTCAATAATTATTAATTTAATCAATTATGTGCTATGTGGTATGTGTTTAATTTTGACTTACGCAATCGATGAATCGATGCATGTGGCTCACCTTGTACATTATGTCAAACGGGTGAAAGTCTTAATTAAACATGTACGTATTGACAGATCTAGAATTGATTATTAATAAGATTTATCAAAAGGTTTGCATGTGGCTATTTGATATGCATGACTTATTTTTTTTGTTATGCATTCATTGTTTATATGTTTATTTTTAAATACTTGCTTGTTTGTTATGTGTAACAAGGGTATTTTTACAAGAAAAATAAACTGACCTAAACAATGGTGAAACATGTATTTTTAAGCATAGTAATCATAATCGTTTAATTGATTGGTGACTTTGGTACAAATGGTCTGAACGGCTCACCCACTAGAATGAACTATAAAGGGGTTAATAAAGAAGTGTGCACAGTCACACTGAAAGGATGTCTAAGGTTATGCTTTAGCGCTTACCTGGTCCTCTGCCCCCTGTAAGTTCGAATGGAGCTACTTAGTAAGCCATTATATGTGCAAGCTCATCTTAAGGGCGAATTAGTTTTAATTCCATGCGCCACTTCGGCGGTAATTACCCGAAACACTAAGTGTTTACACTTATGCAAAAGTACGGTATAATGGATGATAATTAACACTAAATTCCTTGATTGGTGAATCCAATACCTCAATTAAAGTTTGATGATGAAAAGCTTATAAATTAAAACAAGATATAAATGTTTTAATAAAACCTATGTTACGAAGATGAATGCATGACATCTTTGTACATATTTGATTTGACATC
Organism: Chrysanthemum seticuspe; assembly: GCA_019973895.1. Classification (NCBI taxonomy): domain Eukaryota; kingdom Viridiplantae; phylum Streptophyta; class Magnoliopsida; order Asterales; family Asteraceae; genus Chrysanthemum; species Chrysanthemum seticuspe. The sequence continues at coordinate 18,425,406 of BPTQ01000005.1, forward strand.
AAAATTATTACCCTTTAATTTCAGTTATATGCCACCCAACGAAACGGAAACACCTAAGATTATTTTTTATTTGCGTGAGAACGTGACTTAGATCGTAATCAAAGGGTAAAATGTCCACATGTCGTGAGAACGGGCATGGACGATTTTGCAATTTCTTAAGTTGGACAACTTAATTGAGCTTTGTAGTGAGAACTGACAACTCAAGGCATAAGATGGGGATAAAACATGTTTACATGGCTATTGAAATTGGCTAAATGTAAATCCCATAAATCTAGGAATTGCAATTTGAAAATTGGCAATTGAGGTTCGACTCGTACCATCTTGAATAATTTCATTACTAGCAGATCAACTGATGTAATGAAACTATGTCAATTTGGATCCTAGTTTTCAAGTGAAAATTAAATGGTTATATGTTTATGAACCATGAGTATTTAATTTTCTTGAAAAAGTTAATTATCGAAAATACTAAAATTGAATTTTGTAATTCTTTTGAATGTATAACTGCAACATTTAACCGTAACGTGGTTTAGTCTTTGATTAGTAAATTGAACCATTCTGCTTTCAAACAAATGTTTGATCGAGAATAATTTACAGAAAAGACAAACAAAGTCTCTTTTCCATGGAAAAAGAATGAGGCTCAATCCTATTCCTTTTCATGAATGAGAAAGGTATTATAGGAACATTTGAATTGTCTAAATTCTAATGTAACTCATAGCAATGAATTGCATATCATATTTTCCATAAAGATTTCATTACCCTCATTTGGTGAATGAATCCTTTTGTAACAACATGAATGTTGGTTAACTGTAAAACATGTATATGAGTTACTAAATTAGAAGTTAGACTATTTACCGCGAAAATTGGTAAAAGGCAAGTTAAGGAAGAAATTGCATACCCAATTTTCAAGTTAATAACATTGATGGATAAACCCATCATTCACAGAGTAGAATACACCTTTTAGTACCTAAGTAATGATTACGTATGGTTCATCAAAGGTGTAGGAAAGTAAAAAGCAAGCAAGTTGTTTTCACTGGTTATGCAACACTTACAATGTTGTCAGATTCAGTGGGAGCATTTGTGTTGCATTACTGAATAAGAAGTTGTTTTATTGATTTCTAATTCAGTGGGAGATACAAGCCTTATTTCCTGTGTAGTAACCTAGATTATCTTCAAAGATAATTACTTTCCAATTGTAGGCACTTATGTTTTTAAGGAGAGTCATGTGCGTTTCCTTGCTAATCAATATAGTCCTACATCTACTTGTTATATCTATGACACAAATCATATTAATCAAATAAACGAACGTGTATCGTGTTGTTTATCTGCTACATGATGTTGTTACATGCACAAGTGGGACAAATCTTTATTGTGTGCAAGGTACAACACATATAAATATGATTTAAATGGATTCTCTTGACCGCAAGGTAAGAGAGTAACGTTCTAATAGGAATTATACATTTAAATGTGTATGATTGCCCTATTAAGAACATGTGTCAAGATGATAACAAAGACTACTTTATTTTAAATATTTATGTCATTCAATATTTGAGAAACACTTGTTGTTGCAATTTATGTTACGTGAGAACGTGAGCTAGATTATAGACCAAGGTAAAATACCCACGTGTCGTGAGAACGAGCATGGATGATTTTGCAGTTTCTTATGTTGAACTTTTCATGGGATGACATAATTAAATGAAGTAATCTAATACTACTTTGAATTTAAGTATTCGTTGAATGACTTAAATATATGTAGTAAATATTAACTTAAAATATTAATTGAAACCTGAGGTGGTGTTCATAATTACTTTAATTATAAATGTTTATGATTTTGTAAAGTCACAAACATGAAGTCTTTTAATACAAGACTTACAATATAAAGTAAGACGTTAATTTGCTGTGTTTTAAGACATATGCATGAAGTCAATGAGTAGATCAATGATTTATAACGTATAGTGGGATTATAACTGATATGTCTTTTGTCTTGGTCAAGAATACTTGTGTTATAATGCATGCAATTGACTTGGTAATTCTATTGTACCATTAAGTTTTACTTTGTTGGTAAATAGGTAAGCCAAAGAGTAGATGGTTATCTTAAAATGATGTTAGATTATCTTACAATATTAATTCTAATGAAATACCATAGTTTTATGGTATGTTCAGTTAGAAGAATCAAAATCTATTGGCATGTTTGATTCAAGATAACTATAGTTTCTTCCAAAAGTTATCAAGGTTAGTAGATTGAGTATAGATTGAATATACTCAATAAGACTCCAACCTAGAAGATTGATAAGACACAATTTGTTTATGGAATGTGATGAATCACATTAAGTCTTATAATGAAGTTCTGAATTTGTTAAACTACTTGTAAAGTGGGTTGTAACAAACTAAAGTCATGAACTGTCAATGTTTTTTGTAATATCCCAAAAGAGAACAATGCATTGTTGCTCTACTTGCTAAACTATTTAAAGGTAATCTTTAAATTGTTAAAGGCAAGTGGGACTTTTGTTTAAGATCTTGAAAGATTAAATTACAAAATACATAATCTTCTAAAATACACTAGCAAATATCGTGATGAGGTTAAACATGTAAATGATACACCTCAATATGATGGAATTGTCATTCATATATCCGTAAGGATATCTCAGATATTTAATATGCTGAAGATTATGAGTTACAGGATCATGGTAAGCCTGTTAATCATGATGATGAATTTACCAAATGTTGAATTGTGGTAAATCAATCATACTATGAATGTTGAGATGCTGTCCATAAAGATAATCAACTTTCGATACTTGGTTTATCTTAATATAGAAAATGAGTTTCTTCAAAGGATGGAAACCCTAGTGGTTTAAATCTTTGTGTAGAAATCATATGGACAATATTGTACACGTATTTAATGCATGTCTAGTGATAATAATATTAATCATATTTAAGCAATTAACTATGATTGAATATTCTTTCCTAGATACATTAAATAGAAGTATAAAGATTATAATTGTCATACTTAGTTTCATTGATATGAAATTTTGACAATGAATATCAAAACTCTTTGTTGTGGAATTATTTTTGCGAGGACGATAAGTAATACAAAGTAGTCTATGAATTCAAATAATCTTTGAATATGTACAAACTGCAAGAATCCATGAATGGATATATGCATGCATCTAGGAGATGATTCTTATGTTTAATATTAAATCCATGTTTGATTTAATAATTAAAATAAGATAGCTCATAAGTATTCCTGAAAGCTAGTGGGAGTATTATTTTTTATTTTTTTAAATCTTATATGTTGTATGGGCAACTACATTCCACCTAAATTAAGTTTTTTAGTTGGGAATGAATTTCGTTTGTAAGATTTTGAAATAAGATATATAACCTTGGAATATATGTTTATTATTATAAACATATGCGGTAAATAAATGAGTCTAATAGAACATGATGGATATATATAATGAGATCTTAAAGTCTAACTTGAAGATTCATCATGTACATCATGTTGTAAGATTGTTGTGTCATGCTTGATTACAAGATGGTTTGACAACATTGAAAGTTGTTAGTGTAATAAATATTTTAAAAGGAATATGTTTGGATTTAAAATTACATTCCACAGTCTGGAGATGCTCCTAGATTCTATGGATGAAAATATGGCAATTATTTCATAATTGTCATTGCCAACAAACTTGAGTTTTGGTAGGCACCAACATTACACTATAACTGTTCGAAGTTTACGGATGTTTAAAGAGCATATTGTTGTACACAATGATGTTGGATAATTGGGATGACACTCAATTCTAGTCATGGTATCCTTGATGATGACCATGTTGACTAGTTATGCTCAACTAAGAGCATAGTTGCATTATACATTAAAGAATAAAGAATACTTTAAAACTTTAAAGTTTTGAAAGATGATTGTCATAAAAAGGTGGTTCAGGTTATCACGCACCTTATGGAATGATATGACAATATCAAGATATGTGTAAACACATACAAGAAATTCACTTATTGAATTCTTGAAATAAGTATTCTCAAAATTCCTATGGATCAAAGTTAGTTGAAATTATGCCTTGTCAACAAGTATAATTATCATGACTTGAGGCAAAATTCATTAACTAAGAATTATCATGCATTGATCTATTTAGTATTTAGATAAAGGATATTGTAAACATTATTATTCAAATGAAATAAAGTATTTTGTTACGTTTATTATATTTGCATGTTTAAATCCTTGAATAACTTATGTTATTCTAAATAGTCCGTTGTCGATCAATAACATGGGAATGATATTGAATTAAGACAAATCTGAGTATTAGTTAGAATATACTTGAAAGTATATTGATGCGTAGCATGACTAATTTCAGATGATATTCAATGGATTGAGTATAGGACTTATCCCACCCACATGATAGTACTTTATGGATCTTAGTCATTAAGTACATCGTGAATATTTATCCTCTGACTTGAGATACCAGAGATATGTCATGGATGTAGTGCATTTCTGTGAAGCAATCTAACGCTATACGTAACTGGTAGTTATAAGGGTTGTTTTCAGAAGTGTTGCGAAATTTATGAATTCTGCTTGTAGTCAAAACGGGATTTGTTTTCTTCAAATTTATTTTGAAGTATAATACTGCTGGGCCCCTCGTAGGGTTGTCAAGATGTTTGCATGGCCATGCCCAAGGTCTTCTGGAATATGTTCAGAAGATTTGGTAATCTTTATCAATCACATAAAGCGAGAAACAGAATAGTTAATTAAGAAATGAGTGAGATCCATATTCTTATTAACATGGTATTAGAAACAAAAGGATGAATATGATGATAAATCATCGAAACTTGGTTTTTCTCCAGAAAACCATACACGAGTTGTACCGGGGGCATTGGCGAGTTGCTAGACGCTAACCAATGTCATTACACGTTTTGTAAACATATCCAAGTGGGAGCTGTTGGAATATGAATATATTTATAAAACGTGAATGTCCGGATTCGAACTCGTGACCACGGGATTGCACACATTAGTGAATGAGAATTAAAGTTAAATAATTAATGTTAATGTTTACGATTAATTATTGCACATTAAGTCCATTTAACGATCGTTAAGTATTTAACGGAAAAAATGACTAACGACCGTTAAATGAAAAGAGAATGACTAGTAATGGAAAATCTTGAAAATAAAAAGTTTTGGGTTTTCTCTTGGGCTTGCATCATGGCCAGCCAAGGGGGCTTCTCCAAGCCCTAATCCCTAACTTGTTTTTCAAGATTTCTATTCACTATATAAATAAGGCTAGGTTCTAGGGTCTTTCATAACTTTGTGCATTGAATTAACCCTAGATCTCTCCCTCCTCTCTCTTGCAATTCTCGGCCGAACACCCCCTTGTTAGGGAGTTTGGTTTCGTTTTTCTTAAAACGAGGACTTGTGTTAGATCTAGCAATCGCTTGATTCGTTGGTTAATTCGTGTGTACAAGAACGTGGTAGTAAGACACTATTCTTACACCAATTGTTTTGAGTTGTAAAACGGTAAGAAACAACTCTTTAAACCACTTCTTTGTTTTGTTCAAGAGATCTGACATTCGCAAGAGGTACGTTACGCATACTTTCAGTTAATTATTTATTTGTTATGATCTTAAGTCTTCCGCTGTGTACTCTGTGGTGTCTATATGTTTTATTGTATTTCATATATCATAAACTCAACAAAACCTTACTATCAAACTACCACTTCTTGGAGTATGCCAAATTATGCAACGAGCAGGTGAATAAATAGTTCTCTTTATGTTGCCAAAAAGTGGGACCACAAGTTTGCCTTATGCAGCTTGGTGTTTATATACAGACTCCGCGTTCTGAGCTTATACTGCTCGAGCAATGTGGGTTTAATCCAACACCCCCTAGGCATCATATATTGAGTATGTAAAAACACATGAAAGCTTACACATTGTCTACATGCAGGGATTTCGAGGTAAATATCCTCCCCAACTCCCATGTTACTCACTCCTAAACCATATATACAATCAAGGTTGAGCGTCTTGAAACAACTTGACTTGTCTGGAATGAGATTGTCAAAGAAGAAGTTGTTGATACAAAGAATAATGATCTTGAGAGTGTATCAGCAATTTATCATCTAAACGAATGATCGAGTTATGTCAATGTTAGACATCCATTACCTTTATATTGCTACGTTTAATCACGAGTCTAGTGTTAGTAGGTCGAACATGAGCCAATTTGTTTTGAATAGAGTTAATCCCATTAAGATAACAAGTAATGTGCTATACAATTTTCGTTTTCCTAATTCTAAATTATTTAATGGCCGTAAAACTAATACATAGTAGTATTTATATCACGAGTCCCGGTATGAATTAGATTATGTACATAGACATTGAATGCTAAAATGGTACAGACATACTTAAGGCATGACCTTACACAATTTAGCTTTATGTATGCAAATAATAAGTGCAGGCTCGTTATGATACAAAACTGAAATATAAACTAGTGAAACTACGAAACAAACATGGAGCTTAAAAAGAGAAAGGCTTCCATCAGTTAAACCATAAAGAATTTCACTATATGATTTCTATTTTTTTTCCTTCAAAAAACAAGCTATATAATAGTGTGGTTTATCATTACCCTAATCGAGTTCAGAAGCATGAACGCATAAAGAATTTGGAAAACCGACATTCATTTTGTTCGTGATTTTGTGGATATCTTTACAAAAGGTATTTCAAGAGTTTCTAGCCAGCTTGAACATCCGAAGTCCTCCCGTTTTAATTACAACAGTGTATTAGCAAGGTTATTAATAGTCCAATTGTATTGTGAACTTAGCCCATTCACATTAGCTTCATTGATGTGATCACTAAGGGGAATTACTAATTTTTGCAGGTATGTTTTTGTACGAAGATGCAAGTGAACAAAAGGAAATAGGTTGTTCGAATAATCTCTCCAAAAAAATTTCTAAAATAAATATCGAATTGGGTCACTTAAAAAATGAAGAAAGGAATTTCATCAATCATTAAGTTGTAAATAATAATATTTACTTCTTTTAATTCAATACATAAAAAAGATTAAATATGTATGAAAACATTAATCTTTTATTCAATAAGCTATATTGTTACTACACAAGCAAACAACAATTAGTACAACTTAAAAAAAAAAAAAAAAAAAAAAAAAAAAAAAAAAAAAAAAAACTTTGGTTATATTCGAAAAAAACAATTGAAAAATTGGATGCAAGCGTGTTCGAGAGATATTTAATAAAGACTTTCCAACATACTCATACGTAGGTGAAAGTCACAAAACCCAAACTCATGTGGTTCTTAAACCTTTTGTTTCAAGTGACATGAGCACCACTCACGACCTCACCTCATCTCACCACAATGTCATTGCTCCGTTTCACTCTCCTCATGACCCTCCACCAAGTCAACTCAACCCAAACACGTACTTGTCACGTTCATCTCAACCCTCCCACGCTCCCTTATCCACTAAACACCTTACACTCTCGATATTGTTATCTCGTACAAGTTAAATATATATTTTATGAAATAAGAAAGATTTATTTTGTGATCAAACATATGTAATTCACATTTCATGTAATGCAGAATTATGTGACGACCTGTCAAATTGAGATTAACATTTTATTTGTGAATTAAAATCTAATTATGTAAATGATACTTTTTTTTTGAACGACAACTTTATAACAAAACAAAAAAACACTAGCAAGGAGCTAGAGAGTTACAAAGAGAGTAAATAAGGATGTTGTAACCACCTATCCCAACTAAACGCCTTATTACATCTAGCATGACACCAAATAAAAGAGCGAGTAACTATATCATCAAAAATGGTATCTTTCCGAGGAGGATGAGCTGCAAAGAGAACGCTATTTCGGTAACACCAAACGTGCCACCAAGACACATAGAAAACGCCTTCCAAAATACACTTGAGTGTAGACCCTAACCGAATATCCTTAAACCAAACCCACCATTCCTCATAAGAACTTAAGGAAGACCACGTCAAATTCCACCAACGGCATATAAGTTTATGAACATCAGTGGCCAACACACAGGAAAAGAAAAGATGCGAAACATCTTCCTCGCCCTATTTACAAACCGTACACGACTGATCTTGGACATAAATGTTCCGGTGGCAAAGATTCATGCGAGTAGGGAGGCGGTCCAAAGAAATTTTCCAAGCAAACACATTAATCTTGATAGGAATAAATTTAACCCAACGAGTAGCCACCGAATCTTTAGGAAGGAAATACTCATCAAGCAAACCACGAATGAATTTGACATGGAAGGACCCATCTCCACTCAGGTTACAAACCCAACGGTCACCAGAATTTGAAAGCATGTACGTACCTACAAGGTCTTGAAGACGAGTAAGTTGTTGAGATTCTGATCCACCTCTAGCTGGACGACGAAAAGAATCCGAAAGCTGACCTTGAAGTTTATCTGCTACCGTAATATCGCCATTCAAATCAAGCGAAAACATACGAGGGAAGAGAACACTTAGAGGCGCATCACCAATCCAATGGTCCTTCCAGAATTTCGTCTGAATACCATTTCCCACCCGAATGCGGCAGAACGAAAGCAAATCCACCCCCTGAGATTTAATCGCTTGAACTTCACGAATTATAATACCCCAAACAGACCTGTACCGCGGGGCACGCAAAATAGAGTCTGGCCCATGAATGGCATGAATCACACGAGACCATAAAGATTTGTCAAAGGATATAAACCTCCAAACCCATTTGAATAACAAAGCCCTATTTAGAGCGAAAAAACTAGACACCCCAAGACCCCCGTATTCTTTAGCTGCTAGAACTTTAGTCCATTTTACCCATGCAATCTTCTTATCATTACCATGAATACCATAGAAAAAATCACGCCTCAGAGATTCCATCACATTGAGAACAGCTTTAGGCGCCTTATATAGCGATAATGTGTATATAGGAGAAGCTCCTAAGACCGACTTGAGAAGCGTTAGTCTTCCGCCAATGGACAAAGTGTTACACTTCCATTTCGATAACCTAGATTTAAGTTTTCCAATAATCTCGTCCCAAGCATTAACCAACGACATGTTTCCGCCTACCATGACCCCTAAATACTTGAAAGGAGTCTTCATGACCTCACATCCAAGAGAAACTGAAGCTTCATTCACCTTATCACCAGGAACACCAAACCCTAAGAGATGGCTCTTTTTGATATTGATCTTTAAACCAGATGTAAGAGAAAAGCAATGTAAAACGTGAAGAATGAGCTTGATGTTATTATCCGACCATTCACCAATGAAAATGGCATCATCCGCGTAAAATAAGTGGGAGATTGTAGTAGTAGGATCAATCTTAATACCCTTAAACAAACCCTCAGCAACCACCCTAGAGAATGATAGGTGCAAGGACTCCATAATGAGGATAAAAAGATAAGGGGCTAGAGGATCACCTTGCTTAAGACCACAATGAAATGCAAAGTCTACTTATTAATTAGTAGCAGATTACAAGGATATTATGACTAGTAAAACTTACATGTTACGATCATGTGGTTTACTCAAAGTCATACTCGTAATTCCTATTCAATTTTAATTATACCCATGATGGCTAATTTTCAAACTAGTTGCATCGATGGTCCCTTTAAAAAATAGGCATCATATGTGCAACAAGTTATAGTTTTTTTATTACACGGTGGTCACTATCGTTATTACACCGATAGTCCCTATTACTTGAAATAGGAACTATCAAGGCATATAGTTTGATAATTAAGGATTATTTATGTAATTAAAATCGAATAAGGACGCTGAATGTGATTTACGGTAAACAACAAGAATGAAACATGAAATTTTTTTCGACTGTGTTGATTAAAAAATCGAATGTTGATTTATTAATACCTTAAAATTTGATACTATTCGTGTAGGGAAACAATAACACTTTTATTAATTAAATCAAATTACAATAAATTAAATTACGTTTAATTTTTTTTTATCATTGTTTTGGTGGTCTTATGATTAACTAACTATACAGTAGTAACAGGCTCACTAATGTTTCAAATATGTGATAATCGATTACTATTGTGGAATTCATCAACAAGATAGACGTACGACCATTTTAGGGTCATCAAACTCATACTAATTCTTAGTTATCATTTTTCAGATATCCTTGACTTAATTTAACTACGCGTACTAAATTAAAACGTCATATATAAATTAGAGGTGTTTAAAATAAATTTGTGATCAACAAAACACTCAATTAAGAGCATTTCAACTAAAGGTGTTTTAATAAACTTATCAATAAAGCTGATGGTTTCAGCTTAAATCAAGAAATCATTTAATACAACAACAACAACAACAAAAAAAGGATAAATTTAAGATTGCTATGTCCTTTGTACTAAAAATGTAGGTGAACGAAAGAAAATGGTTGTTCAAAGAATCTCTCCAATTTAAGTCGCAAGTAAAAAAAAACAGTACATTTTTTATTCAGTGATCTAGATTTGAGTCACATAACCATAAAAATAATAAGATTGATTATATTCACATAAGTGTGAAAAAAGTAAAATTTGCACACACCAGATTTATAGTTAAGATAATCAAGTGGATCAAAACTCACTTATCTCATTTCTTTATAGTCTTAGTTTTAAAGTGCTCAGTTATTTGCTCATTCACTGATGTGGGGTAAAGTAACAAAACCAACAAACTCATTTCCTTCTTCAAATTTTGTTTCAAGTGATTTAGCCCCCTAACTCAAACATCTCATTTCACTCACAATCTCACCAAATCAACAATAGCAAACTCAATCCAAACAACATTTTAGAGTTTTGGTATAACAGATTTCATAGTCGTTGGTTAAGCAACTATAGGTTGGGTGAAAGACTGAAGATCGGGGAGTGGTGTTATCTTTTGCTAGTGTTCCTTGATTGACTATAGGCATAGAAAACTAGAGTTTCCTCTTTAGTATGAATATAGTTTTGGACTTTTGGTGTAGCAGATTGTGAGTCACTATGGAGAAACTATCGGCCAGGGTCGGAGGTTAAGATCGGGATGTGGAGTACTACGAATTTGTTGATATTCGGCTTGAACCATTATGCATTTTGGTGTTGTAATTCTCATTGATTGACTCTTTATACGTTATTTTATTCGCCTATTCGGGATGTATCTTGCTTGAATTGAACATGTACTTGTAAAAAAATTTAGAACCTGTAAAAAGAAAATGGGATTTAAGCCTTTAGTTTCATCCCCCAATGTGGCATAATATTAAAACAACCAGAGACGAAGAGAGCAATGTCGCATAATATTAAAACAAATAGAGACAAAGACACAGAAAGTAAATTATGGAGATAATTTCATATTTACCCAATCTAATGAAAATGTCATATATACCCAAAATACAAGTTTTGAATGCATGATTTACAATATAGTTAAAGCATGTTTTGGTTAAATATGACATTATCATGTTTAAGTTGGGTAAATATAGAATTGCCCCTAAATTATGGGTATCTCAATATCCTAAGTCCACTTGTATAAGTCAAAAGTTAAAACAACCAGAGACGAAGACAGGGCATAAAATTAAAACAAATAGAGACAAAGACACCGAAAGTAAATTATGGGTATCCCAATATCTTGCGTCCATTTGTACAAGTTAAGTTAAAATTTCATCTTATATATTACCTTAGAGTTTGTTCATCCTTTTATGTGGGACAAAATACAATCGTGTATGGTTATACATTAAAGTTAGGTTTAACTACCACACCTCAACTCTCATGGCCTCACACACGATTTCCTTATTCCACTTCGCCCTCTTCGTAAGTCACAGCCGAGCCAACTATTATCCAAACATTCACTCCTCACATTCATATTGATCCTCCAACTCTCTGAATGTGCACATGGAGTCATAGACCAACATTGCTTGTGACGTCACCAACCTCCAATCTCTCCCTGGTAGTTGACATTAGCTCGAAGCTCGCGTTATGCATTTTGGTTATCAATTGACTCTTTACATTATTTAGGTGTTTTTTCGACTCTCATTATAGGAACTAAGAAAACAAATGCATATTATTTTCAGTGTTGTTTTTTATTGGTTATCGGAGTGTCTTTTATTTATATTTTCCGGGTTTATAAAGGCATTAAGATATTCTCCCACATTTTATTACCTTTTATACAAGTCCTGGTATAAATTAGACATTGTCCATCAAAAGGGTATAACGTTAGGCCTACTTAAGTCTTGACCTTACACCATCATAATAGACTAAAGGAATTTGGTCGAAGAATAGTAATATACTTTTCAAATGTACCGATTTAGTGCGTGAACTTTTTTTAAGTTGTAGAATTGTAACGAACTTTTATAAGTTTTTCAATTTGGTACGTGATGATGATGTGTCACGTTATAAATGGTGCTATGTGTGAGACTGTATGACACGTAACAAATTGAAACACTTATAAAAGTTCGTTACATTTCTACAATTTAAAAAAAGTTCACGTACTAATTAAATCGATACATTTAAAAAGTACATTACTATTCTACGACCAAATCCCTAGACTAAAACTAACCATTGTAACACTCTACATGACGGCCAAAAAAGAGTAAGTGATGGCTTAATATGATACAACGCCACATGAATTTGGAAGTACATAAATGAATTCAAGGTGAACACCACATATACATGAAGTTTTCATTACTACTATGCTATATGTTCAGTAGGCAAAAGGTCCAAGCTATGATATACCAACACATTCATACATACCAAAACATAATAAAAATTGATTAAGAATCATAATCAGTGTTAAAGCTTATTTGTGAAGATGATGATGATTAAAAAATAAAAAAATAATAAAAAAAAAAGTTATATTTCGGTTTATAAGTTTGAAAATGGTATGCCTAAATATCTCCAAATACTACTTACATTTATAAGTTTGATAATTTACATTCATCACTCATTTACAACTTTATTCAGTGTAGTTAGATATATCCTCACACCCTACAAAAATGGCCGGAGGTCATATGGAAACAGCCTCTCTACTTTCGGGTTGGGATAACGATGTCTACATCTTACCTATTCTATATCCCGTGAAAGACGAGATCGAGTACCGTTGAATTTTTTTATATATAAATTAAATAGATGCGGCAAGTCTCTTCATTCAATATAGAGTAAATTGCATAAATGGTCCCTGTGGTTTGCTCAAATTGTAAATTTCATCCCTGAGTTTTCGAAAGTGCAGGCGGCCTCCCTGAGAGGAAAAGTTAAGTTCATTTTGGTCCCTGACCAAACTGAAATGACTGAAATAACCTCGTCTTCATCCCCTTTGAATTTCCAGGGATGAAATCTGCAATTTGAGCAAACCACATGGACCATTTATTTTTTTCCGAAAATAATATTTTTTCGAAAAAAAAAATCGAAAATAATTTTTTTCCGAAAATAATTTTATCGTTTTTTATCCGTTTTTGTCCATTTTTTTACCATTTTTTAGATTTTTGTCCGTTTTTATCCATTTTTCTTACGTTTTGTCTTATTTTATTCGTTTTTGCCCGTTTTTGTCCCTTTTTTAAACATTTTTGTTTGTGTTTCTTACATTTTGTCTGTCTTTCTTACGTTTTTGTAATATTTCAACATTTTGAAAAAAAAATTCAAAAAGAAAAAAATTTTGAAAAAAAAATAAAAAAAAAATTAGAATTTTTTCGCAAATTTGAAAAAAAAGAAATTCCAAAAAAAAATTCAAAAAAAAAATTGGAAAAAAAATTTCCGAAAAATATTTGGGAAAAAAAAATGTTTTCGTAAATGCTTGTTTTTCAAAAAAAAGGAGAAATTGGAATTTTTTTTTCTAAATTGTTTTTTTCGAAATTCTTTTTACAAAAATAATTTTTTCGAAATTTGGACATACTGAAAAAAAAAATTATTTTCGAATTTTTTTCCAAATTTTTTCGAAATATTTTGTATTTGTAACTTTTCGGATTTGTCTCAGAACTTTTGAAAAAAACTATTTTCGGAAAAAAATTATTTTCGAAAAAAAACTATTTTCAGAAAAAAAAAAAAATGGTCCCTGTGGTTTGCTCAAATTGCAGATTTCGTCCCTGAAAATTCAAAGGGGATGAAGACGAGGGTATTTCAGTCATTTCAATTTGGTCAGGGACGAAAATGAACTCAGCCTTTTCTCTCTGGGAGGCCGCCTGCACTTTCGAAAACTCAAGGACAAAATCTGCAATTTGAGCAAACCAAAGGGACCATTTATGCAATTTACTCTTCAATATATTAGATTAGTTTCATCGCACATGGTCGAAAAATATAAAAACAACTAGAAACTCTTAAAATGAAAGTGAATTACAATTATAGCTAGCTATTCATTATTCTCATTTTTAGTCATACAAGTTATGTTAAAACTTCAAATTATATCTTACCTTATTGTATGTTCATCCATCTCTGTGGGACAAAATGCATTCGTGAATGGTTATACTTTGAAGTTAGGTTTAACCCACAATGTCGTCATTCCACTTCACTCTCCTCGTGAGTCACATCCGAGCCAACTTTTATCAAAACATACACTCCTCACACTCATATCCACCCTCCCATACTCCACGCGCACCAATTAGAACACCACACTATGAATGTGCACATGGGGTCATAGACCGACATTATTAGTGACATCACAACCGCCGATCGCCGATCTCTCGCTAATTGTTAACATCGGCTCGAAGCTTCTGGTGATATTTTTCCTATCGATTGACTACATTTTTGAGGTTGTATCTTGGAAAACTGATTAAAAATGTTGAAAACGTTTTTGAGGTGCTTTTGACTTTTGTATACAAACTTAGAAAACAAATACATATTACTTGCAGTGTTGCTTTTTATTGGTTATCGGAGTTATCAAATTTTTATTTATATTTTCACCAATTTATAAGTGTATTATAATATCCTCTTACATTTTATATTCTACTCATCTTACTACCCTCACAAAATTATAACATGTATTTTTTTTACTCATTATTGGTTTTCATCTTAACCATCATCTGTTGAGTTTATGATATATAAAATACAATAAAACATAAAGACATTAAGAGTACACAGCGGAAGACTTAAAGATCATAACAAATAAATAATTAACTGAAAGTATGCGTAACGTACCTCTTGCGAATGTCAGATCTCTAGAGCAAACCAAATAAGTGGTTTAGAGAGTTGTCCCTTACCGTTCTACAACTCAAACCAAATGGTGTAAGAATAATGTCTTACAACCACGTTCTTGTACACACGAATTAACCAACGAATCAAGCGATTGCTAGATCTAACACAAGTCCTCGTTTATGAAAAATGAAACCAAACTCCCTTACAAATGGGGTGTTCGGCCGAGAATGGGACAAGAGAGAGGAGATGAGAGATCTAGGGTTAATTCAATGCACAAATGTGTGAAACCCTAGAACCTAACCCTCTTTATATACTAGTAGTGAAACTTTGGGAACAAGTTATGAATTAGGGTTTGGGAAAGCCCCTATGGCCGGCCACAATGCAAAGCCCAAATGAAATCCATAACTTTTCCAAGTTTTCCATTTCTAGTCCTTTCTCTTTTCATTTAACGGTCGTTAGTCATTTTTCCGTCAAATACTTAATGATCATTAACCGGACTTAATGTGTAATAATTAATCGTAAACATAAACATTAATTATTAACTTTAATTCTCATTCGCTAATGTGTGCAATCCCGTGGTCACGATTTCGAATCCGGACATTCACATGTTTGTAAATATATACATTTCCAACAGCTCCCACTTGGATATGTTTACAAAACGTGAAATAACATTGGTTAGCGTCTAGCAACACGCCAATGCCCCCGGTACAACTCGTGTATGGTTTTCTGGAGAAAAACCAAGTTTGATGATTCATCATCATATTCATCCTTTTGTTTCTAATACCATGTTAATAAGAATATGGATCTTACTCATTTCTTAATTAACTATTCTGTTTCTCGCTTTATATGATTTATTAAGATTACCAATTCTTCTGAACATATTCCAGAAGACCTTGGGTATGGCCATACAAACATCTTAACAATCCTATGAGAGGCCCAGTAGTATTATACTTCAAAATAAATTTGAAGGAAACAAATCCCATTTTGACTACAAGCAGAATTCATAAATTTCGCAACACTTCTGAAAACAACCCTTATAATTACCAGTTACGTATAGCGTTAGGTTGCTTCACAAAAAATGCACTACATCCATGACATATCTCTGGTATCTCAAGTCAGAGGATAAATATTCATGATATACTTAATGACTAAGATCCATAAAGTATCATCATGTGGGTGGGATTAAGTCCTATACTCAATTCATTGAATATCATCTGAAATTAGTCATGCTACGCATCAATATACTTTCAAGTATATTCTAACTAATACTCAGATTTGTCTTAATTCAATACCATTCCCATGTTATTGATCGACAACAGACTATTTAGAATAACTTATGTTATTCAAGGATTTAAACATGCAAATACAGGATAACATTATAATAAATGAATAATAAACATAACAAAATACTTTATTTCATTTGAATAATAATGTTTACAATATCCTTTATCCAAATACTAAATAGATCAATTCATGATAATCCTTAGTTAATGAATTTTGCCACAAGTCATGCAACTCATACTTGTTGACAAGGCATAATTTCAACTAACTTTGATCTATAGGAATTTTGAGAATACTTATTTCAAAAAATTCAACAAGTGAATTTCTTGTATTGTATGTGTTTACACATATCTTGATATTGTCATATCATTCCATAAGGTGCGTGACAACCTGAACAACCTATATATGACAATCATCTTTCAAAACTTTTAAAGTTTAAAGTATTCTTTATTCTTTAATGTATAATGCAACTATGCTCTTAGTTGATCATAACTAGTCAACATGGTCATCATCAAGAATACCATGACTAGAATTGAGTGTCATCTCAATTATACTAGCATCATTGTGTACAACAATATGCTCTTTAAACATCCGTAAACTTTGAACAGTTATAGTGTAATGTTGGTGCCTACCAAAACTCAAGTTTGTTGGCAATGACAATTATGAAACAATTGCCATATTTTTATCCATAGAATCTTGGAGCATCTCCAGACTGTGGAATGTGATTCTAAATCCAAACATATTCCTTTTAAAATATTTATTACACTAACAACTTTCAATGTTGTCAAATCATCTTGTAATCAAGCATGACACAACAATCTTACAACATGATGAATCTTCAAGTTAGACTTTAAGATCTCATTATATATCCATCATGTTCTATTAGACTCATTGATTTACCGCATATGTTTATAGTAATAAACATATATTCCAAGGTTGTATGTCTTATTTCCAAATCTTACAAACTAAGTTTCATTCCCAACTAAAACTTAATTTAGGTGTAATGTAGTTGCCCATACAACATATAAGATTTAAGAAAATAAAAATAATACTCCCACTAGCTTTCAGGAATACTTATGAGCTATCTTATTTTAATTATTAAATCAAACATGGATTTAATATTAAACATAAGAATCATCTCATAGATTATGCATATATCCATTCATGGATTCTTGCAGTTTGTACATATTCAAAGATTATTTGAATTCATAAAACTCCTTTACATTACTTATCGTCCTCGCAAAAGTAATTTCAAAACAAAGAGTTTTGATATTCATTGTCAAACTTTCATATCAATGAAACTAAATATGACAATTATAATCTTTATACATTTATTTAATGTATCTAGAAAATGATATTCAATCATAGTTAATTGCTTAAATATGATTAATATAATTATCACTAGACATGCATTAAATATGTGTACAATATTTTTCATATGATTTCTACACAAAAATTTAAACCACTAGGGTTTTCATCCTTTCAAGAAACTCATTTTCATTATTAAGATAAACCATGTATCTAAAGTTGATTATCTTTATGGACAGCATCTCATCATTCATAGTATGATTGATTTACCACAATTCAACATTTGGTAAATTCATCATCATGATTAACAGGCTTACCATGATCCTGTAACTCATAATCCTCAGCATATTAAATATCTGAGATATCCTTACGGATCTATGAATGACAATTCCATCATATTGAGGTCTATCATTTAAATGTTTAACCTCATCATGATATTTGCTAGTGTATTTTAGAAGATTATGTATTTTGTAATTTAATCTTTCCAGATCTAAACAAAACTCCCACTTGCCTTTAACAATTTAAAGATTACCTTTAAATAGTTTAGCAAGTAAAGCAACAATATATTGTTCTCATTTTGGGATATTACAAAAACAATGACAATTTCTGACATTTCTTTGTTACAACTCACTATACAAGTAGTTTAACAAATTCAGAACTTCATTTATAAGACTTAATGTGATTCATCACATTCCATAAAAAATGGTGTCTTATTAATCTTCTAGGTTGGAGTCTTATTGAGTATATCCAATCTATACTCAATCTACTAACCTTGATAACGTTTTGGAAGAAACTATAGTTATCTTGAATCAAACAATGCCAATAGATTTTGATTCTTCTAACTGAACATACCATAAAACTATGGTATTTCCTTAGAATTAATATTGTAAGATTAATCTAACAATATTTAAGATAACCATCTACTCTTTGGTTTATCCTATTTACCAACAAAGTAAAACTTAATGGTACAATAGAATTACCAAATCAATTGTATGCATTATAACTCAAGTATTTTTGACCAAGTCAAAAGACATAACAGTTATAATCCCACTATACGTTATAAGTCATTGATCAACTCATTGGCTTTATGCATATGTCTTAAAATATAGCAAGTTAACGTCTTACTTTATATTGTAAGTCTCGTATTAAAAGACTTCATGTTTGTGACTTTACAAAGAAGTCATAAACATGTATAATTAAAGTAATTATAAACACCACCTCGGGTTTCAATTAATAATTTCAAGTTAATATTTACTACATATATTTAAGTCATTCAACGAATACTTAAAATCAAAGTAGTATTAGATTACTTCATTTAATTATGTCATTCCATGAAAATTTCAACGTAAGAAACTGCAAAATCATCCATGCTCGTTCTCACGACACGTGGATATTTTACCTTGAGCTACAATCTAGTTCACGTTCTCACGTAACGTAAATTGTAATTACAAGTGTTACTTAAATATTGAATGACATAAATATTTAAAGTAGTCTTTGTTATCATCTTGACACATGTTCTGAATAGGGCAATCACACATTAAAATGTATAATTCCTATTAGAACGTAACTCTCTTACCTTGCGATCAAGAGAATCCATTTAAATCATATTTATATGTGTTTTACCTTGCACACAATAAAGATTTCTCCCACTTGTGCATGGAACAACATCATGTAGCAGATAAACAACACGATACACGTTCGTTTATTTGATTAATATGATTTGTGTCATAGATATAACAAGTAGATGTAGGACTATATTGTTTAGTAAGGAAACGCACATGACAATCCTTAAAAACATAAGTGCCTACAATTGGAAAGTAATTACCTCCATGATATTCAAGAGATAATTTTGATTACTACGCAGCAAATAAAGCTTGTAGCTCCCACTGAATTAGAAATCATTTCAACAACTTCTTATTCAGTAATGCAACACAAATGCTCCCACTAAATTTGACAACATTGTAAGTGTTGCATAACCAGTGAAAACAACTTGCTTGCTTTTTACTTTCCTACACCTTTGAAGAACCATACGTAATCATTACTTAGGTATTAAAAGGTGTATTCTACTATGAATGATGGGTTATCCATCAATGTTATTAACTCGAAAAATTGGGTATGCAATTTCTTCCTTAACAGGCATACCATACCCATAATGGTATGTAGCACCTTTAAAGGTTAAAGCAAAACAACTAGATAAATAATTCTAGTTTGCCTTTTACCAATTTTCGTGGGAAATAGTCTAACTTCTAATTTTAGTAACTCATATACATGTTTTCCAGTTAACCAACATTCATGTTTGTTACAAAAGGATTCATTCACCAAATGAGGGTAATGAAATCTTTATGGAAAATAAGATGTGCAATTCATTGCTATGAGTTACATTAGAATTTAGACAATTCAAACGTTTCTATTATACCTTTCTCATTCATGAAAAGGAATAGGATTGAGTCTCATGCTTCTCCCATGAAAAAGAGACTTCGTTTGTCTTTTCGGTAAATTATTCTCGATCAAACATTTGTTTGAAAGCAGAATGGATCAATTTACTGATCAAAGACTAAACCTCGTTTACGGTTAAATGTTGCATTTATACATTCAAAAGAATTACAAAATTCAATTTTAGTATTTTCGATAATTTTCCATTTCAATAAACAATTAAATACCCAAGGTTCATATTCATATAACCAATTAATTATTATTGAAAACTAGGATCCAAATTGTCATAATTTCATCACGTCAGTTGATCTGCTAGTAATGAACTTTATACAAAGTGGTAGAGCTTTTGCTCAATTGCCAATTTCAATTGCAATTCATAGATTTATGGGATTTACATATAGCCAATTTCAATTGCCATGTAAACATGTTTTATCCCATCTTATGCCTTGAGTTGCCAGTTCTCACTACAAAACTCAATTAAGTTGTCTAACTTAAGAAACTGCAAAATCATCCATGCCCGTTCTCACGTCACGTGGATATTTTACCCTTTGATTACGATCTAAATCACGATCTCACGCAAATAAACGGTAATCTCAGGTGTTTCCGTTTCGTTGGATGGCATATAACTTAAATTAAAGGGTAATAATTTTGATGTCAAATCAAATATGTACAAAGATGCCATGCATTCATCTTCGTAACATAAGTTTTATTAAAACATTTATATCTTGTTATAATGTTTAAGTTTTTCATCATCAAACTTTAATTGAGGTATTGGTTTCACCAATCAAGGAATTTAGTGTTAATTATCATCCATTATACCGTACTTTTGCATAAGTGTAAACACTTAGTGTTTCGGATAATTACCACCGAAGTGGCGCATGGAATTAACACTAATTCGCCCTTAAGATGAGCTTGCACATTTAATGGCTTACTAAGTAGCTCCATTCGAACTTACAGAGGGCAGAGGACCAGGTACGCGCTAAAGCACAACCTTAGACATCCTTTCAGTGTGACTGTGCGCACTTCTTTTAATAACCCCTTTATAGTTCATTCTCATGGGTGAGCCGTTCAGTCATTTGTACCAAAGTCATCAATCAATTAAACGATTATGATTACTATTCTTAAAAATACATGTTTCACCATTGTTTAGGCCAGTTTATTTTTCTTGTAAAAATACCCTTGTTACACATAACAAACAAGCAAGTATTTGTAAAAATAAACAAATAAACAATGAATGCATAACAAAAAATAAGTCATGCATATCAAATAGCCACATGCAAACGTTTTTGATAAATCCTATTAATAACCAATTCTAGATATGTCAATATGCATATATTTAATTAAGACTTTCACTCGTTTTCACCTATGTACAAGGTGAGCCACATGCATCGATTCATCGATTGCGTAAGTCAAAATTAAATATATACCACATAGCACATAATTGATTAAATTATTAATGATTGAGGTCTTCCCCAATTTTAGATCTATCATAAATTATTGTATATCACTTAAACAAGTAGAACATACAATAAAAGCAGATCCATGATAAAACATGCAGATAATTGTCATGGACATAAAATTACACTTAACAATTAATGCAATTAAATAGAGTTACGCATATACACATAAAGTTGCATGCATCTTAGGGTTTCTAATCCAATTAAAACTTTAGTTTACAAAAACCCTAATTAGGGCACCAAAATAAACGCCCCCCTAAAAAATTAGGGTTTAGGTTTTGCAAACCCTAGATCTACACATACAAATAATAACACAACATGTTTATTTTATTTATGTGTTTCAGTAATTAATTACTTGTTATACAAGGCTTTGATACCACTGTTGAGTTTATGATATATAAAATACAATAAAACATAAAGACATCAAGAGTACACAGCGGAAGACTTAAAGATCATAACAAATAAATAATTAACTGAAAGTATGCGTAACGTACCTCTTGCGAATGTCAGATCTCTAGAGGAAACCAAATAAGTGGTTTAGAGAGTTGTCCCTTACCGTTCTACAACTCAAACCAAATGGTGTAAGAATAATGTCTTACAACCACGTTCTTGTACACACGAATTAACCAACGAATCAAGCGATTGCTAGATCTAACACAAGTCCTCGTTTATGAAAAACGAAACCAAACTCCCTTACAAATGGGGTGTTCGGCCGAGAATGGGACAAGAGAGAGGAGAGGAGAGATCTAGGGTTAATTCAATGCACAAGTGTGTGAAACCCTAGAACCTAACCCTCTTTATATACTAGTAGGGAAACTTTGGGAACAAGTTATGAATTAGGGCTTGGGAAAGCCCCTATGGCCGGCCACAATGCAAAGCCCAAATGAAATCCATAACTTTTCCAAGTTTTCCATTTCTAGTCCTTTCTCTTTTCATTTAACGGTCGTTAGTCATTTTTCCGTCAAATACTTAACGATCGTTAACCGGACTTAATGTGTAATAACTAATCGTAAACATAAACATTAATTATTAACTTTAATTCTCATTCGCTAATGTGTGCAATCCCGTGATCACGAGTTCGAATCCGGACATTCACATGTTTGTAAATATATACATTTCCAACATCATCTGGTTGTCATTATATGATAATTGTGAGTTTAAGAAGTTGAAACATGCAAAAATTTATAGTTCAAAACTGAGGCATTCGTTTGGGCGTCATCAAACCACTTAATTAATTGGAGTTAACAAAATGGGAAAAGAGGTAATCTAGGATGAAGCATAGCCGTTAAAGGCATAATAGTTCTCTTGATGCTCTCAGTATACTTATACTGTCCCGGCGAGGGACTAACCCAACACCCTCTAGGCATCATATCTCGAGAATGTAAAAACATGATAAAGCTTACATATTGTCTGCATGCCTGGATTTCGTGGTAATAGCCTCCCCAACTCTCTTGTTAGACCCACTCCAAAGCCATAGAAACTGCTAAGGTTGAGCGTCTTAAAACATTTTTATGCTAATAAGATGCTTTCATAGTCTCATTGCATCATTCCAAGCTTTCAAAATGGCTCAACCAACTTGACTGACATGAGATTCTTAAAGAAGAAGCTGTTGATACAAAGAATAATGATCTTGAGATTGTATCAACAATTTATCATCTAAAACAACGATCAAATTATGTCAATGTTAAACATCCATTGTCTTTATATTGCTACGTTTAATCATGAGTCTAATGGTTAGTACGTGGAATATGAGCCGATTTGTCTTGAATAGAGTTAATTCCATCATGATAACACGTAATGTGCTATACAATCTTGGTTTCCCCAAATCTGAACTATTAATTATATAAATGTTAGATGTTGTACATAGAGTGATAGACTAAAAGTAACCATTGTAACACTATACATCATGGCCAAAAAGGTATACATATGCATGGCTCATTATGATACAACGTGACATGAATTTGGAAGTATATAATTTTGTTGAAGGTGAACACATCAACTAAATGAAGTTTTCATTACTATGAGACTATATGTTCAGTAGTCAAAAGGTCAAGCTAATTTAGCCAGTCATCAAGTTCTTGTACAGAGGTCTAAAAGTTTTCATTACAAAGACACATCTGAAGACTGTGCATGCAATCTCACCAAAACTACACAGACATTTTTTTTAACTTCTTGTTAGAAAAGGAAAATACTATGTTAATACAAATAAGCCGTAAAAACGTTTATTTATATTTTACGATCTTCTAATGTTTTGTCGATAACAAACGTAAAATCATATTAACGAAACAAATAAAATACGTAAATGGTTTGAACTAATAGTTTTCTAACATATTCACATTTTCACATAAAACACTAAAACAAGTATAAGTGATTTTATGATCTAGATATATATATGTACAACAACTAGTGTTTACATATTGAGTTAGCATATACTTAAACTAAGTATACTAAAATGGGTAAAAACATGTATATACTAAAATGGGTAAAAACAAGTATATACTAAGGTAAAAACTAGCAAATGGTATTGACCCATAACCCATGGTTTTATGTATACCACTTAACCAAGTTCAATGTATCCTTAAGGTACATTGTATCTAGAAAGAAAACCATGGATCAACCTATAACCCATGACCCATAACCAAAAATACCCATGGGTAAAGAGGATCGTTCCACGGATCCCTAGCTTTGTGCTAGCCGGATCCCAAGTGGAAGGGATCCGTGGGATCCGGGGAACAGTAGGATTTTTCCTCTATAAATAGTGAGCCATTTCTTCATTATTTCCAACCCCTTTCTAACATACTTTCTCCCCTGAGTTAAATCTCACTAACCTTAGATCCAAGAGATCTATGTTTGTAGTTTTTTCTTTGTGTGATCTTTTAGGTTCCTCTTAAAGGCAAGATCACCACCTTTGAAGTCGAGCAAGCTCAAGTCCATGAGTTGCCATGCTTCCTCATCATCAAGACTACTGAAGTCCTCTTGTTGATGATCTCTTTCTTTCTTCAAAGAAGTGTAGTGTTGAAGACATTGGTGAAAGATGTCTCAAGTGTCAAGACGAAGATATTAGTGAAGGGTATCTATTGTCTATAGGATAAGCACTTGTGGTAGGTGCTTAGAAGTCAAGACAAAGAAGCATTAGTGAAAGGTGTTTAGAAGTCAAGACTAGAAGCACTAGTGAAAGGTGCTTAGAAGTGAAGACACAAGACATTAGTGAAAGGTGTCTTGTAGATCTAGTCAAAGGCATTAGTGAAGGGTGCCTTAGATGTACATTCGATATGGTGTGTTTCGATGTACAAGATAGACTAGTATAGGATCCAAGGATATTGATATCCTTGATGATGTTGTAAAGGAGTAGATCTCCTTTGGGATTAGTCGTTGGTGTAGTGTGGTAGTAGTTCCTCCATTGCATAACTAGCCTAGTACCTAATAAAGGGTAGGCGACGTTGTGAAGGTGTAGTTCACCTTGGAGTGAAAGAACTAGGTACTTAGCCTAGTACCTAATAAAGGGTAGGCGACGTTGTGAAGGTGTAGTTCACCTTGGAGTGAAAGAACTAGGTACTTAGCCTAGTACCTTATAAAGGGTAGGCGACGTTGTGTAGGTGTGGTTCTTGGAGTGAAAGAACCCGGTGGTTAGCCTAGCACTGGAAAAAGAGTAGGCAACGTTGTGAAGGCTTCTCCGCCATAAGGAGATTGGTGTAGTGATTACGAACTCTCGAGTAGGTGACTCGGGGAGTGGAGTAGGGCAAGGAAGGTGTCCTTGTAGCCGAACCACTATAAATACTCGTGTTGTGGTTTTGTGCTTCTTACTCTTATCTTTTCATTACTTACCTTTATATGCTTGTTTATCAACATCCAACACACACATCCAAATAGATTGACATAAGTCGATCTAAATAGTTTAAAAGGAAGTTTTAATTGGTAAAACTATTCAACCCCCCCCCTTCTAGTTTTCCACATACTAAATAATCCATTTAAGTTGTGTTTTGTATTCACTTTTCAGATAAAGCTTACCATAATTCAAAAGAAAATAGTTATTTCGGTTGGATTTTGACGAGAAAAACAGGTTACTTACTTAATATGATATTAGCTCAAACTAGGGGTGCTGCCTTTTTGACCCCCACATCTTGGCATCTCTAAATGATATTGGCTCAAACTAGTTTGCATTAGGTTTCTGCTAACTCACATCCCACATATGGAAAATGCAAAAATCTAACAACTCGTATCCCACGGAAATAACTTGTGAAAGTCTTCTAACTCGCATCCCACAGAAGTAAACGAAATTGAATTGAAACTCTAGTAGCGGAATAGAATATGTAAAAATCTCACAACTCGTATATCCCATAAAAAGAAATAGCAAAAATAACCTAACTCATTTTTATTTTTTTATTGAAAAGCAGAAAGGTAAAAAACTTGTATTCCAAAAAGGTTAAAAAATCCAAATTGAAACTAACGTATTTATGATATAATTAAACATAACTAACAAAGTTTGATTTAAACTTGAATTTGTTCATACCCCTATTGTCTTAATTATATATTATTGTAGAGTTTGTTTATCCATCAATGTGGGACAAAGTCACAAAACCAAAACTCTTCTTCTTCAAGCTTATGTTTTCACAAACACCTAATTTCACCCACAATGCCATCGTTTGACCTCACCCTCCTCATCATCAAGACCAACGACTAAACCCCAACACCAATTCCTCACATTCACTTCATCCCTTTCACACCTACG
The DNA here is from genome assembly GCA_019973895.1 of Chrysanthemum seticuspe. Classification (NCBI taxonomy): domain Eukaryota; kingdom Viridiplantae; phylum Streptophyta; class Magnoliopsida; order Asterales; family Asteraceae; genus Chrysanthemum; species Chrysanthemum seticuspe. The sequence goes on from BPTQ01000005.1 coordinate 18,451,692, forward strand.
ACATACACTATCAGTATGCTCATTCCGCTTTATGTAATCTCATTACATTCCAACAAGAGCAAGCATGAATCGTGACATATATACTTGGTCATATGAAGAGCAAGCCAAAGATTTGAATAAGGTGATGAAACAACTTAACATTTATAAATTATTTGTGGTACTTCCCATGGTATCTGTCGACCATCTCTTTCAAAAGGCATAAGAATTCAAACGTACATTTTACGAAAAATATCCAAGTTAGTTACGGAGTAAAAGAGAAGCACGGCCACAAGGCCCACAACAGTCTTTGCGGTGACTAAATCCATTCGAGGCAAATAGAAACACTACATGAGTCGTATCATATATATGAGTTGTGGCTCCTTTAACAAGATTTTCAATGTTGAAGGAAGATTCATGATGAGCATGCGCTTTAATTCTAACGTCTAAACACAAAGGTGGCCGAGCTGTGTTGCGGCTGGGAATGCCATAGTGTGAGAGTTCAAACATCATACTCTGAAACTTTCCGCAAAGTGGGAGGCTAGCTAGTGAGTATGGTGTGCCATATTGAGCTAGCTTTTTTTTTAGATTCGTTTTATGTAGTAGGTGTGGTACACTTTAACGTGGCATCAATTTCCACATACTACTAATTTGGTAGTAATACTCGTTTATATTTATAAAATGGGAAGAGATTCTTTCAAGTTATTTATAACTTGATTGATCAAGTTAGACAATTATCAACCATTGGATTAAATTCAATGGCTCAAATCAAAAGAACATGAGATGATTTGAGCAATTAGATTTGATCCAATAGTTGATAATTGCAATTATGGAATAATGTTTAGAATATATGGAAGTATTATGGCTCTTCTAATGAGCTTGGAATGTCTCAAAATAGTTATCTGAATTTCACTTTCAACCAATCAAAAAGCTTAAAATGTACGAGGAAAAAATCTTTTTGGTTGAAGAGTAATACCGGAAAGAACTAGTTACTAAAAATAAAAAAGAAATGATTGAGAAGCCTAAACTTATACCTAATTTTATGTCTAAACTTGAGTGTTACTCTTTCATTGGTTATAACTGAGGGACCTACTTCATCATAAACCAAACATCTCATTTCACTCATACTGTCATTGTTCCTATTCACTTTTCTCATCATCCTCCACAAAATCATCCCTAGCTAACGCAATCCAAACAACATATTAGAGTTTGGTGTATGATTCTAGTTTAGCCAATATATATGGTCATATGAAATATTTACTCCTTTTTATTCACTAAACTATGTCTTTTGTAGAAAAGTGTATGTAGACAAAAGGAAACGGCTTCTCAAACAATTTCTCCAAATTAAGTCGCAAGTAAGAAAACAATATGTTTTCTTTCAATAAGGCATATTAGAGTCACATAAAAAATAAAGATTGCACGCACCATATTTAAAGCAATATAGTATGACCAAGCCTTGTATTATTTAATTTATTTGTAGTCTTACTATTAAACAACTTTAGTATTTGCTCATTCACCGATGTGATTTAGCCTCATATACAAACATCTCATTCCTCTTCACTTTTTTTTTAATCATCCTCCACCAATATGGTCATATGAAAGACGTTTTAGAACTCGTAAAAGACAAAATAATACAGACAATTTTAATTATGTAACTTATTGTTAGAAAAGTGGTTAAAGGTGTGATGATAATATTAAGTAATCTATTTAAGGTGTGTTTATGTTCACTTTCTAAATAAAGTTTAGAATAATTTTAAAAATATAGATATATCAGTTTGATTTTGATAGAAAAACAAAAACTAGTTATTTAACAACTAAAGGCGCTACCTATTGAAGTATTGATGTTCGTGTCTTGACATGCTCGAAATGATATTAGCTCAACCTAGTTTGGATAAGTATCTACTAACTCTTGTCCAATAAAAAATAAGTAAAAATACCGTATTTTGTATCCACAAAAGTGAAAAGAAGACAATCATTGGAAAAGGTAACAATCTTAAAAGTAAAACAAACAAACCACCAACATACATATTAAAGTGATATGCATATTGTTGTATTTATTTGTACATCAATTTCATATGATCTTAATTATATATTGCATTAGAGTTTGTTTATCTATCCATGTGGGACAAAGTTACAAAATCAAAAGTTCAAAACACTTCCCCTTCTTCAAGCTTTTGTTTACTACCACATCTCCACCCTCATACCTTCGCCTATACACAAACAAACACCTCATTTCACCCACAAGGCCATAATGTCGTTGTTTAATCTCACCCTCGCCTATATGTACTCTCGACCTCTCGTTACATTCCAACAAACTGGATCACCGGTCACATTTCTTTATAAATACCAATAAGATCAACCATGAATCAGGACATATATGCCTGGTCATATGAAGAACAAGCCAAAGATTCGAATAACGAGATGAAAACAACATATATAAATGATTAGTGGTACTTCCCCTAGTATGTTAGATTACGGCCACAATAGACTTTACAATGACTAAATCCGTTTGTGGCAAATAACTCATCCAAACAAACTTTGCAATGATTAGAGTTGCGAGATTAATGATGTAGGCATAAACAGCTCATCCAAACACTCCACTCAAGTTTGTTAACCAAAGAGCCAAACACTCTGCTCAGAACTTACACAGAAGTTATGCAAATGCATTACACTTAAGAAGCTCCACACAAGATGAAGATTATGTTAAGTAGAAGTTTGCACAAGATGTAGTATTTAAACTCTTCATGTACTTCTCACTTTGTAACAATTTCATAATTCATAATAAATCATTTCAATGTGTCCAAAATACTCTCTCTAATTTCTCTATGCAAATCGACTTTAGCTTCATTGGGATCTTTTTCATCAATTGACTATTTAAAGTTGGAATAAAACTCTCCTGAATGGATTTGCAGTTTGCACTATTGTATGTCCACATACATGCAATATTGTAGAAACATAAGCAAGAGAAAAATGCAATATTGTACCAACAATCAACCAATTCAAAGTCAAATAAACACCACTCCTTGAAATAACAAAAGATGTATAGACAATATATTATGTTACTGCATCAATACATCATTCAAATCATCATGAAACCACTTAATTTCACAACATCCGATTGATCACATAATGCCGATTTATCACATAATGTATCACAATTTATGACACTTCGCTATTATCAATTTTCATACTCAAACTCAATTGTAAGTGATAAACTTCAACAAAATATTTGACATAACCATATTGATCAAGAAACCCAAAAACAATACAATTATAAACATTAAATCGAAGACAAACATTGTACCTTTTTAAGTATTTGGATAGAAGCTTTTGTGGTTACTGAGAGAAGCTTTTAAAGTATTGGGAATGCAACTGGTGGTGGCTTAGATGGTGATTGACGAGGGGTGAATGATGGAATGGAGATCGTCCATTTTTATTAAATTTTACGAAATGACCCTTTTACGTTCTGTTCTCAAATCTAAAATTTAAAGAATGTAAGGGAATGGGATGGGAAGGGCAAAGTAGGGGACGACATAGTGACAAAACTGGTTATTTATTTTTATGTTTTTGAGTTTTTTTTTTAGAGTAGCAAGGAAAGGAAAGGAAGCTACACAACTTACGAATATACCCTCATATTACCAATATGCTACTTCACAAAGACAAGAAGCTAATACATATGCTTATGTTCAATCCAACGAATCTGCACAAAAAATGAAGCAACCTTAAATAACTCACAACAATAATAGGATCAATATAATCTACTGGTCCATTGATGATAAGTAAAGTTTTAAAAGTAAATCTTCATACCGTATATAACCATTGCTAGTTTAGCGTCATGCTTAAAGTGTTTTAGCAAATCAAAAAACTGAAACATGTTTGGTACGTGTTTCAAGGTTCTAATTCGACCGCGTAATTGGGTTCAGTTCATGACTCTTTTATAACACGTTGTAAGAATCAACACAATAGTTCTATTTGGTAAGACACAATAAATTTGGTTTGTTTATATATGGTTAGTAGTTTAAGAGCCAGTATCATGTTTCCAGGTTCAGTTGAGTTCAATACAAGTTTAATTAAACATGTAGTATTTAACACATGATTCACACATAAACAAGTAGATAAAAAAAAACAATGACCTGCAAGATAGCCGTTTGATGCAGATTCCAGATTTTCTTGATTGAGAGAAAATGTTGTCTGCTCTTGCCAGCCGTTTGATGCATATTCCGATGTGATATGGAAGAACTAGGTCAAAAAATATATAGATCGTGCATGAAGCTTGAGGATAATATTGTAATTTAACAAAGGCCCGTAATGTTTTATATCCGTTTCCCTTCCCAATCCGCTCAAAATTAGACGGAACAAAATAACACTCAAAAGCCCATCCCTTCCCTCCCTCCCACCTTCCCGTCCCCTACCTTTCCATCTTAAAAAAACTCAAGAACGCCCCTTTTTTTATTCCCCTTCCCCTTCCCTTCCATTACTTAAAAAAAAAAAAAAAAAAAAAAAAAAAAAAAAAAAATTGAAAACAGCGCGTTTTGTTTTACTCCAATATTTACATATCCAGTATATGTGTTTAGATTATTTTTTAATTAAACACACAAATTTTATAAAGGGTTGACCAATTGAAGTTCAATTTTGACTTTTTATTAACCAATCAAATCACTTGATTTCGCTTATGTATCATAATCGATCAACCTCATTGGTTTAATTTTTTTTCTAATAAGATTGTTTTGCCAAAAACACTTCAAAATGATGTAATTCTTTTATTATATAAAAGATAAGCTAGATCCGAATAAAATTAATGGAAAACAATAAAATAAACCGTAAATGTTAAAAGGTAGACTTTAAGTAAAAAAAATGTAAAACAGTAAAATAAACCCAAGATGTTTAAAATTAAGAGACTATAAAGTGAATTAACAATAAAACTAGTAAGAAAAACATGCTCGTGTTAATTCACAAAGTAAAATAATAATAATAATAATAAATAAATAAATAAATAAATGCACATATTAAGAAATTTTATTAGTCAGTATACGCATTTGTCGCATATTTTAGTTTTGATGTCATAATCCTATTTATATACTACTCCCAAGTTTGCATATTTATCTACAAAACCCAAACTTATTCCACCTTCAAGCTTATGTTTCATCACTCTCTTCATCATCCTCACACTGTAGCGAGCCATAACCGAATCAACTAAAATACATCACACTCACTCTTTCGCATAGATTGGCGTCACATGTGAAGTCACCAACACCGCCACTATTTTCGACACCATCCCGCCAAACACCATCAAACTCACTGGTCATATTTCTCTAAGTATATTTTAAAAAAATCAACCATGAATCGTGACGTACCTGGTCATATGAAGAACCAGCCAAATATTCAATAAGGTGATAATCATGAAAAAAACGTATAAAAAAGATTCGTACTAGTACTTCCCTTGCTATATGTTGAGTCGATCTTGTCTTTCAAAAGGCAAGACATACATTTTAAGAAATATGGATTGTGGTTCTTCTAACAAGTTTTTTAATGTCCATCACATTCAAACAAATATGACTTTTGACTTGGAGGGGATATGAGTTCCTAACGATGCCATTCACCTTTCTTACTTTGGTCATTGTGGATGCTGGTTGAATGGTCATGGTCGGAAGGTGTTATGGAAATGTAGTTAGATGGTATGATGCAAATCAAAGGTGAATTTAGCTTATGTTTCAAAGATGCTGATGTGAATGAAGATTCTATGTGAGATGTCTGTCTGTCAGAGTTTAGTTGTATCCAATATATGTTGTTGTTCTATCAGATATCGGATGTTTGAATGTAGGTTGTGTATATGATTTGGGACAAGTCCAAATCATTGTATTGTTATTCCTATGATGTACATTTGGAAGATTAATATATATATATTTCACCTTTTGCAACATAAAAAATTACTTTGATACTCTAAGCGCTTCCGTATAAATTAGTTCTATACACACAAAAACTAGCATGACGAATATATTCTATACACTATTTTTTTATGTTCTTTTATAGTAGTTAAGAGTTAGTAAGATTAATTTGAGCTCAAATACTAAAGTATTGGTGTTCATTGTTCCTTCGTAATGGTAGTTAGAGTCCATTTTAGTTGATTAGACTAAGGACCGTTAGTCATCTCATTGCACCATTAGTCTTTTTTATACGTTTTCATACATTTTTATCCATTTTATACATGTTCGCCCGTTTTCTTATGTTTTTGTTTGTTTTCAAACGTCTTCATTCATTTTTATACATTTTCAAGCGTTTTACGGGTTTCTTAAGTTTTTATATGTTTTTGTATGTATTCTCATGTTTTTATCCGTTTTTATACGTTTGCTTCCGTTTAAATACGTTTTCATCCATTTTTAGATAATTTTACTCTTTTATCTGTTTTTATACATTTTCATATGTTTTTGCCTATTTTTATACGTATTCTCCGTTTTCATACATTTTCGTTCGTTTTTATTCATTTTCGTAAGTTTATATGGTTTTTACGTCTTCATACGTTTTTGCCCGTTTCTATACGTGTGCTTACCTTTTTATACATTTTTTGTTCATCTTTCTACGTTTTTATACGTTTTTTTTTGTTTTTACACGTTTTTATATATTTTTATACGTTTTTTACGTTTTCATACGTTTTGCCCGTTTTTATACGTTTTCATATCTCCTTGTTCGTAAGAATACATATAAAAACGTTAAAAAAAACACATAAAACAGACAAAAACATATAAAAATGCTTGAAAAGTATGAAGGCGGATGAAACGTTTAAAAACGAACAAAACTGTAAGGAAACGTATAAAAACGGATAAAACATAAAAACAGACGAAAATGTATAAAAACGGACGCAAACGTATAAAAACGTATGAAAACGTAAGTACACATAAAAAGGGATAAAAACGTATGAAAACGTAAGAAAAATATATAAATATGACGAAAACATTTAAAAGCGAACAATAACGTATGAAAACGGGCGAAAATGTATAAAAACGGACAAAAACGGATAAAAAACATAATTAAATGTAAGAAAACATATTTTTGAATTAATTACAAACGGTCGTTAGTCAAAAAGACTAACGGTGCAACTAAAACGTATGATAATGAAACAAATGAGAAAATATATTACTATTACATGCCTAACGGACTAACGGTGCAAGGTTAGATGGGTATTGTGGTATTTGTTTTCCGTTCGTAGTTGAGATTTGAACAAATAAAAAAGTACGTTGCTATTATATGCCGTTAACCTTATCATTTTATGTAACTTAACGAATGTTTAACGTTGATAACAAAAAATCATCTTTATGTTTTTTATCACAATTTTTGGGGTCTTGTAATCAACTAATTATAGAATAGTAACAAATTGACTAATATTTTGATCATGTGATGATCGGGGAATTCGTCAGCAAGATGGATCACCATTACGTGGTCAATTGGCTATATGGAACTTGTTGGTGTTCGGCTTGAATCATCATGCATCTTGGTGTTATCTTTCTCATGAATTGACTCTTTATACGTTATTGACTTTATCTTGCTTAAATTGAACATGTATCTTGCAGAATTTATTAGAACCGTTAAAAACGTTTTTAAGGTGGCCGCGACTTCACGAAATTAAAACGTGCAAAGGTGAACGACACATATTCATGCACAACAATAAATTATATTGGTTTTTATGGTTATATATCTTTATACGTAAGTCAATAGATAATTCTCTCAAGTAGAAATTAGCCATATACCCCTTTAATTGCTACAACAACCAAATTTCAAAGTGTGCGAAAGTATCAGCAACATAAGATAAATAATAGAACCTTTATTCAAACCTAAGCCTCAATAGTCGGCTTAGATTAATCAACAATAGTATCCAAAGTGTTACAAGATTAGATTAATGTCAATGAGACAATAATCATACAAATACAACGAGAAGACAAGATCAATGAAATGATCAGATAAGAAAAGAATGTGATACAATGACTGCACACACAGTTGTTTCTAACCCTAGATTAAGGGACTTATTAAATAGGGGATTAAGATACACAAAGCACCCCTCTAACGGCTATAATGACTCATTAGCAGAAATGAGATAGACTTCAGCAGAAATGAGCGTGTTGGAACTTTAAACCATTTATGCTTTGTCCATGATTAACCCCTGTGATAAGTCTACAAAGAACATAACTTGGAAGCCATTAGCAATTGATAAAATGACATGTTTGCCACAGATTAATACCCCAAAATTTAACATTCCCTCTTAATCTGATTGGCAAACATATCAAACAATATCAATTTTTCACACAAGAATTTATGCTGATAAACAGGGAGGTTTTTAGTAAGTATGTCTGCAGTTTGGTTTGAAGAGCAAATCTTTTTTGCACTTATAACACCTCTTGCAATTTTTTCCCTAATGAAGTGAACATCAATTTCAAAGTGTTTTAATCTTTCATGGAAGACAGGATTGACAGCAAGTTGAAGAGCTGATTTGTTATCACAGAAAAGATTAACAGGAAGATTGATATCAACTTTTAGATCTTTTAAGATTTTTTGAATCCAAATAATTTCACAGGCAGTAGTAGACATAGATATACTCTGCTTCTGTGGAAGATTTTGAAAGAGTGTTTTGTTTTTTACTTTTCCATGAGATCAAACAATCATTAAAGAAAACACAATAACCTGTGACAGATTTCCTGGTTTTCTTGCATTTAGCCCAGTCAGCATCACTATATCCTTCAAGATGATTTTCAGAATTGCTGAAATTGTACCTTAGACCTTTTCTTGGAGCTCCTTTTAGATATCTCAGAACATTGAGGGCACATTCTAGATGAGATTTTAAAGGAGAATGCATATATTGTACCAGGCAATGAACTGAGTATGAGATGTCAGGTCTTGTAACACTTTGGATACTATTGTTGATTAATCTAAGCCGACTATTGAGGCTTAGGTTTGAATAAAGGTTCTATTATTTATCTTGTGTTGCTGATACTTTCGCACATGGTATCAGAGCTTCAGGCTCATAGTCATTATTGATTCTACATCCAAGGGTTTCTTTGTGGAAACTTGGGGAGATCTCTTCAGCAACAACGTGGTGGTTTGTGGTTATTGCTATTGGCATAATCACTGGTTATTTCTTATTGTGATTTGTTCTTTCCGCTGCATATTGCTCTGTAAGTCTAAGTCTAATCTCTTCTTCAAACAAACAGTACTTAAGTCTTTGTGGGTGCAAACGGGTAAACTAACATCTTGATCTGCCACCTCTGAGTGGTATGAATGCCTGCTCTGGTTTACCCCAGTTCACAGGCTTGGTGATAGTTGTTTCTTAATTACAAAGTCTTATTTATTTCTCTATCTATCTATCTGCTCTTGTTTTTATCTCTGTCTGTACTTTTGTCTATCTTATTATATCTGTCTGTCTTATTGATTGTATTATGGCTATTGGTGATGATAATATTGGTGGTGGTGGTTCTTCCACTGAGAAAAGCTTATCCTTTGGAGATGCTTTGTATTTACACCCCAATAACACAAATGGTACTCCCATTATTACTATCAAACTCACTGGAACTGAAAATTACAAAATATGGAATATGGCCATGACCTTTGCCTTAAAGAACCATAATAAGTTAGGGTTTCTTGATGGTACTTGCATAAGAGATGATTCGGACCCTAGTCTTGCTAATCAATGGGATACTTGTAACTCTGTTGTGGTTACTTGGATTCTTAATTCTCTCAGCCCTGAACTATTTGCTGGTGCTATATATGCTAAAACTGCTTATGAAATGTGGAATGAGCTTAAAGATACCTATGATAAGGTTGATGGTTCAGCTATCTTTAATTTGCATAAAAATATAAACTCTCTTACTCAAAATGGGTCATCTCTTGCTGATTATTATAACAACCTTAACTCTTTATGGAAACAATTTGATTGTATGATTAGCTTGCCTCCTTGCACTTGTGAGGCTGCAAAACATTTTGAAAAACACAATCAGCTAATCAAGTTAATGCAATTTCTTATGGGTCTTGATGACTCCTATGTTCCCATCAAAAGCAATATTTTAACCAGAGATCCTTTGCCTAATGTCAAAACTGCTTTCTCAGTTGTCTCTGGAGAAGAATCTCACAGAAATGTTTCATCTGGGAATAGCTCTGCTAAACCCAATGCTACAGCTTTTGCTGCAAAAACTTCTGAGGGTGGAAAATTTTTTGATAACAAAAAAGGATTTAACAACAACAATTTTAAAAGTTCTGGTTTTAATGCTGGTAACAGCTCAAACAACAGAGGACCAAACATGAATCTCAAATGTACTAACTGCAAAAAACCTGGTCAAACTGTTGATAGATGTTATGATCTGGTTGGTTATCCTGCTGGATATGTCAAAAGGAATTTTAATTCTAAACCCTTCAGCAGTAACAACGTTTCTGCTGACACTAATCTTTCCACTGATAATGGAGCTAGCAACTCTCCTGTCTCTTTGTCTAATGAACAGCTCTCCAGACTTATGAGTTTGCTTAATGACAACAATGTGTCTTCTGCTAATGCCAACGTAGCAGGTAAAAAATTTTCAGGAACCTTCTTTAATGGCAGTGTCAAGTTTAACATAAACTTTGAAAAATTCTTTAACAACAATACTAAAACCTTATTTGGAAGCATAAGTCTTGGTTGGATTGTTGGCTCTGATACCATGTGCGAAAGTATCAGCAACACAAGATAAATAATAGAACCTTTATTCAAACCTAAGCCTCAATAGTCGGCTTAGATTAATCAACAATAGTATCCCAAGTGTTACAAGATTAGATTAATGTCAATGAGACAATAATCATACAAATACAAAGAGAAGACAAGATCAATGAAATGATCAGATAAGAAAAGAATGTGATACAATGACTGCACACACAGTTGTTTCTAACCCTAGATTAAGGGACTTATTAAATAGGGGATTAAGATACACAAAGCACCCCTCTAACGGCTATAATGACTCATCAGCAGAAATGAGATAGACTTCAGCAGAAATGAGCGTCTTGGAACTTTAAACCATTTATGTTTTGTCCATGATTAACCCCTGTGATAAGTCTGCAAAGAACATAACTTGGAAGCCATTAGCAATTTATAGAATGACATGTTTGCCACAGATTAATACCCCAAAATTTAACACAAAGTTTATTGCCTACATAGATATGACAAGACAACACATTCATACTAATCTGATAATTTATTATTTGTCTATTTTTAAGAACGAGAATCAGTTTTATGATAAAATACAGTTATTTGTCTATTTTTAAGTTTGAAAATGTTATGCCTAAATTTCTCCATGTACTAATCTGATAATTTACATTCATCAGTGCTACAACAATCAAATTTCAAAGTTTATTATCTACATAGATATGATATGACAAGACAATACATTCATTTACCACTTTAGATTAGAATAGAAGGGCCAAGTCTCTTCATTTAATAAATTAGATTACAATAATATAAATAAAACAAAAAATAGTAAAATAACTTGAAACAATGTCGAAAAATATAAAAACAACTAGAAATGGTAACACCGAAAGTAAATTATGATTACAACTAGGGGTGTTATCGAGTCGGGTTATCGGGTTTATCGGGTCGGGTTGATTTGGGTTTTTTGTTGGAGAAATGTGACCCGCAACCCGACCTGATAAGGAATCGGGTTATCGGGTTCGGGTTGAATTATTTATCTTATCGACCCGATAACCCGATAAGATAAATAATTCAACCCGAACCCGACCCTATAACATTATCGGGTTAGGGTCAAAATAACCCGATAAGCTTTTTGTTAGGAATTAGAAATTCCCGGTATTAAAGAGTCGGTCACCTCAAGTATATGTAATCGTTAGAAAGCTCGTAGTCGTAGTTCTTTTAAGTTAAGTAGTAATTTAGTTAAGTAACACCGTGGAGGACGGACGGGTCTTTACCCACTGTATGCCTGATCCACAGCCCGAAGTGTGGCGAATTATGTAAGACTATAAATACTCTCTACCTTCCAAGGTAGAGAGTTGGAGCTCATAATAATATCTTTCACTTTCTCTCACTAAGTTCCCTAAACCTCTAACTTTCTCTCTCTAGAATTCCATCTATATGCTACTTTGTGTTATGGTTTGATGTGTATGTGAAAAGTTATATCTTACAATTGGTATCAAGAGCCATGGTTAGATCATATCTTGCACATCTTTGGATTTATAGTGGTTTTTAGGTGGTTTTTGAGTTTGAAAAAGTTTAGTGGTTTTTGCACCATTTGGTTGATTTCTTGTGTTAAAGTTTGAATTTTGTTGGTACTTTTATGTTTAGAATCATCAAAAGTGTTTAGGTTTTCATTTGGTAAGCTTGAATCATCTTGGTTGGGTTGTTTTTGGATTGAAAAGTGAAGTTTATTTGGTTTTTCAAGCTAGCGACTTAGCTCTCGGACTATTTTCTTGGTAGCGACTTGCTTCACAGTTTTGTAGCGACTTACAGTGTTAAAGCTAGCGAGTTAGATCTAGCGAGTTAAAGTACAAGTAGTGGACTCTCCACTACGGGTAGCGACTTGTGGTAGCGACTTGGTCAGTAGCGAGTTGCTCTTTAGCGACTTGTGTTTCTAGCGACTTGTGTAGCGAATTGCTGCCAAAATTTGGTTAGCGACTTGGTCCGTAGCGAGTTACTACTTAGCGACTTGCTTTTCTGTTAGCGACTTGGGATTCTAGCGACTTGGCTGTCTAGCGAATTAATTGGTAGCGACTTAGTGCATTTGTTTCTAGCGACTTAGTGCATTTGTTTCTAGCGACTTAGTGCATTATCATCTAGCGACTTGAGTGATTGTTTACGGTTTTCTCTTGATTTAGTAAAATCCCGTGAAAGAATCTATTTCCTGGTTTAATCATAGAGTTATAAAATCCCGTATAATCTGTTAACATGTCTACCAACGTCCCTACTGTCATCTTCACTGTTGCCGAGGATGTACAAGCAGCTGGCTCAGATACTCGTCCACCCATGCTTGACAGAACTGACTACGACTCTTGGGCTCAACGAATCAGATTGTATTGCCTTGGAAAGGAAAATGGTGTCAACATTCTCAAATCCATTGATGAAGGACCATATCGAGTTGAGACGACTAGAGACATACTTGATACTAATGAAGATGGTACTCCTGTTTACGGAATGGACAGACCTATGATGTATGATGAACTTGATGATAAGGAGAAAAAGAGATTCGATGCAGATATCAGGGCTTCAAACATTGTTCTTCAAGGTCTTCCTAAAGACATCTACAAGTTGATCAATCATAACATTGATGCAAAGGCAGTTTGGGATAATGTTAAGATGCTTCTCTCAGGTTCAGAATTAACTATGGAAGACAGAGAATCCCAACTCTATGACGAATTTGAGCATTTCAAGATGAAACCAGATGAGAGTGTCTATGAGTACTATGTGAGATTCCATAAGTTAGTGAATGACATGAGGAACATCAGAATGACTATGCCTAACATTCAGCTGAACTCGAAGTTTGTGAACAACATGAATCCCGAATGGCACAAGTTTGTCACAGCTGTGAAACTCACTAAAGGACTGAAGAACACAAACTATGAGCAACTCTATGCCTTCCTCCTTCAGAATGAGAGACATGCTATGTTTGAAAAACTGATTCTCAATCAGTTCAAAACCAACCAGGGAGAGACAAGCTCGTCTAATGACTCAACAGCCTTCTACTCAAACATCGGAATCACAACCAAAGCATCACAAGTCATACCCTTAGGGAATGGTAATCACAAACTCATTCCTGATCCCATGTTCAAACAAGCTGATGCTGATGCACACGTGGGTAACATCATCAATCAACTAGCTCTTCTCATTAGTCAAAACATGAATTCTCTCCCACAAACCAACAACAACCTCAGAACTGCATCTAACCCACATAATCAAGCCACTGTTAAAGATGGAAGGATCGTGGTGCAACCAGTTCAGGAAAGACAGTATGATCAGGGAAGAGGTGGAGCTGGGAGAGGTTATGTTGGAAACCAGAATCGAGGAAGAAATGGTAACCAAGGTCAACCTAAGCCAATCAAATGCTATAACTGTGGTGGTGAAGGACACATTGCAAGGAACTGCACATCTCCAAAGCGTCCACAGAATGCTGATTACTTCAGAGATAAGATGTTGCTGGCACAAGCTCAGGACAATGGTGCTGCGTTGGATGAAGAGGAATTGCTGTTTCTTGCTGAGGGCAATGCCAAGACCTATGATGCAGATGTGGATGAGCAGCCTATTCAGGAGATAGGTCACAATCATCAGAACGCCTTTCAAATCGCTGACTGTGATGCATACGACTCTGATGTAGATGATGGACCTACTGCACACACAATCTTTATGGCTAGCATCTCTCCAATGGTTTCTCCCAAGATCTCTTCTTCACCACAAGCTGGCCCATCCAAGGACAAACTCATCTCAGAGGTATTAAAGCTATACGATGATGCTGATGTGCAACAGATGCATGACAAAGTACAACCAACTGAAACTATTGAATCAAATATTGAAAATATGGGTAATATCAATATTGTCCCATACGATCAATACGTGAAACAAAGTGAAAGTGAAGTTGTACCAAGTGATGCATCTTCTGCAGTCAACAATGATTATGTCTTTGATGAATACACTGCATGTGCTCCTGATGATTCCATAATTTCTGAACTAAATGCCTATAAGGAACGTGTTGCTATTTATGAACAACGTGCAAAATTTGAGTTGACCACTCGTGAGCAGGAAATGGATGTCCAAGTGAGTACAGTAATTAGAAAAAGTAAGTTTAGAGAAGAAGTATTGAAACAAGAATTAAATTCCTTGCAAGAAAAACTTTCTAAAACAGCTAAGCAAAAACAAGAACTTCAAGAAAATGTGAAAATTCTTAAGCAAGAATTTAATGCAAAGGAATCAAAACTCTTGAGAGATTTTTCTAATCTGAAAACTTTGAAAAACAAACTTGAAAACAAGTTGTACTTACAAGGAAACACCATTCAGACTGCTCACATGGTCACGAAACATCGTGTCTTAAGCGACAAGCATAGCATTCCCCTTGTTGAGGAACCAAATCCAGAGGTAATTAAAAAGGCTAGAAATGCTCATAAGGTGCTTTATGATGGTAATGAAGTACTTAAGCCTAGGCAGAAACCTAGTTGCGTTGAGTGCACTGAGGAAGATAAGATATTAAATGAAATCACTAGGGAAAAGATGAATAAGAAGCAAAATGATCCCAAATGCAAAGAGAAAAACATAATCATCTCTCCTCATGATTACAAGAAGGAAAACTGGATTTCCTTGAACAAGTTTAAGCCTCAAACTTTGTTGACTCCCGAACAAGTCTTCTGGAAAAAGGATTTAGATAAGCAGAAAGCGGAAAACATTATTGAAACAAACCCTCCCCTTTTGAAAATGCCTAGAGCGACTGTGTATCCTCCTAATACACCAATGCATCTTGTTCCTAGAACAATTGCCACTAAAAGCAAGACATTAATTAGCCAATACGTTATATTTCAACTATTTGTTGATTTTGAGAAAACTTGCAAGAAAAGGATCACACCCACAGGTATAACTGAAGGAGAGAGAGGTTTTGAACAAATGAAAGAATGTTATTTAACTGAGGTCATGCCCTTCTTTAAACTTCTAAAAGATCACTTTGAGAGTCTTAAAAAGGGGGTAGAAACTGATATTAAGGGTATGGAAAAGGAATTTGATGCAATGGTTGTTGAAGTTAGTGACTATGAGCGTGCACTAAAATATAATGAGATTGAGAGAAAGAACCTGCATACATTAAATGAGAATCTTATTACTGAATGTGTTGCTCAAGATGTCTTTTTCACTGCTTCAAATTGCTCTATTAATGCTTCCAAATTTCATGAATTATCTGTGGCCCTGAAAGTCTCCCATGATCGTGTCATTGAGCTTGAAAAAACTAATTCCAAACTAAACGAGAAAATTGAACTGGATGATCACGACAATTTGGTTAAACATTTTTCTAAACTAGAAGTTGAGTACTTTAATTTACAACTAAAATATCAACATCTCAAAGAAAATGTCAAAACTTCAAATATCAAGACATCTTCAGATGCTCCAGAGTTTGATGCAGTTTTTCAAATCAACAAACGTGATGAACAGATTCAAGCTCAGTGCAACACGATCAGAAAGTTGAAAGCCCAAATCTCTCAATTAAAGGGTCAAACATACAATATGACAGGCTCCCAAATGCCTCCTTCTTTAGATTCTCAGAATTCTCAAACGTTTCATCTTCAAAACCTAGTAAATGCTTTACAGAAGGAAAACGAAAGTTTTCTAGAAGAAAATGAAAAGGTTAAACGTCACTTCAATGAGTTGTTTGAATCAATTAAAGTCACTCGTAACAAAAACAACGAACAAATAACTTCATTGCAAAAGGAAATTGAGAATCTGAGGAGTCAGGTAAAAGGGAAAATGCCAATGATCAATGGGGAGAATGTTGTATCTAAGGTTCACTCTGGTAATAAATCTGCTTTATCTGTGACATATGTCCCCCCTCACCTAAGGAACAACAAACTTGCCATTCAAACATATTTCTCATCCCTTAAGGATTGCTTAGAATGCCTGCGTGAGATTGTTGAAGAGGATAAGCTAGAGAAACCTCATGATAATGCAATTGGACATGCATGCTCATATGCCAAACGATCTCAAGAAATCTTAGAATGCTTGATCACTATATGCCCAAAGACATTAGGTGAGAGAGTTAACCCTTTGATTCCATGCTCAATGCCTAAGGCCAAATATGATATGCACTCTATTCCCAATGTTTTGAATGAGAGCCGTAGTGTACCCTTGAGTAGTTCAGATTCTAGATCTGTCAATGCTAAGAAAGAGAACTCAAGCGTGCCTTCTAGGAGTACAAATCTCAGTACCTCTAGTTTTAAGAGTGTGAACCGTAGTACACCTGCATGTAGTTCAGATCCCAGCACATCTAAACAGGTGGTGCAAAGAGTAGTAAAACAAACTAATGTTCCCATTCCCTCTACAGGAGTAATCAGTGACATTAAAGGGAGCAGGTCAAAGTCTCAAGACAATACAAGGAATGATAGGACCTCTCAAGCTAAGAATGTGCACTGGAAGAAAGTAGAAGAACAATCTAGGAACCTTAAGTTTGAATCGAATAAAACGAATCGTGTTGATTCTAGTATTAGCCATAGGCGTACTGTAATTAATTCGAATTCTGATACTATTTGCAAAACTTGTACTGATGATTGCTTGAATTCTGTTTCTAATCATGGTTGTGATGTCAATGTTTTGCCTAATGATGTTAATTGTCCAGTTAATATTGTTAATGCTAAAATTCATGCTAAAAAGGCTAAAAGGCAAAAGCGAAAGAAAGTTAGAAAACAATGGAAACCCACAGGAAGAACATTCAGCAGAATAGGTTTTTATTGGATACCTGTTGGTCATAAGACCAATCAGATAATGCCCACTAGAAAATGGATGCCTACTGGTAGAACTATTCCCTTAAGAAGTGGTCACACTGTAAACAAGGCTAATACAGACACTAGTATTGCATCTACTCACAATGATTCCATTACCTCACTGTCTGATATGAATGCTTCTATTTCTGATGTGGGTGTTCCAACTGTTGCTACTAACCAAATGGAACCCATTCTTGCATGGGGATCCCAATTATCCCGTTATCCATTCTTGTCTGTGTTCAACTGCAGATCGTTCAAATCGTTCTGTGGTACCTGGACTCAGGCTGTTCCAAGCATATGACTGGAGACCGGTCACGGCTCATGAACTTCGTGAGCAAATTCATCGGGACTGTTAGATTTGGTAATGATCATTTCGGTGCTATTATGGGTTATGGAGATTATGTTGTTGGTGATAGTGTCATCTCCAGAGTGTATTATGTGGAAGGTTTAGGTCATAATCTGTTCTCTGTTGGTCAATTCTGTGATTCTGATCTAGAAGTAGCCTTCAGAAAACATACCTGCTTTGTTAGAGATCTTAATGGTAAGGAACTGTTGAAAGGAACTCGTGGCTCAAACCTTTAATGACATGATGAGAGCTTCACCAATCTGCTTGTTATCAAAGGCTTCAAAAACAAAGTCATGGTTATGGCATCGTCGTCTCAATCACTTGAACTTCGGCACCATCAACAATCTTTCCAGAAAGGACTTAGTTGTAGGTTTACCTAGACTAAAGTATGAAAAGGATCATCTTTGTTCAGCATGTCAATTGGGAAAAAGCAAGAAGTATGCCCATAAACCCAAACCTACTAACTCTGTCACAGAAGTACTTCATATGATTCATATGGATTTATGCGGACCAATGAGGGTGCAGAATATCTTTGGGAAGAAATATGTGTTAGTTGTGGTTGATGATTATTCTAGATTCACCTGGGTCAAGTTCTTAAGGACAAAGGATGAAACTCCTGATATCATCATCAAACTCATCAAACAGCTGCAGGTTAGACTAAACAAAACTGTCAGAATTATCAGAACAGACAATGGAACTGAGTTTGTCAACAAACAACTTAGTGAATTCTATGAAAGCGTTGGAATCAGCCATCAAAGAAGTGTTCCACGAACCCCTCAACAGAACGGTGTAGTTGAAAGACGAAATCGTACTCTTGTTGAAGCTGCTAGAACAATGCTGATCTACTCAAAGGTTCCAATGTTTCTCTGGGCTGAAGCAATCGCCACTGCATGCTACACACAAAATCGTTCCCTGATTCACACCATTCATGGAAAAACTCCATATGAACTTGTCCACAACAGAAAACCTAATCTATCTTTCCTTCGTGTGTTTGGTGCCTTGTGCTATCCAACTAATGAGGGTCAAGACTTGGGCAAACTTAGGGCTAAAGCTGACATTGGAGTATTTGTAGGATATGCACCAAACAAAAAGGGATACCGAATCTACAACAAAAGAACCCGAAATATCATGGAAACAATTCACGTTACGTTTGATGAGCTGACCGGTCAAATGGCTCCTGGACACTCCAGCTCAGGACCCGCACTTCAAAACAGTCCTATTGGTTCATCCCTTGTTCCAAACTCCTCTCAAGAAACTCCATATGTACCTCCATCTGAAGATGATGTAAAGAAATTGTTTGATCCAATGTTTGATGAACTGTATGAGTCTACTACTAATGAGGTGCTGATCCCTACAACAGAGGATGCTGATATTCCAGTGAGTGAAGTCAATCCATCAGTTTCAATATCTGTAAGTCAAGAACCACCTGCTGCTGATCCTTCAGTCTCATCAACAAATCATCATTCTTCAAATGTACATCATGGAAATGTTTCTGGCATCAATGATGAAGTTAATCCCTTTGCAACTCCTGAAGATGCTCCATTTGAAAACATATTTGCTACTCCTGAATCATCATCAGAACCATCTTCTTCAGGAGACATCGACTCAGCTACCTCAGTTCCTCAACAAATGCCACATGAACACCTCAGAAAATGGACTCACGATCATCCATTAGACAACATCATTGGAAATCCCTCTCGTCCTGTATCAACCCGGAAGCAACTCGCAACCGATGCCTTATGGTGCTTCTTCAACTCCGTACTATCTAAGATCGAACCAAAAGATGTTAAAACTGCTATGAATGAAGATAGCTGGTTCAATGCTATGCAAGATGAAATTCATGAGTTTGATCGTCTTGATGTATGGGAGTTAGTACCTGCTCCAGACTGTGCTATGATTATAGCTCTAAAATGGATCTTCAAAGTAAAACTTGATGAGCATGGTGATGTGTTGAAGAACAAGGCTCGATTAGTTGCTAAAGGATATCGTCAAGAGGAGGGTATAGACTTTGAAGAATCTTTCGCTCCAGTTGCTCGAATCGAGGCAATCAGAATCTTTCTGGCTAATGCTGCTAGTAAGAACATGGTAGTATATCAGATGGATGTAAAGACGGCATTTCTGAACGGAGATCTTAAGGAAGTTGTCTACGTCAGCCAACCTAAAGGATTTGTGAACCAAGAGCACCCTACTCACGTTTATCGTTTGAAGAAGGCTCTTTACGGTTTAAAGCAAGCTCCAAGGGCATGGTATGATACACTGTCAAAGTTTCTTCTATCAACCGGATTCATCAAAGGAGCAGTTGATCCTACATTGTTCACCAGGAAGTCAGGCAAACATTTGATTCATGTTCAAATTTATGTTGATGATATTATCTTTGCCTCGACTGACCCAATGGAATGTGATCGTTTTTCAAATGAAATGAGTTCAAAGTTTCAAATGTCAATGATGGGACAAATTTCATTTTTCTTGGGATTACAAATTTCTCAAAGTCCCGGAGGCATTTTCATAAATCAATCTAAATATGCAACAGAGATTTTAAAGAAATTTGGATTTGATTCAAGTGACCCTGTTGACACCCCCATGATTGACCGAACCAAACTAGATGAGGACCTCTCAGGGATCATGATTGACCAAACTAAATATCGGAGTATGATTGGATCCCTGATGTATCTCACTGCTAGTAGACCAGACATTTTGTTCTCTGTGTGCATGTGTGCTAGATACCAGGCTAAGCCTACTAAAAAGCACCTTGAAGCAGTTAAACGGGTCTTTCGGTATCTCCAAGGAACCATCAATATGGGACTATGGTACCCGAAGGACACCGGTATGTCACTAACGGCCTATGCAGATGCTGATCATGCAGGATGTCAAGATACACGTCGAAGTACGTCAGGAGGTGCTCAGTTCTTGGGTGATAAGCTTGTGAGCTGGTCTTCAAAGAAGCAAATGAGTACTTCTATATCCTCTACAGAGGCTGAATACATAGCCATGTCATCTTGTTGTGCTCAAATCTTATGGATGAGATCTCAATTATCTGACTATGGCATTGAATTCAACAAAATCCCTCTGTACTGTGATAATAAAAGTGTTATTGCTCTCTCATGCAACAACGTTCAACACTCAAGAGCAAAGCATATCGACATTCGACATCATTTCATCAGGGAACAGGTGGAAAAAGGTGTGGTGGAACTATATTTTGTGAGGTCTGAATATCAGTTAGCAGACATCTTCACCAAAGCTCTTCCAAGAGAACGTTTTGAGTTTATTCTTCCACGACTTGGTTTGAAAAGCCTTCAACCAGAAACTCTCAAACGTCTTCAGGAGGAAGACGAGGAGTAAAGGTCTTTCTTCATCTATCTCTTGTACATATATATTTGAAAAACAAAATACAAAATTATAAAACCTTCAAAAATCAAATAGAAAAATATAAAACTTTCAAAATCCATAAAAATCTGAAAAATTCGAAAAATCTTCAAAAAAATATTGTCAATTTGTCATGGTTTTCTCGGTTCGATAATATCTACGGTCTTTGTGCTGTCATTCAAAGAATGACACGGGACTTTAGATGTTGTTCGAACTCTTTAAAAAAAAATATATATATATATATATATATATATATATATATATATATATTTTGGGAGAAAGAGAAACAATGGTTTATTGTCATTTTCAGGCAATAACCCGGTTTTAAAAGAAAGAACAGAGCCATATTTCACCATGTTTTCAAATTCCATGCTCTGATTCTATAAACATTTATCTGCTGAAAACCAAATGCTTTGAAAAATAACTCGATCTCTATTTTTGATAATCATCTGGACTTATTTATCAAAATCTCTATCTCTCAATCAACAACCTATGTCATTGATTGAGGGGGAGAATGATTTCAATTAAATTAAAGAGTTATTTGGCATTAAATTGTTTTCAAAAGATATACATGCATGTTTTATCAATGGAGTTTAAAGTCTTAAAATCCGATCCTTATCAGTTCAAACGCTTTCACAATCAAGTCACAATTCTCCTTAAAAGCCTTCAAAATCAATTTAAATCTATACGAGATCACAAATCTCAAATGATTTGATAATTGTGATCGGGGGAGAATGTGTGATTTAAATTAGATTTAAACTGATAATTAGGTAAATGGTTATAAACGGATGTACATGCTATCCTGCCCACATGTGACAAACGATTTCAAATTTTCAATGCACATGTTGAGGGGGAGAATCTATCTTAAACCTTTGATTTGAAACGTGATCATTCATCCTAATGTGCAGGTTCCCTCTAGTATGTGCAAAACTCTTTTCAAACCTCGAGGCACATATTGAGGGGGAGCGAATTTATGGAAACCTCATCCTTCCCGGAAATGCTATATTTACTTGATTTGATATGGGAAGTGATGTTGATATCTTTTAGAAAATGGTAATCAAAGAAGTTAATTCTTTCTCTTGCCTCCGTGTGCTTAACAGTTTTCAAATACTTGATGCACATGTTGAGGGGGAGTTCTCGTTCAAAAAATATCAAAAACAATTCAGGTACAAAATGCTTTGATAATACATCACAAGTATCTGAATTGATTTTTCAAATGGTTTCTATTGGATCCAATGGCAGATGAACAATACCAAATAGACCGACCAACTTTACTTTATGTACGGTGATATAAGGATGATAAGGTTAGGTATTGGTTCCCATGATCCGCCAGAACCGGAGGGATCTACCCGGGGACAATCCACTAGTTAGTGTAGAAGTCCTTAGGTATGATGATAAAAGGAGAAAAATGAGATATGGGAAGAGTGCGGACTAAGACTGAGCTAGTACTGGAATAAACCCAACAAGGTTCTAGCTATGAAGTCTCGGTAAGCACTGAAGGGGTTGAAGAATTAAAAAGAATTGAATGAAAATAGGGTGAAAACAAATAGCCCTCCATTAATTCAACCTTAGGGCAGAAACCGGGTTCACTTCATATGCTACTGATGGTAACATCGGTATTGAAGACAAGACGTCATGGACCCAGTGGCGCACTGCACTTCAACTTTCCAAACCACTCAAGTTCCTCTTAAAAGGACTTGTTTCATTCTCACGGGGAACCGACATTATCTATCGACTTTCTCTTAGAGATTGTTGATATTGAAGAAGGAGACCCTCTCCCTAGTCTCCGGCACAGGATCCAAATATGCACAAATTGTGTCTAGAGCCACGAGATCATCAATAAATCTCATTAGGACACTTTCAATGAAGACTCTCTGTTTCACACAATGTGGAAAGAGAGATTATATCTTGAGTCCTACGCATTATCCTTGTGGTATTGCCAGAACATCTGAGTGATGTGTTTACATATTCACAATGAAGATGGAAAGCCTTCTGGAGCCAACATCAAACAAGCTCCTGGTAGGTGGCATGTGAGATCTATTATATAGATCAACCATGTGACAACTGAACAGAAACAATGGGGCGATTCAATCTCTTGAATCAATCCTGGTTCATGTTATGGATTGACGGATACCTTTGAAAAACCGGTCATTGTGCTTAAAAACACTTTTCTTTAGCACATTGACCGTGTACTTATTTTTTCAAACCAAAAGGTATTTTTATGATTGATAATTGATTTTCAATAACACCTTCGTTGTATTGCAAAAACAATTTCTATTGAGCAATACACGATTGTTTTTCAAATCTCTTTTCATCAATCAGTGGACTTAAAAATTCGCTGGTTCACTCACTCCGTGTTGTCCTCTTTGAGATGTTCCGGTTTAAGAACAGCTAGAACAGCTGCGAAACCCTGTCAAGGAGATTCTTAGGAATCCTACCTGATCACAGACAGTACTTGTACTGATCAACGGGGAACCGTGGGCCGTGTACCTCAATTCAACGAAAGTGATCAAAGACACTTTCGTGCGATTTGTTGCTAACTGTTGTATGCAGGTACGCCCGACGTTTGCAGCTGATCAGAATGAAGCAGTCAATCCACAGCCGCATGCTCACTTAACACATTCAACTCAAAGAAATCATGATTAGTGCATCTATGACTCTGATATTTTCACTCCATGCTTCTGCTACGCTGCTGCCAATATCATGAATCAACTAAAGCTTCCGCTACTCTGATGAGAAGATATCATGATCCAGAATGTGAGCATGTCGGTCCCAAAGTCACAACACCACAATGGATGTCTCAGAGATTGTTGATAGCTGATGATCTCAAATGATGGCTCAAAATTATCATCACGTGGATCAGTAAAAGACCTCCACTTGGAATAACCAAACATGCAATGTGAAGAATCAATGACTACGAGCTCAGGAGCAAAGGACTACATCAAGAATGCAAGATCAACTGTTAAATGTAATATCTGTCTGTATTCAATGTAATTTTGGTACATGATTGAGGTGACCTCCCTTAGGGGGAGATTGTTAGGAATTAGAAATTCCCGGTATTAAAGAGTCGGTCACCTCAAGTATATGTAATCGTTAGAAAGCTCGTAGTCGTAGTTCTTTTAAGTTAAGTAGTAATTTAGTTAAGTAACACCGTGGAGGACGGACGGGTCTTTACCCACTGTATGCCTGATCCACAGCCCGAAGTGTGGCGAATTATGTAAGACTATAAATACTCTCTACCTTCCAAGGTAGAGAGTTGGAGCTCATAATAATATCTTTCACTTTCTCTCACTAAGTTCCCTAAACCTCTAACTTTCTCTCTCTAGAATTCCATCTATATGCTACTTTGTGTTATGGTTTGATGTGTATGTGAAAAGTTATATCCTACACTTTTCTAACCCGATAAAACCCGACCCGATAAGCGTTATCAGGTTTGTTTGACACCCCTAATTACAACTAACTATTCAGTATTACTACATTTTGGCAATAGATGATTAATTAGAGTTTCTACCTATAAATTACCAACTGTTTGCTCATCCGTCTATGTGGGACAGGATACAATCGTGAGTGGTTATACTTTGAAGTTAGGCTTAACCACATCTCTAACTCTCATGGTCGTTGACATCAGTTCAAAGTTCACATTATGCATTTTGGTGTTATTTTCCAATCGATTGACTCTTTAAGTAATTGAGTTTGTATCTTGTAGAACTTATTTCAGCTGTTAAAAATGTTTATGAGGTGTTTTTTTGACTCTCGTAAGAAACTAAGGAAACAAACACATGTTATTTGCAGTGTTGTTTCTTATTAGTATTCCGAGTGTTCTTTATTTATATTTTTACCACTACATGAGCACGAGATATTTTCTGACATTTCATCTCTACTCATCTCACTACCCACACAAAATTATAAAATGTGTTTTCCTCTCATTTTCGGTCTTCATCTGACGGTAGTTTTATCTATATGTCAGAATCTTGTAAGATAATATGTAAGATTATTTAGCAAGAGGAAATATCATCTCTCTATTTATAAGCCACCAACATAGTATTTATGATAAACGGTCGGTTGGTTTGTACTTGAATGGTAATTGGGAATTTTTATTTATTTTTTTTTTTTTATTTTTTTTTTTCACATGGTAATTGGGAGTTTAAGAAGTTAGAATTTGAGACATTCATTTGGGCTTCATCAAACTTTAGTATCAAATTACCACTTTATAGGAGTTAACATAGAGGGAAAAATGCAATTTACGAAGAAACAAGCAAAATCTTAAACTAGCAATTGAAGACGTATGCCAAATTATGCAACGGCCAAAGGAAACCTGTGAAGGTATAATTTTCTTTATGTTGCATGAAGTGGGATCGCAAGTTTTCCTTATGCAGCTTGGTGTTTATATACAAACTTTCTCGCTTTCAACTTATACTGCTTGAGCGATGTGGGATTTAACCCAACACCCCCTAGGCATCGTATCTTGAGTATGTAAAAACATGAGAAGCTTACATAGTCTACATGCCACCCCCATATCTCTAGCCTCACATCACAACGCCATTATTCCTCTTCACTCTTCTCATCACCCTCCACGATCAGCCCCAAGCGGACTCAATTACAGTTTCGGTGTAACTGAGTTTTGAGTCACCAGTGAAGCAACTATCGGTCCGGGAGCAGAGTACACAACAAATTTGCTGATATTCGGCTTTTACCATTGTGCATTTTGGTGTTATATCTTTCTTATCGTCGACTCTTTACTACGTTATTGAGGTTGTAATTTGCTTTAGTTGCACATATATCTTTTAGAATTAATTTGCTAACACTCATAGAAATTAGAGGTGTTTATTCACACTGGTATTAGTGGTATTTACTCTATATTGTTTGTTAGTATATCTTTTTGAGTATTTGTTCTCTTAATATAATATTACTCGTCATTCTCTTCCTACTTATAACCTCTAGCTTCTTTGCTTCACAAAAAGTCCAAAAGCTAATTGATGTTAAACAATTTGTTACAACATATGTTTTGAATTTACCTAACTACAAATACTAGCTAGAAAGTGTTCACACACATAAAAAGTTTAGTCAAACTACTAAAATTGCAGACAAAATAAGTAGAAATAGCCGGAAGCATGTTTTCCATTAATGGGAACTTGTTCTCCAGTGAAGTAAGCGGGAGCTTGTAAAAAAAAGCATTCACGTAAGCATGTACGTTGTTATCCAGTGAAGTAAGCGGGAGCTTGTTTTCTAGTGAAGCAAATGAAAGCTTGTTCTCTAGTGAAGTAAGCGGGAGCTTGTAAAAAAAGAAGCATTCACATAATACATCTATTAACGAAACATGCAAGTAAGCATGTACCTTGTTTTACGGCAGGAAGCGGGAGCTTGCTTTCTAGTGAAGCAAATGGAAGTAGTAAGTGGGAGTTTGTTTTCTAATGAAGCAAATGGAAGTAGTAAGTGGGAACTTGTTCTCTAGTGAAGTAAGCGGAAGCTTGTAAAAAAAGAAGCATTCGCATAATACATCTATTAACGAAATTTGCAAGTAAGCATGTACCTTGTTTTCCGGTAGTAAGCGGGAGCTTGTTTTCTAGTGAAGCAAATGAAGATTGTTCTCCAGTGAAGTAAGCGGTAGCTTGTAAAAAAAAGCATTAACAAAATACATCTATTAAGGAAATAAGCAAGTAAATAGATGCACATTTTTTTGCTTCAATTTATAGCCTCATAATCCTATTGATATATTGCTCTAAAGTTTACATATTCATCGATGTGGGATAATTACAAAAACAAAACTCATTCCACCTTCAAGCATTATTCAAACTTTTGTTCGTTTCAAAATGACTTCACGACCACGTCTCCACCCTCACAGCCTCACTTATACACATACAAACAAAACTACAGTGAGCCATCACCGAATCAACTAGAACACATCACATTCACTCTGTACATGGATTACCGTCACATGTGAAGTCACCAAGACTGTCGCACTCTTCGATACCATCCCGCCAAACACCATCAAGCTCAACGGTTATATTCCTCTTATTATTCTAACAAAAGCATCCATGAATCGTCACGTATGCACCTGGTCATATGAAGAACAAGCCAAATATTCAAATAAGGTGATCATCATGAAAACAACATATATAAATGATTAGTGGTACTTCCTTTGCTATATGCCGAGTCGACTATGTATTTCAAAAGGCAAAACATACATTGTACGAATATCCAAGTGAGTTTAAAGATATGAAGTGCCACAACATTTTTTTTACATGACTAATTACATTCAAGGCAAATAGAAACACTACTGACCTGTTGTATATAAGGATTTTGGCTCTAGTAATGAGTTTTTCAATGTCCATCACATTTAAACTCATATCTTCATAATACAAAAACAGAAACACTACTGACCAGCTGTTGTATAGTTGTTACATGATGGCTCTAGTAATAAGGCTTTTTTTTTTTTTTTTGACACGTGTTGTGGTTTTTGGTCGCTATAAATGTTTCGCGACCAACCGGTCCTATTTGGTAAACTACATAATTTCGGTCCTCTCCTTATCACATGCATTTGACAGGGTCCATCTGTGTAATTTTCGCATAAAAAGGAGTATGGTATGATAAAGTCATCAAATAATGATAAATTATTTAGTGCTGAGATGACAAGTTTTTAGATCGAGGAGAATCGTTATTCAAGGGGTTCTACTCATATAATAGGTAGATGTGTTTATACAAAATCCGACTTGTTAACATTTCCATAGTTTTAGTTGTATACTTCTCTAAAGTAGTTTATCCATCTATGTGGGATACTTACTAAACAAGAACTCATTTCTTTCTCCACACTTTTGATTCAAGTGGCTTAACGCCCACTCCGCGCCTCACTCCCACACTCTCCACACATTAACTCATGTAACACTCTACACTCAATCTGGCGTTGCTGATCTCTTCTAGTGGTTGTCATTAGCTTTAAGCTCACATACTAAATATCAGCGTTCCTTGATTAACCATAGGCATAGAAAACTAGAGTTTCCTCTTCAGTGTGATTACCATTTTGGACTTTTAGTGTGTTGGTGTATCAGATTTTGAGTCACTATGAAGCAATTATCGATCGTGGGTTATGATCAGGGTGTGTAGTTCTACGAATTTGTTGATATTCGGGTTGAACCATTATGCATTTTGGTGTTAACTTTCTCATCGATTGACTCTTTAAAGTGATCGCGACTTTACAAAATTGAAAGGTGCAAAGGTGGCGATACATATTCGTACATATTCTTTAAAGCATATTGGTTTATATGGTTATATCTTTTATATAATAAAACAAAACCCCTAGCGGGAATTTTTCATTTCAAAAAAATCAATTCATACCTTATTTGGTAATATTTTTTTAAAAATAATTTTTTTCCTTAATTTTGAAAAATAATTTACTCTATTTCTTTCCTAATTTAGCTATAAAAGTTTTAAAAATCGTTTTTATATCATATATGTACAAAAAACATGTAAATACACATGGGTCTGGGTGCTCTTTTTAATAAGTTTAGGCCGAAACTGTAAATTTGAAAAAATAGGCGGAAGTATCAAAGGCGACAAAAAACTTAGGAAGACTAAAAAAAAATCAGTTCGTTCTTTCATTAAATAAAGGTATGTTTTTCAATAAATTCAAGGTATATTAATCTTCGAATTATTGATCTATGGTTTATGTTTTTTTTTGGTAATTAAATTGTGTGGTTTGTGTTTTAGTTGATGATTAGGGATCTTAATTTGATGATTCTTCAATCACTTAGTGTTTGGGTTATAATATTAAGTGTGTGATTTGTTGTCATATTATTGTTTCACTCTCCGGTTACAATGACAGATTTCTATTATTACAGAACTTTGATTAAAACATAGTTAAGGTTTTGGTGAGATCAGTGTTATTTTCTAGAAGTAATGTCAATTTTGCAGATTAATTATCTGTTTTAGATTGATACTTCTCTGATTGGTCGGGTTACAGTGTCAAGCTTTATGATATGTGCTTAGTATCTTATTTTTTTCGTATATTGAGAGTCATTCCACTTTGATGCCCAAACATAGACAAGTTTATGGTAATGCACTTTTCAAAAACTGACTTTACATGTTAGTTACAGTATTTTCTTATCATATTTTTAAATATATTATTAATCTTAGATTTAATTTGGTTTTATTAGTCTTAGAGTTAATTTGGTTTTCTTAGTATCTTTCTTAGTTAAATGATTATATTGTCATTATCTAATAGCCACATGCAAGGAAAAGTCGTCACCGGCACGAAGAAGGGTAAGAGAAGAAAAACAACTTACTACTTCAAGATGGAGGTAAGACTAAATACACACTCACCAAACGAGGTTGAAAGAAAAATAACTGCATTTAGTTCCAAAGTAATTGCTTATGTAGGAATGAGGGCTTAAATCCCTTTCAAAGTGAAATTAAATGGTATTTTTGGTGTTTTGGATAATAATAGATCAATAACATACATAGACAATAGTTGCTTCTATATGCTCATTAAAGTTATCTATATAATAATCAAACTTCCTTGTGACAATATAACTTGACTTACATTATATATGTCGCCTTAACAGACAAATGATACACATAAACAGGTTCGCTTGGCCCAGCTGACCCACCTCAACCGAGAATCATCGGTAAGGTACTATGATCACCTACGAGCTATCCATGGAACCTTGTGTGAAAACAAGGTAACCATCTAATGTCTCAAACATGTAATTTATTAGAGGTAGTGAAATGGGTGGACTAACCAGTTAGAATGATTTGTTTGTTGGGAGACGGCGAGTGTTTGCTTTTTGATTCAGCCTAACACCTTATGGAGCCGAATCACAACATATTAATTTTATTCGGTCTCAATCAGTGAACCGTTAAATCAAACTAATACCAAATTATTCTTAACTGTAAACATTACGTCAAAGATTAAAGCGGTGCTTTATTATACTTATATGTAAACGTGAAAGATGGATATACATGATCGTAGTATTCTGATGGAATATCATGTCTGCATCTTAACACTTTGTTTCCTATTTATGGTATTAACTTTATATGAAACTATCGCTTGAATGAATTATTAATGTAGTAGACATAATTTATAGTTCTGGAAAAAGAACTTTATATGTGGGTATTTATATGTGGGTATTGTTACCTTCTTTAATATGTTCCTTTTTTTTTTTTTTTTTTTTTGGATTTTGGTTGTCATGTGAAAGTTACACGAGAGGTGAGATTGTGAAATTTGTTAATTGTCACTATGGCGTACTTTAAAGAAAGGTATTCCCGACTAAACATAATTCAAGGGTCCTAGGATTGCTTAAATGATATGCAAAATGTGACATATATGAAATTTGAAGAGTGACAAGTTCTAGCACGTGTACTTTTATAAGAGCTTTAAGCCTATAACTAAAAGCATACCCACTCCATAGCTAGCCAGCTATGGTCCAATGATTTAAAATATTAGCAGCGAGTAAGCAATTGTATGGCAGATAGGATTAAGGGAATCTATTACGTTGATAGATTTTGAAGTGAAATATACTTCGAGGCAATTGGAGTTTTGTGTAACTTTTGTTTATGATCAAACTATTGCAAGTGGTGTTACTAAGTAGGAAAATTTTGTTGTGATTTTAGGAACATTCATGACTGTAGAATAATGGATGAGAAAGTTAATTTAAAAACTTGAATTAACTTGGATGCTGGAATGAATTTTTTTCTTATAATAAGATACTTCATTTTCAGGGGAGCAAAGTCTAAGTAGCTGGCGTTCTCGACTGCCCAAGCAACAACATCAGCAACGCATCAATGAGAATCATGAGTCAGAAGTTAAAATGCGAGAAGTTGTTACTTATTTATAACTAACAATCACTAAGTTACATTCTCCAACCTACGGTATTATGATACAAGTGTAAAATAATCAGTACACAGAGGAGAGACATCAAAGCAAAGTTTCAGGTCATGGCCTCAGCTTCCCAAGATATTGACAAGTGAACATAAGACCCATATTCAAACAAACATAAGGAATTAGTGGATAACTGCTCAGAGTGCCAAGATCCATTCTTTACAGCCCAATGTAAGTTTCTACTATAGTACTCATTCTCATTTTAATTTATATTTAATACACTGCTTAACTAATTTTTTAAGGTTCAATTTTGATTCTTATATCAAACATGTATGTAATATGTTTAACAATCGATTTTAATGTAGATAACAACATATTATGATTTCAACTATTTAAGTTATAACTAAACTAACGACAGTAGGTTCTGTCGAAGTTGATTGTATGTGAATATTTTGGAGGCAAATATTGATCTAATGGACATCTTAGCATTACATTATGCATTACAAATGCCCCTTAACCCAATAACTTATTATTTATATATTGTTTCTGGAAGAAAGTTCCTTTTTCGCTTTACACTTATTAACCCTATCTGGTGCCTTACCCTTAGTAAGAAATTTTTTTGCTTTAAGGTATTATAAAGACCTCACAAAGGGTCATTGTATTTTTTCATCAACACCTTTGTAGAACATCACCGCATGTTTCTTTACTAAAAGTACTCATTTTTCTTGCGTGTTCTTACTTCCCATCGGTTATGGGACTTATATATGCATAATGTAGTTTCCCATTGGTATTTTTTTACAACACAGTTGACCCTAATATAGTCATATTAACAATCTGATCAGTGTTTGTAAATGTAGAATTCTCCTAGGAAGAGTTGTAGTTGGTATGTTTATCTTTATGGAGTCGCTCCACTAATCCTCTCACTGTCCTAATTATTATTTTTGCCATAATAGAGTTTTTGTTGTTTTCATAATGAAACTTAACCTGATTTGACCCATTCATTCATAATTGGCACCTCTCACTTGATACTTTTGAAAGATGTTAATTTTAGGTTGTTTTAGCGTGTGTGTTATTGGTAGCAAAATAAAAAGTTGAATTGTATTCTACGAGTACTTATAATTTTATTTGTATTTAGGTGTCTGATATCCAGTTTTTTTTTGTGCAGTTTAATTTAAGGATTTTTTATTCAATGGAATATAAACAGTTTTGATGGATAGCGGTCACTTATACCCAAAAATCCCACATCATAATTAGCATACCCATTAAACATACCTACTAATATTGTGGATGGTTTCTTCCTTCTTCTGAGTTCCTACCATTGTGAGGTAAACTCATATTAAAAGTTATCATTTTCTTCTTACAAGTTTTAACATTTAGAAACCACATTAATACTCCATATTATCACTTGCATGAAACTTGATTTGATAGACCTCAGATTAAGATTTCAAGATAATTTTTATAGACTGATAATGGTTTTAATCCATCTTAGTAAGTTTCTGATTTATGTTAACAATGGTTGCCACTATTGATGCAACATGGGTATGATTGTGTGACAGATTTGGTAGAGTTATATGCTAAACAACTAATTGGAGGGATCATTAGATGCTAATGGATAATATATTTGACTTTTGAATTCTTTAGAGAATGTACAGACTCAATATAATGTTGCATACTAAGAAAAGAGTACATTATTACATTAATGGCTTTCTTTGTTCAGCTTGCAGTGGAAGTACCACAAAGCTGTGAAGAGAAACTGGGAATCAAATGAACCCTTAAACCTTTGGTGCACCCACGTCTAATGTGAGCCCTTCAGCTAGAGCATGTAGAACCACAAATATATATGATACTATTGAGTGCTTTCGCTCAAGTAAGTAAATAATAGCTCAATTTTTTTTAAAAAAAAGTGTAGGACATAACTACCGCTCCTACCTGCATTTGTGTTTTTTCTGCTGAGATTTCAACAAAGTAATAGGTGTTTGGATGTGCATTACCTGTACCAAAGTTACCCATCCTGACCGACTATCCAAAACCACTAGACAATCTATTAGGATGATTAATTATGATGAACGATGATCATTACATCCTTACTTTATCTCCGTACGATTTTTATTCATCTAAAGCTGTCTATAGCTCACTTCTCATCGCGTTGTGGAATAAAGATCGAATAAGGAACGTAATTGTAAAACCCTACCAGATATTGTATGTGCCTTCTTATTGATGATCTTCCACCATGTAAATTACCAAAAGATGATAAAACGAAAATGATCGATTCTAAAGCGTAAGATAAAGAAGATGATTCTCTTCAAAAGTACAAATCCCAAGAACATAGAATTACATTTCTTTAGAGTCCCATACGAAGCAGCTAAGAAAGTTTAGTCAAAGTAATCAATGTTTATATGAAGATGCAAAGAGAGTGAGTGTGCCTTAATATTTTTGTGTACATGTTTATACATCATTACTTTGGCTTGCAACAATTTGTGACCACTTTTATATCAAAAAATTGTGCTGGTGATGGAAATAGATAAGCTCTTTATATATTTGTACATGTATTGAAGATATACAATAGCTCAAACTTTCTTTGAGTTGATGTAACAGATTGTATGTAGGAAAGTAGCATGTTAAAAATGGATAGTTTTTAACTACATGTTGGTGTGATTGCCTTCGTCTTTTGTGCAAGGATGCCAATGCACCGTTAATACCACTGTCTGATCAATGGGATTTTTTGCGAATTTTATATATAGTGCAAGGATGATGATGGCCACAAAATAAAATTACATGTTTATCTTATGAATATTATTGTTATTAGATTAAATTAATTGGAATATTCAAAACTCTTTGTATACATGAGGTCTAAATTATCAAAATTATAGCATGAGTTACTGCAATATGCAACGAATATACGATATTGTACGTATACAAAGACTCATGTAAAATATTACGAAGTATTTAGTAATTTACTTTTAATATTCTTTCATATATTTACAAAAAGTTTACAAAAACACCTTTTACACATAGTTATAATGCAACTATTTATAATAAGTATATGTTGTCTTCCCCTCTAAACCATTATTCTTGTGCTTCAATGCGATTAATACATCGCCTTGTGCTTCTTTGTGTGTTAACCTGGATCGCAGACCAACAAGTCTAATTGAATATGAAATGCAAAATACAAAGTTCTAAATGACTACTTATTATGTATACTTATTTGTTTTATTAAATATGTTGTTTATTTATAACAAGATAAGATGTGTTTTATTGGGAGATGATCTATGATAATTTATAGGACCGCATCAACAAAAATATATTACAACCAAACATATTGTCATGATTATTCAGTCAGCCACACTTATCCTTTCGGAAGTAAAACTTATGTATTTTAATCGATAATAATACTTAATAAAAAAAATTCAGAAAAACCCCGTGCGTGCACGGGTATTATAACTAGTATCTTAATAAAAAGAAAACAATGAGCTATGCTGAGACTAAAGAAATTTATAGCTCACATTGCATCATGTCTATTCATAGTCTTACTTATAAATTGCTTTAGTATTTATTCATTCACCGATACGGGATAAATATCTTATTTCACTCACAATGTTATTGTTCCTTCAAACTTATGTTTCAAATGATTTAGCCTCACATACACAAACGTCTTATTTCACTCACAATATTATGGTTCCTCTTCACTTTTCTTATTATCCTCCACCAATATGGTCATATGAAACGTAACATATATTGTCATATGAAAGACGTTTTAGAACACGCAAAAGACAAAGTAATTAAGTTGTTTATTTGTCCATATATGAAATGCATAAATTATAAAAATAGTTGTATAAAATGAAAAAGTAGAACATTAAAATTGAGACTACAAAATACATAAGAAACAAAAATTTGAAGGCTTAAGTCTTTTCCCGTGAAAAAAAAATAAAAATAAAATTAAAGAAATGGATTGAGAGCATGCAATGGATAAATTTACAAGTAAATCATGCAATGCAAAATCACATATATTCTTGCTTAGTATTTTCATAGTGTTCTTTAAACACCGCTTTAGAATTTGTTTATCGATCCCTGTGACAAAGACAAAACCAAAACTCTTTTACTTTCTTTTGTTTCAAACACCTCATTTCACTCTATCATATGAAAATGCAAGTAAACAAAAGGAAATGGTTTTTCGAATAATATCTCCACATTAAGTCGCAAGTAAGAAAATGTTTCGTCCTTATATACAATACGCTAGATTAGATGAGGCCAATTAGAATCACATAAAACGAAAACATAAAACAATGAGCTTTGCTGAGCAAAAGAAATTTATAGTTGAGATCATTTAGGAGCAGTAGCTCACATTGCATCATGTAGGGTCTACGCTCAAGTGTATTTTGGAAGGCGTTTTCTATGTGTCTTGGTGGCACCTTCGGTGTTATCGAAATAGCGTGCTCTTTGCAGCTCATCCTCCTCGGAAAGATACCATTTTTGATGATATAGTTACTCGCTCTTTTATTTGGTGTCATGCTAGATGTAATAAGGCCTTTAGTTGGGATAGGTGGTTACAACATCCTTATTTACTCTCTTTGTAACTCTCTAGCTCCTTGCTAGTGTTTTTTTTGTTTTGTTATAAAGTTGCCGTTCAAAAAAAAATATAAAAAGTAAATAAAAACATTCATAGTATTACTTATAAATACACAATCAGAAGGATTAAATTTTTTTTCTTTTATTTCCGACAAAATAAACATAACAAAAGTTCGAGAAACAGACGTATTAAGGAAGTTGATTGTTTAATACATGTGTATACCAAGGTCCACCTAGTTATACATGTGCTAATATTCTTAGGCATTTTCAAATAAAATGGTTCATCATATATAAGTAATAGTCTTACTTTTATTTCCGATAAAAAAATATACCAGGAAACACAAGTATTAAAAAAATAAACCGGGTATTGAAACCCTTTACCAAAAAAAAAAAAAAAAAAAAAAAAAAAAAAATTGATTGTTTAGTACTTGTCTTTCGAATTGTCTAAGTGGCTTTGTTTTCATAGTCTTACTTATATACTTCTCTAAAGTTAGTGTATCCATCGATGTGGGATACTTACGAATTAAACAAGAACTTAGTTCTTTCTTCACACTTTTGATTCAAGTGGCTTAACGCCCAGTCCGCACCTCACTCCCACACTCTCCACCATCAACTCATGTAACACTTCACACTGAATCTGACGTTGCCAATCTCTTTTAGTGGTTATCAATAGCTTTAAGCTGACATACGAAATCCCACTGAACACCATTAAACTCACCGATCACATTCCTCTAAATATAGTATTAGCGACCATGAATCGTGACGTACTTGATCATATGAAGAACAAGCCAAATATTCAAATAAGGTTATCATATATAAATGATTACTGGTACTTCGCTTGCTATATGTCGAGTTGACCATGTCTTTCAAAAGGAAAAACATACATTTGTGGCTCTTCTATTAATGAGTTTTTCAATGTCCATCACATTGAAACTAAAATGACTTTGATACTCTAAACGCTTATGAATGCTTAGTTCTATGCACAAAAAATAAATTTGCATGAGAAATATATGGCCGTTACATACACTTATAAGTATAAGTATTGGTGTTCATTGTTCCTTCCTAATGAAAGTGAGAGTCAAAATCAATTTTAGCTTTCTTGGGATAAGCAAACCACATGTTGGGTGAAAGGCTAAAGAGCCAGGAGCTTTTTTTTTTTTTTTTTTTTTTTTTTTTTTTTTTTTTTTGGTAAAGATTTATAAGAGGACCCCAAGCAGGGGCCAAATAAAACACCATTAAGATGTCATACAATACAAGAATCCAATTAAACAAACTTAAAATTGCGCCTAAATAAACAACCGGTCAAGATATGCAACTTGACGGGGAGTGGTGTTATCTTTTTCTTCCACTTAACGTATATTTAACGTGATAACTACATAATCAAGTTCATGTTTATATATTTTTTTATCACTATTTTTGTGGTCTTGTAAGTTGTAATTAAATAATTATACAATAGTGACAAACTGTCTAATAATTCAAACATGTGATAATCGGGGAATTCATCCGCAAGATGAATTTTTATTACATGGTCAATGACTCAGACTAAATTAACACATCAGATATAAATTAGAGGTTTAGATTCAAGAAAATTTTTAATCTAACATAAAGTAAACCTAATGATAAGAATATGTAGATATCTTCATGGGGTAACTCAACCATGCTAATTTGTTATATCCAGAGGACATTGACCTCTTGGGCTGCTGACCGGATACCCTTTTCAAAAAAATAAAAAATAATAAAAATAATAAAAAATAAAAAATAAAAATCACAACTTAACACCACATACAAATATTAAAAATAATAAAAAATAAAAAATAAAAATCACAACTTAACACCACATACGGAATGATGTCTTTTTATTCAACATGCTAGATTGTAATCAAATAAGCTTTAAAAATTTGAAACATGCACTAAGTGAAGAGATATGATAATTCACTTAATTGATGTTTGAAATTGACAATTAATTTCTTAGTCTCAATTATATATTGCTTTGGTGTTTTCTCATTCACCAATGTGGGACAAAGTCACAAAACAACCACATATCACACTCCATGTCACTACACTTCATCACCCTCCAGCGAACTCAACCAAAGAACTCACTACTCACATTCATCTCAGCACTCTTACAGGCTCCTCGTATCCATTGAACACCTCACACTCAATTTGAACATGTAATGCTTCTTTTTGTTTTCTTTCTGTTTTTTTAATAATATTGTACGTTATAAAGTATAGTAATATCTTATTGTTTGAAAGATGACAAGTTTTGTTTTGTGACATTCCATGTAAGTAATTTCGTGGCGATATATACCATTTTGTTGTATTTGAATTACATTCCTGTAAAGTGATACTCGTAAAAAAAAAATACATTGTTTACTTAATAATTAGTAGTAGATTACTTATATTTGAAGACTCCTTTAATTAATACATCACATACTTCTCAACAAAATTTAGTCGTTTTCATGCAAAAATTAGCTTATAGATAGATACTTTAGTTAACCGTTAAATGAAAAAGATTTGTTTGGATTTATAAACATCTCATATTACATGGCGACAAAATTTGGATTTATAAACCTCTGATTTTATGTCGAGAGAAAATCGATATGAGCATTATGAAGAGGTTTAGACTAAAGACACTTAAACATGCTCATATAGAATTACGTTAATCACATTAATAATAGCCTTACTTATAAATTGTTCTAGGGTTTGTTCTTTCAACAATGCGGAACAAAGTCATGAAACCAAAGCTCATTTTATTCTTCAAGCTTCTGTTTAAAATGGCTTAACCACCACATCTCCACCCTTCATATCCTCTTCTATACACACACAAACACCTCATCTAACCACCACTTCACTTTCCTCATCATCCTCCACCGAGCCAACCCACTCCAATACACCCACTTCCACACTGTCCACGCATCAAATGGAATACTTAGCACACAATCTATACTATTTTCATTTCACAGTGATGTTTGTTATTTTTGTATGTTTATAAGATGAAAGAGAATACTTATTCTATTGTTGTATTTTTACATCTTAACTAATTTTCGAATGACATTGGTTGCAATTAAATTAAAAATGAAAATGAACTCTACTGTCCTTCGATTAAATTACAAAAGTGCCTTTGATGACTGTGCAATTTCGCCAAAACTACATAGACAATTTTCTGTTCTGTAACTTATTGTAAGAGAAGTGGTTAACGGTGTGATGGTAATATTAGGTAATTCATTTAGTGTTTATGTTCACTTTCCATACAAAGTTTAGAATTTCTGAAAAAATGAATATATCATTCTAGTTTGATTTTGATAGAAAACATGTAACTTAGTTATTTGAAGTAACCACAAGGGGCGCTCTCTTTTGATCTTTCGTGTCTTGTCATGCTCGAAGTGATATTAGCTCAACCTAGTTTGCGTTAGCATTTGCTAATTCGTGTCCCACAAAAAATAGGTTAAAAGTCTCCTGGTTGTTATCCTACAAAGTTAAAAAAGGAAACCACTAACTCACGTATTAAAGTAATACATGACTCTTGATGTTGCTTTCAAGCTTGTTGTCCTATCATTTTTTTATATATTGCATTAGAGTTCGTTTATACATTGGTGTGGGACAAAATCACAAAACCAAAACTCTTCTCTCTATTCAAGCTTTCGTATACTATCATGCACATATCCACCCCTCACACCCTCACCTATACACATAAACACCTCATTTCACCCGCAAGGACATAATGTCATTGTTCGATTTCACCCCCTCATCATCACAACAAACAACTCAAACCAACCACCCTTCTCACATTCATCTCATCCTTCTCACACTCACCACGATATACAAAATCACTATGCTCACTCAGCTTTATGTACTCTTGTTATATTCCAACAAATTAACCGGTCACAATTCTGTTGCTTCCATTCGCTCTCTAGTGGACTCTAGGTTGTTGGTTACTTGTAATGAAGCCACTCGCTGGAATCGGCTGCTCCCCATTAAAGTTAATGTTTTTCTATGGAGGTTGAAGCTTAACAAGCTTCCGTCTAGGCTAAACTTAGATAGGCGTGGTATAGATGTCATCTCGCTTATCTATCCTTCCTGTCAAGGTGACATAGAGACGGTGAATCACACGTTCTTTAATTGTGGTTTGGCTAAAGACTTGAGGTCCCTTTTCGCTAAATGGTGGGGCTTGGACATTCCTATTTGCGGCAATATTGAGGAGTGGTATGTTTGGTTAGATGGCTTACATGTCTCCTCCAAGGTTCGTTCGTTTATTGAGGGAGTCGGGGGTACTCTTTTGTGGTCCATTTGGAATTTTCGTAATCATTTGATTTTCTCTAGTACCCCTCTTAAGAAGTTGGCGATTTGGGATTCCATTGTTTCTCAATCCTTTTTGTGGATTTCATCTAGAAATTCCAAAGGCAAGATTAGTTGGGTATGTTGGTTGTATAATCCTATTGCTATTATTACTTATATGTAATTTTTTCTAGCTTTTGCTAGCTCTTAATAAAATCCACCGTTCAAAAAAAAAAATTAAGAGCATTTCAACTAAAGGTGTTTTAATAACGTATCAATAAAGCTGATGGTTTGAGCGTAAATCAAGAAATCATTTAATACAGTTTAAGATTGCTATGTCTTTTGTCCTAAAATGTAAGTAAACGAAAGGAAACAGTTGTTCAAAGAATCTCTCCAATTTAAGTCGTAAGTAAAAAAACATCACATTTTTATTCAGTGAGCTAGATTTGAGTCAAATAACCATAAAAATAATAAGATTGATTATAATCGTGTAACTGTAAAAAAAAGGAAAAAAAAAAAACATAAAAATAATAAGATTGATTATAATCACGTAACTGTAAAAAAAGAAAAAAGTGAGATTTGCACAAACCATATTATAGTTAAGACAATCTGGCAGATGCTCATTTATCAAATTCCTTTATAGTCTTAGTTATAAAGTGCCCAGTTATTTGCTCATTCTCTAATGTGGGATCAAAACCAACAAACTCATTTCCTTCTTCAAACTTTTGTTTCAAGTGATTTAGCCCCCTAAGGCTGTGTTTGTTTTTTAGAAAAAAAAGTCTTACCGCCTCTGAATCTATTTGAGTCAGACGCGGTCAGATCTCGGTCTGACTTTTGTGTGTTTGTTTTTTCTTTGCGAGTCAGACAGGGTCAGATGTTGAAGCTCTTACCCAGTTAGAGGTGGTGATAATGTCTTAATGCCTCTTATCTCTACAAAAAGTATGAAGGTAAAGGTGAAACTGTGAAAGTTTTGAGGAAAAGAATATGGAGTTTCGATTGTTTTGAAGAAGACATACTTTTTTGGTGAGAGAAAAACCAAGTACAAAGTATATTAATAGTTTAATAATAATAGGTAGTGGGTCACGTGGGTAAAGGAATTAGAATGAAGTAATTTGTGAAAAAAATTGTACCGAAATTCAGAATATAGCCTTTCGTCTTTACTTGTACACAAAATTATTCGACATTTATGTTATTTTTAAGTATTGATCGTCTTTACTTGTACACAAAATTATTCGACATTTATGTTATCTTTGCGTATTGATCGTCTTTACTTGTACACAAATTTATTCGATATTTATGTTATTTTTACGTATAGGTAAAAAAAAGTTATATTTGTAGTTAGAAAAACTTAATTTCCTATTAGTATATATTAAAAATAAATAAAAAAAAATAAACCTAAAATCATTTAAACAATTATACAAAAACAAACAACATTATTTCAATCAGATTCAGACTTTATAACCACCTCTTAACAGTAAGATGTGGTAATCAGATTCAGACCATAAACATCTTAATGAAACAAACACACCCTAACTCAAACATCTCATTTCACTCACAATGTCACCAAATCACTCATAGCAAACTCAATCCAAATAACATATTAGAGTTTTGGTGTAATAGATTTTGAATTTAGCCAATATGGTCATATGAAACGTGACATACATGGTCATATGAAAGACGTTTTAGAACCCGTAAAAGCCAATGTTTATTTGTTCATATGAAATGCCTAAACTATAAAATATCTTAATCAAACGAAGAAGTAGAACACTGAAATTGAGACTATAAAATAAATAACAAACAAAAACATGAAGCTTAAGCCTTTTCCCGTAAAAAACAAATTATCCAGTCCCGTACTACAGAAATTTACTAGCAAATTGTTTAGAAACAAAACCAAAAATTTGGTTATTTTGATACTTCCATAGCCTTACTTATATATGTAAGACAATGATAAAACCCGTAGGTATAATATTATTATGGACCATTATTTATAATGGTGAAAACCCTAATACCCTAAACCCACAAACCGATATGGTCCATGGCATGACAAGCCTTTGATGATTGATATGTACCAAAGTCGTGGGGTGTTTTTTTTTTTTTTTTTTTTTTTTTTTTTTTTTTTTTTTTGCAGAAATATTTGAGATAGAATATTTGAGGTATTTTTTTTTTGCAGAAATATTTGAGATAGAATATTTGAGGTTGAAGATAAGGAGAAGCAGTAGATGATTGAGGCGGAAATATATATATATATATATATATATATATATATATATATATATATATATATATATATATATATATATTTTTGAGATAGGAGATAAGGTTTGACGGGTGGCAGTAGGCGGCTCAACATAGCCACCTCACCTAGGTCTCAGGATCAGACCCGCTCTAAAACCATGTAAGACAATGATAAAACCCGTAGGTATAATATTATTATGGACTATTATTTATAATGGTGAAAACCCTAATACCCTAAACCCACAAACCGGGCTTGGGCCTAATTATCCACTAATAATATAGTGATGTAGAGTATGTTCATCAGTAATAAAGTCACAAAACCAAAACTCTTTCCTTCCTCAAACTTTTGTTTCAAGTGACAGGCTTACTTATAAAAATTCTCTAGAATTTGCTCATTCATTAATGTAGGATATAGTCACAAAAACAACAAACTCATTTCCTTCCTCAAACCATTGTTTCAAGTGACTCAACCACCATATCTCTAGCCTCACATCACAATGTCATCGTTCCGCTTCACTCTTCTCACCACCCTCCACGATCACCCGCGAGCGAACTCAATTAGAGTTTCGGCGGAACAGAATTTTGATTCAACAGTGCAGCAACTATCGATCCGAGGTGAAGACCCGGGTGTGGAGTACAACGAACTTCTAATA
The DNA here is from genome assembly GCA_019973895.1 of Chrysanthemum seticuspe. Taxonomy (NCBI): domain Eukaryota; kingdom Viridiplantae; phylum Streptophyta; class Magnoliopsida; order Asterales; family Asteraceae; genus Chrysanthemum; species Chrysanthemum seticuspe. Next base: position 18,494,377 of record BPTQ01000005.1, read on the forward strand.
TTCGGCTTGAACCACTATGCACGTTGGTGTTATATCTTTCTTATCATCGACTCATTACTACGTTATTGAGGTTGTAATTTGCTTGAATTGCACATAGTTAATTCGCTCGTGTAGCTTGTGTGTATTTGTTCTCTTAATATAATGCAACTTTTAGCTAGCCTCCAGAATGTTCATCATTCCCTTCCTATTTATAACTAATTTCCAGTGAAGAAAATGGGAGCTTGTTTTCATAACCAAAGTTTCATAAACAAGTAATTGCCATAGTTAGATATTAAAGAAATTAAACACGAGTTTTATACAAATAAACATTTTCTTATCCAATAAGCTAGGTTTGATTGTCACTTTTGCCATATTTAAATATCAAATTAGGGAATATATTAGCTAAAATTTTTTGTAGCTAATTAGCTATAATTTTGTGCTATAATGTGGGTCTCGAATTCTTTTTGTGGTCCATGATTATATTCTGTAGATCCCTGATCCATTGCTTGTGTATATTTTGTGATGGATTTTAGCTTATTGGCTACAAAAATTGTAGCCAAGCTATCCGCATCAAATAAATTAAATTAACATGAGTTTTTATAGAAACACATATATTGTTGATACAAAAGTTGGGCGTTCCTTGTTTGGACTCCGGTTCCCGTATCAATTAGATCTTAATGCTTGAGATATGCGCACTAAGAAAACATAAAACACCGTTAGGCTTATCGTGGAATTGTCTCCCACGATTATCCTCCGGTGTGAGAGTAAGTAATCGGTTTTCAGGGTTTAGTAGAGAGTTAGGGTTTGAGATCGTACCTTTTAATGAGGGCTGGAATGCCCTTTATATACACACGAAATCCTTATTGGTTTCGTGTTCCCCAACCTTCGGCGTATCCCGCCTAAGTCGGTCATTGAATACATATCTCCCAAAAGATATCCGATATCCAAAGCTATAAATAATCTTCGGGTTTGGGCCTTCGTGAGCCCAAACTGTTACCGGGTTAACCCAGTCGTACTGGGCTTGCAAGTAGCGGTCATTGGTCGGGTTCGTGACCCGAATGCGGACTATACGTCATCATATATTTTCTTATACAATAAGCTAGATCAGAATAAAACTAGAGGAAAACAGTAAAATAACCTATAGATATTTAAAATTAAGACTATAAAATAAGTAAACTGTAAAACTAGTAACAAGGGATCCTTAATAATAATAGGCTTAAGCTTATTTGACATGGTAAAAACAAAAAAGTTGAATTCTTGACATGCACGTATCAAAGAATTTTATAAGTAATACATGTCGTAACAAAAAATAAACCTAACCATAATCTCTTAATCCTCTTCATATATTGCTCCAAAGTTTGCATATTCACCCACGTGGGACAATTACAAAACCAAAACTTATTTCACCTTCAAGCTTTTTCAAGCTTTTGTTTCAAAATGGCTTATCGATCACGTCTCCACATACTTCTTCAAGCTACTTATAAGTTGTATACATGTATTGTAGCTCTTCTAATGAGTTTTTCAATGTCCACTACATTTAGATATCAAAGAAATTAAACATGAAACTCAACGAAATACACATTTTCTTATACAATGCCTTTTGTACCCCCTTATCTTCTAGCTAGTATCCCACGAAAATAAAATGTAAATGTCTTCTAACTCGTGTCTCAAAGAAGAAAACGAAACCGAATTGAAACTCACGTAGTGGAAAAGAAAATGCAAAAATCTCACAACTCGTATATCCCACAAATGTAAAAACTCGTTTTTTGTTTTTTTAAAAGCGAAAAGGTAGCATAAAAGGTAAAAACTTGTATTCCAAAAATGTGAAAAGCAGAATGGTGAAAACTTGTATTAACTTGTATCCCAAAAACGTGAAAAGCAAAATGCTAAAAACATGTATTCTAAAGAAACTTGTATTAACTGGTATCCCAAAAACGTGAAAAGCAAAATGGTAAAAACATGTATTTCAAAAACGTAAAAGAAACCGATGTCATAATGTCATTGTTCGACTTCACTCTCCTCATAATCACAACCAACGACTCAACCCAAACACACATTCAGCGCATTCAAATATTCAATTCATCTCATCCCTTTCACGCTCTCCACGACATACACTATCAGTATGCTCACTCCGTTAAATATTTGTACTCTCGTTATATTCCAAAAAACTAACAGGTCACATTTCCTAAAAAAAATTTACAAAAGCAACCATGAATAGACATATATACGGTACCTGGTCGTATGAAGAAAAAGCCAAATATTACAATAAGGTGATGAAACAACATTTACAAATTCCTAGTGGTACTACTTCCTATGGTATCTGTGGAACTTCTCTTTCAAAAGGCATACTGTACATTTTACGAAAAATATCCAAGTTAGTTTAAGGAAATGCACGGCCACAACAGTCTTTGCAATGACTAAATCCAATGAATTTGAAGCAAATATTGTATATATGAACTGTGGCTCCTCTAATTAGCGAGATTTTCAATGTTAAAGAAGTGGAATATAAATGATCAACATGCTCGTGTTTTGGTATGTTACTAAGTTTTTACATTTACGAGTTGCAACTCTTTAGGTAGTGTTAGTTAGTTAGTATGGAGTGCCATATTGAGCTACGTTTTGGTTTTGGGTCGTTTTATGTAGTACTGTAGTAGGTTCGCTGAAGATTGAAGATCATATCTTTTTCATCATTTGACTATAGCTGATGCCTGATGGTAAGACATGTGGATATCTTCATGGTGGTAACAAAAACATGAAGCACAGAAAAGGATAATTTTATGATTGCTATTACTATGTCGAGATGACATTGACCACTTGGGCTGCTGACCGAATACCGTTCCACTCGGCCATGCTAAAAAATGATAATCATAATCTTACTTATAAATCCCCTTCGAATTCAGTAAGCTTGGTTTGTAGTTAAGAGCATTTCGTGTCAGCAATAAAATACTGATAGAAAATCATAATAATAATCATGATCATAACGATGTTTTTATGACATTCCATGTAACATTATTATAATAAGTGGCTACATGTCAAACTACGTTTTATCTGTACCAGTGTCTTTTACGCTCAGTTCTCGAGTTGAAATGGAAGAGGAAAGTAAAGAAAATGGAAAGTTTTTTGTGTTCTTGAGTCTTTTTTAAAGAAGGAAAGAGAAAGGGAAATGAAACAGGGAGGAAGATTTGTTATGTAAATCTTCCTCCCACTTTTGAGAGGAAAGGGAAAGGAAACGGAAGTGTATATTGTATAAAGACTAATATACCATTTTTAAAACATTTGACATTAACAATTAAAGGGCGTATATGTAATTTGACCAAGTTATTTTCTTTTTCCTCTCACTCAAGAACATGATTATGATTAATTTTCTTTTCCTTTCTTCTATCTCAAGAACATAACAAATAATACTTACTTTCTTTTTCCCTTTCTTTTCCATTTCCTATTCTTTTCCATTTCCCTACCCTAAATTGTATGAACACATTATGTTTTTTTAATTCGATAAGCTATATTGTAACTACATAATCAAACAACAATAAGTACAACTACGGAACAAATGAAAAAAAACAATAAAGCGTAAGGCTTTGGTTTTATTCGACAAAGTAAAAGAAAATTAAAAATTCAAATGCTTATTAAACCATAAAACAAAAAAGATTTAACCGCATTCATCTTGTCGAAACCAACCAACGCATTTCAGTTAATAGTTCTTATTTTTTCCCAAAAATTTAGCTAATCCAGCTTATTATACAATGGGATTCGTGGTTGTGGCCGCCTGCATATAAAAATATGAATCATTGCAAAAGACACAGTAAGTCGTTTATTATGCATAAACAATTAAGCTTAAGTCACAAAACCAAAACTCTTCTCCTTCCTCAATCTCTCCACCCTCACAGCCTCACCCGCATACACACAAATACCCTACTCCATTTGAAGCCGTCGGTCCCTCGGCAACATCCCGCCAAACACCATCGGTATGAAGGTATGATCACTCAACTTCACATACTCTCGACGCATTCCGAGAACATCACATTCTTTTGAGAATATTAACAAAAGCAACCATAATTCATGGCATAACATGTCATATGAAGAACAAACCCAAGATTCCTGTAAGAGGATGAAAACAACATATAGAATGGATTAGAGTAACTTCCCCAGGCCTCGGATCATATGCAGATATATTCAAGAATACATTTTTACTAAATATCCAAAGTGAGTTTAAGGATATGTACCGCTCAAACGACATTCTTTAAAACGACTACATGTATTCGAGTTTAATAGAAACACTACTTATGAGTCGCATGTATGGTTAACCGAAACGAGTAAATCATGTACCCCTTGAATTCAACAGTTGGTTTAGAAATTTATAAAATGTCAGATAATACCACCCTTGAATTCAAAAGTTAAGTTATGGATGATAATGTCGTATGTTTATGGTTTTTCGATTTGATAGGATTAGTGGTATCGATGTTTGGTATGAAACGATTATATGAGTAGCTGAATAATAACTTAAAAGCAATGAAATTCAAGGTATGCTCTTGTCATGAGTTTTTATTACATTGTTACCACATATAACTAAATTTTATTTATAATTGGAATAAGAGAGTTTTATTTTGTGACTAAGAATATGTAAGTGACATTCCACGAAAATAAAGTTAAGTTATACTCCTAAAAAATTAGTAGCAGATGTATTACGTTAAAGTTAGAATTTTGACACTTTTTTTCCCCTTCACAATACTAGCTAAACCCAAACGAGTGAATATAAACAAATAATTAGTGGTACAATAAAAATAGCGTCAAATGCTTCCTAACTATAAAGGTTCAACTACTATCAGAAACAAGTATGATGCGATGAGGTTAAAAGCGTTACCCAAATACCCTTCAGATTTATAGTTTGGAGAAAACTCAGACTTTTCATCGTAATTTATATTTTCATTTTTATTTTTGTATCATAGTTTTTTAACTTGTAATTCGTATTTTTAATACAATGTTTAATTTATGTAAAAAAAATTATTATTAATGAAGTTTAAATTTGTTGTTAAAAAAAATAAATAAATAAAAAATAAAAAGAACAAAAAACTTTGTCGTTGTTAGATCATCGGAGAGAAAAAGCTGATGTGGCATGGCCGTGTCTGATCACCAGTGTGTCCAGCCTTAGATATCAAAAATATTAATCATGGAATTCAATGATTTGTATGGAAATACTTTATAGGTCTTTTATTCATTAATCTAGATAAGAATTATTTAAAAAAAATGATAATAATAATAATAATTACTCCTTCCATCTTAAAATAATTATCTATCAACAAAAAACACACAATTTAAGAAAAAAAATGATTATTACTGTTTTTCTCTATACATTTTACAGAATAACAAGTTTACCCATAATTAATTAATTAATGTCTTTTTTTTTAAGTTTTAATATTAACTTCAATCAAATGTAATATGGTAATCTGATCAAACTTCCTTACTTATATTTAGTAGCAGAAAATTAAATTAAAATATTTAAAGAAAGAAACGTGGATTACTAATTATTAATTTAAAACGAAAGAAGTAGTAAAACAAATAACAAAAATCGCATATGCCATACTCGAAAATGTCAATAAGTAACAACATTCGAATAGGCATACACAATTACATCTCTTGCCTTCATGATTTCATTTATAAACTGCTTTAATATTTATTCATTTATCTATGTGGGACAATATCAAAGTTCACTTTCGTTCGTTATACTTTTGTTTCTAATGACTTGGTTCGCGTTCACATAAATTCTACGAATGAGTTAAGCTTCTTGTTGAAGTTTATATTTGAAGTTATTAAACATGAACCTGCATGCTTATGATAATCCAAGAATGAGTAAAGCTACTTAGAAGCATAAGTTGTCATATAAAAACTAATTATAGGGAAATTTGCATTTATGTGATTCAAGCTCACACTTATTCTAATGTAAATTAACTTTATGTTCTATTGTTAAATCTATGCGTCTAAAATGTGAACTCACAAAAACACTTACACTTTTAAAAAGAAAATTGTCCTTATACCCTTTTTTAATCTCACATACTTATATATAAAATCACAGCAAAAAAAGTTCGAACAAACTATGCCAAATAATATTATTTGATGCTCTTTATTTAGATATTCATTCTGATATAATTTTGAAAAGCCTTTTTGGTGAATTTTCATAAAAAACTATAAAAAATTGAGAGGAATTTTCTATATATAAGAAGACAGAATGGCAGAACACGGAATCAATATAAATAGAAAAAATGTGGAAGGAATTTTCTCTATGAGTTCATAGTGTTCTTTATACGTCGCTTTAGAGTTTGTTTATCAATCCATGTGAGACAAAGACAAAACCAAAACTCTTTTACTTTCTCAAACTTTTGTTTCAAACACCTCATTTCACTCTTTTATATGAAAAATGCAAGTAAAAAGAAAACAATGAGCTTTGCTGAGACTAAAGAAATTTATAGTTGAGATCATTTAGTAGCAGTAGCTCACATTGCATCATGTACATTCATAATGTTACTTATAAATGTACAATTACGAGGATTAAAAAAAATTCTTTAATTTCCGACAAAACAAAATTTAAAAAAAATAAAAATAAAAAAATAAAAAATAAAAAAAAAAAGGTCTGAGAGACATACGTATTAAATTAGTTGATTGTTTAATACATATGTATAGGCCACATATGTATAGGCCAATTTTCATTTTGAAAAACGTTTCTTTTATTTATGATAAAAAGGAAGATCAAGAAACACACTTACTAAAGAAGTTGATTGTTTAATACATATGTATAGGCCATTTTTCATTTTGAAAAACGTTTCTTTTATTTACGATAAAAAGAAAGATCAAGAAACACACTTACTAAAGAAATTGATTGTTTAATAGATGTGTCTTCGTCATCTCTTTTAGTCATATTTTCATAGTCTTACTTATATAATCCTCTGAAGTTACTGTATCCAACGATGTGGGATACCAACGTACTAAACAAGAACTTAGTTCTTTCTGCACATTTTATGATTCAAGTGTCTTAATGCCCCACTCGGCACCTCACTATCAATGTCTTGGTTACTCCCTACATAGACATGATAAGCCAACACATTCATACTATGTTGCCAAAACCTAATTAGAATTAATTGATAAAAAAACGAGAATCAATGTTAAAGGTTATTTGTGATGATAAAAGAAGTTATTTGCCTATTTATAAGTTTAAAAATGTTGTGCCTAAATTTCTCCAAATACTACGTACATTCACAAGATAATTGAGATAGTCTATTTTGAATAGAAGCGTGTCTCTTCATTAAATAAATTTGATCGGAATAACATAAAACATAAAACAAAAAACAAAAATTAACTCGAAATAACATGGGATTTAAGCCTTTAATTTCATCCTAGAAGGTCGAAAATATATAGACTAATAGAAATGCTAACACCGAAAGTAAATTTTAATTACAACTATTCGGTATCAACATAACATTTTTGTGTAACTTTTATTAAAATTTCAAGTTATATAGTCGTATTACCTTACTTTTTGTTTACCCATCTATGTGGGACAAGATACAATCGTGAATGGTTGTATTATACTTTGAATTTAAGCTTACCACCACATCTCAACTCTCATGGCCTCACCAACAGTTTCATTATTCCACTTCACCTTCCTCGTAAGTCACAACCGAGCCAACTTTTATCAAAACATCCTTCCTCACATTCATATTCATTATCTCATACTCTTCGCGCATCAATTGGAACACCGCACGCTAAATGTGCACCTGGAGTCATAGACCAACATTGCTTGTTACCTCACCAGCCGCCGATCTCTCCCTGGTAGTTGACATATGTTTGAAGCTCACATTATGCATTTTGGTGTTATTTTTCTTATCGATTGACTCTTTACGGTATTGAGGTTAAACTGATCAGAAATGTTTAAAACATTTTTCAGGTGCTTTTGAATCTTGTATGGGAACTAACAAAAGAAAACAAATACATAGATTTTCATTGTTGTTTCTTATCGGTTATTAGAGTGCTCTTTACTTTTATATTTACCAATTACCAGTTTATAAGAGCATTCAATATTCTTAACATTTTATTTCTACTCACACAAAATTATAAGAAGTGTGTTTTCCATCCACCAGTCTTCATCTAACGTTGCAAGATTATTGAGCAAGAGAAAATATCATCTCTTTTTTTATAAACCATTAACATAGTATTTATGATATACCATCGGTTGGTTTGTAGTTAAATGGTAATTGGGAGTTTAAGAAGTTAAAACTTGAGACATTCATTTGTGCGTCATCAAACCTCAAACTCTTAAATTACCACTTTGTAGGAGTTAAACATAAAGGGAAAAAAGCAATTTACGAAGAAACATGTAAAATCTTGAACTAGCAATTGAGGACGTATGCCAAATTATGCAACAAGCTAACATTAGGTATAATTTTCTTTATGTTGCATAACGTGGGATTGCAAGTTTTCCTTATGCAGCTTGGTGTTTATATAGACTTTCTCGCTTTCAACTTATACTTCTTGATGATGTGGATTTAACCCAACACCCCCTAGGCAACGTATATTGAGTATGTAAAAACATGAGAAGCTTACATAGTCTGCATGCCGGGATTTCGAGGTAAATAACCTCCCCAACTCACATGTTAAACCCACTCCTAAGCCATATAACAACTAATGTTGAGCGTCTTGAAATGTTTCAAGCTAAGTAGATGCTTTCATAGGTTCATGTTTTTATAAATTGCGTCACACCAAGCTTTCAAAATGGCTCAATCAACTTGGAATGGAATGAGATTCTTAAAGAAGAAGCTGTTGATACAAAGAATAATGATCTTGAGAGTGTATCAACAATTTATCATTTAAAACAACGATAGAGTTATGTCAATGTTAAACATCCACCACCCTTATATTTCTATGTTTAATCATAAGTCTAGTGGCTAGTACATGGAATATGGACGTTTTGTTTTAAATAGGGTTAATACTTTATTCTATCCAGGTGCTTGTGCAAAATGATCAACTGCACAGGGCCCAAAATCCAAATGGGGCCTCATAATTCATTCAATAGGTATAGTATTATGTAGGCCATTTCTTTGTACAAAGCCTATTTTTTTTTCGTATTTCTTTTAGTCGGTATCCACAACCTCAAATCCTTAACAGATGTAAAATAATAAAAGCGCTTGTGATTTTTTTCCTTTTTGACTTTTATTGTATCAATCGAGCAAAACCCAGGTACCAATATTGGGAATATATGGTTTTGGGTTTAATTTTTTGTTTCCGTTTTTGTTATACATTTATTTTAAACAAATGTATATATAACAGGTTTGGATAGATATTATTTTACATCTATTTTAAATCAAATATCAGTGAATTTGATTACTGAAATTATGCAATTCTATTGACATTTTGAAACACAATCCAACTAAAAATATAATATATAGGATACATGTTGGACTAATCTTGAGTCATGGCTCAACATTTGTGAAGTTCTTTATATAAAATAGTTTAAGTAAAAGAACGAGGGGCTACATGTACACGTAGGAAACATAGAAGGACCGAATGGGTTTATTTATAACCCTACAACTGCCAGGAACGGTTCAAACATATGAAACGGTACAAGGGCAATAGTCATGTCGATTCAGAAGAGGCACCAGACACATCAGAGGGACACGATGCTTCAAACATGACGCTTCATACTACTATATATAGGGTTGTTTGTTTTATTCATTAGTAACCAGATATTGTACAAAACTAAGAAAACCAATTGCGTTTGATTCAATAAAAGCCATAAGATTTGTTTGTTACTTTCGCTATACTTGTTTGTGTTCGTGTTTGAAACCCCGCTGGGACAACAATACAAGCAATTAACAAAATTCATATTGAAAGTGTAAAAAAGAAAAGAAAAAGAGAGATTTGAGAAATCATTGAGCTTCAAAGTGGGGCCATAGTAAACGGCCTCGCTTTTTAACGTGGAATAGGGGCCCTCAAAAATACGGGACGGCCCTGATTCTATATATCATGATAAAATGTAATGTGCTATACAATGTTTGTTTCCCCAAAACTGAACTATTAATCATGCGCATATAACGTTAGGCCTACTTAAGGCATGACCTTATATCATCACTATAGCATAATAGACTAACAGTAAGCATTGTAACACTCTACATCATGGCCAAAAAGGTATATATATGTATGGCTCATAATGCAATAAGCTAGATTACAATCACATAAACAGAAAACAATGAGCTCACATTGCATCATGTAAATTCATAGTATTACTTATAAATGTACAATCACAAGGATTAAAATATTTTCTTTTATTTCCGACAAAATAAACATAAAAAAAAAGACCGAGAAACAGACGTATTAAGGAAGTTGATTTTGTTTAATACATGTGTATACCAAGGTCCACCTAGTTATAAATGTTCTAATATTGTTAGGCATTTTCATATATACAATCACGAGGATCATCAGGCCAATTTTCATTTTGAACAACATTTATTTTATTTCCAAAAAAAAAAAAAAATCCCCAAGAAACACATGTATTAAAGAAATTGATTGTTTAATACTTGCATCTCCTTCATCTCATTAATGTATATATTCATAGTCTTACGTACTAAACAAGAACTCGTTCTTTCTTGACACTTTTCGATTCAAGTGGCTTAACGCCCACTTTGCACCTCACTCCCACACTCTCCAGCATCAATTCATGTAACACTTCTCACTCAATCTGACGTCACTGATCTCTTCTAGTGGTTGTCATTTGCTTTAAGCTCGCATACTAGAGTTTCGTCTTTAGTGTGATTAGAGTTTTGGACTTTTGATGTAGCAAATTTTGAGTCACTATGGAGCAATTATCAGTAGGGGTTTAAGATCGGGGTGTGGAGTACAACGAACTTGTTGATGTTCGGCTTGAATCATTATGCATTTTGGCGTTATCTTTCTCAACTATTGACTCTTAATACGTTTTTTACTTATTGAGGATGTATTTTGCTTGAATTGAACATGTATCTGTAGCATTTATTAGAACTGTTGAAAACGTTTTTAAGGTGATCAAGTCTTCACAAAGTTGAAATGTGCAAAGGAGCACGAAACATATTCATGCACAACAATAAAGTATATTGGTTTTTTAAGGTTATGTATCTTTGTACCTAAATCAATAGACACTTCTCTCATGTAAAAACTAGCCATACACCAATTATCAATGCTTCAGTATTCACAATAGCAAACTCACTATCAATGTTATAGTGACTCCTTACATATTTATACAATGTTACCAAGACATAATAAAAAATGAGTAAGAACGGGAATCAGTATTGAAACTTATTTTTGATGATAAAAAAAAAAGCTATTTGTCTATTTATAAGTTTGAAATGTTATGCCTATATTTCTACAAATACTATTTATAAGTTTGAATAGAAAAGGCAAGTCTCTTCATTCAATAAATTAAAATAGAATGACATAAAACAAAAAACAGTAAAATAACTCGAAAGAAAATGGGAATTTTAGCCTTTTGTTTCAACCTACAAGGTCTAAAAATATAAAACAAATAGAAATGATAGCACCGAAACTATTCGACACTATCACATCTATCTGTACATGTTATGTTAAACTTTCAAATTATATATTACTTTACTTTTTGGTCACCCGTCTATGTGGGACAAAATACAATCATGAATTATTATAATTTAAAGTTTGTCTTTCACCACCACATCTCAAATCTCATGGCTTCACCCACAATTTCATTCTTCCACTTCACCCCTTGTAAGTCACCGTCGAGACAACTTTTAGCCAAACATCCACTCATATTCATATCCACCCTCCCAGACTCTCCGCTCATCAATTGAAACACCGCACTCTAAATGTACACATGGAGTCATAGTCCGATATTGCTTGTGATGTCACCAGTCGGCCGATCTCTGAATGTGCATTTTTGTGTTATTTTTCCTAGCGATTGACTCTTTTCATTATTGAGGTTTTTGAGGTCTGTTTTAGATTCTCGTATAGGAACTAAGAAAACAAATACATATTATTTGCAGTGTTGTTTCTTACTGGTTATCGAAGTGTTCTTTCTTCATATTTTGCTAATTTATAAGAGCAGTACAATGTCCTCCTACATTTTAGTCTTACTCATCTTACTGCCCAAACAAAATTATAACATGTATTTTTCACTGATGTGTCTTCATATAAACCATCATTTGGTTTGTCCTTAAATGATAACTGAAGTTTTAAGAAGTTGAAACATGCAAAAATGCATACTTCAAACTTGAGACATTCATTTGGGATCATCAAACCACTTAATTGGAGTTAACACAACGGAAAAAAAGGTAATTTTGGATGAAACATGCAAAATCTTAAAATTGAAGGCGTATGCCAAATTATGCAATGAGCGAATGTAACACTTGAAAGAATAGTTCTCATGATGTTGCATAAAGTGAGACCGCCATGTTTTCCCAATGCATCTTGGTGATTGTATACAGACTTCCCTGCTCTCAACTTGTATTGTTCAAGCGATGTGGGATTAACCAAACAACACCCCCTTGGCATCATATCTTGACTTGAAAATGTAAAAACACAAGAAGCTTACTACATAGTCTGCATGCCAGGATTTCGAGGTAAATATTCTCCCCAACTCCCATGTTAGACCCACTCCTAAACCATAAAAACAGCCAAGGTTGAACCAACTTGATTGGAATGAGGTAAATATTCTCCCCATCTCCCATGTTAGACCCACTCCTAAACAATAAAAACAACTAAGGTTGAACGTCTAGAAGAAAATACGTTCATGGTCTCATGTTGATATAAAAACAGCCAAGGTTGAACCAACTTGATTGGAATGAGATTGTTAAAGGAAAACTTTTTTTTTTTTGGATAGGGATGATACCCGGTGAAATATAATAAATCAAACAATGAGTTTCTTACAAGAAAGAGTGGTGATGAAGCCACTCTAAAAAGAAAAAAAAAAATCCGACGTGTTTGAACATGCTCAAACACAACAACCCAAACGACCTAGAGCAAACGAATAAACCGAACATACTAAAACAACTCAAGGAAACTTATGAAACAATCACCTACTCTTACATAGTTAATTTCAGGTACTCTTCAAAGCATCCACCCTAGCCTTTTTCTTGAACTTAATAGAAGCGAGCTTTAACCTTATCATATCTACTATTATGTTTGTCACTTCTTTAGGCTTTCGATCCGTCTTCCCATGAATCCTCATGTTGAGTTCTTGCCATATGTAATACGAGTTATGATCTTGAGAGTGTATAAACAATGCTTATGTTTTAGTTACTCCCTACATAGATATGATAAGCCAACACATTCATACAATATGTTACCAAAACATAATAAAAGATGATTAAGAAGGAGATTTAATGTTACAGCTTATTTGTGACAATAAAAAAAGTTATTTGTCTATTTCTAAGTTTGAAAATGTTATGCTTATATCTCTCCAAATACTACTTACATTTACAATCTATTAATTTACATTCATCACTTAGATAGAGATTAACTATAAATGAAAATATGGACTAGAAGCACTAAGTCTTTTCATTCAATAAACTAGGTAAAATAACATAAAACAAAAAAACATTAAAATAAATAAAAGACTGAAAGTAAATTGTAATTACTAGTATTACCGTTTCGGCTGAAATTATATATTACCTTGATGTTTGTTCATCAATTTATGTAGGACAAAATACAATCATGAATGGTTATACTTTAAAGTTAAGCTTAACCTGAAAGGTTTATGGATATAATTTAATATGCGTATGATCGGATTCGAACTCGAGACTTCGGGATTGCACACATTACGTATGAGAGTTGATGTTAAAATAATTAATATATATAAACGTTATTATTATTAATTATTTGTTACGAAATAAAACATAACGATAGTTAATATTTAACGAAGTTTGACTAACGGTCATTAAATGTAAACTAAAGGGACTAGAGATGAAATTAGTAGACGGGAAGGATCTAGAAACCCTCTTGGGTTCTCTTGGCCGATCGGTTGGGTTCCCAAACCCAATCCCACACAAACTTGGTCATCAAGTTAAGTTACTTATAAAAACAATCCCTTGTATTCATTCATAACTTAACCTTGAATCACCAAGAAACCTAATTTCTTTTCTCCTCTCCTCCCTCTTGGTTTTGGCCGATCGTACACCACCCTCCTCAAGGGTTTTGATTTTCCTAACTCCAAGAAACAAGTGTTTGGTTTTATTTGTGATTCAAGAACCTAGCTTTTCACATCAAATCGATATTAGTACGTGTGTACAAGAACGAAGGACGAATACAATTGTGTTTGTGGAGTTTTGTTGGTGTCGACTTTTGTGGGTCGAATTATATTAAACCCTAAGTTAGGGTTTGGGATTTTGTTCCTCGTTCACGTTATCGTGTGTTTCTTGAATTGCTAAAAGGTACGCATATTCTTTATTCATTTAATTCAATTACAAGTATTATTCTTATTACTTCCGCTGCATGCTTTGATGATGTTTACTTGTTTTTAATAATTTTTATGATTACTAAAACCGAACAGTGGCATCACGAGCCGTTAATATGTTGTAATTAATTACCGAAACACATAAAAATAGAATCTTTATGATTATTACATGCTTTTATTGGTTTTTAGGGTTTTGAAATTGAAACCCTAATTTTTTTATATGGGTCGATTACCCTTAATTTATCTAATTAGGTTTTAATTTTTTGTAAAACTTGTAGAAACCCTAGGATTGCATGTATATTTTATGTGGTTTTAATGAATAATTGTTATGTGCCATGTATTATGCGTATCTTGGGATTATAATTGTTATGAGGAATCCATAGTGGAACATGCATGTTTTGCCATGGATTATTGTTTTGATTTATTGTTAAGTGATATACACATGTTTATTAGTTTGATAATTATTATATTGGGGAAGACCTCAAAATACCTAATAAAAATTCATTATGTGCTAATTGGTATATTATTGACTTTGGCTTACGCAATTGACTTGTCGATGCATGTGGCTCACTTACCTGTAGGTGAAAGCCCTAGTTGATGTATGCATTATTTTACGCCTAGAATTGGTTTTATCGAAATAATTATGCATGTGGCTAATTGTTTTACATATGTTAAATTGTTAAGTTATATGTATATATTATTTGAGTTTGTTTAGATTTTTATTAAAGTGTTTTTTGTTTATATTGTATGACATGTTAGTAAGCAAAAAGGTTTTTTATGAATAGAAAATTAAATGGAATAAATAATGGCGAAATTGATTTGTTTTTCTAAGTATTAAATCTTGAACTTTTAATCGACTGATGCAACTGTACTAAATGGTTAGAACGGCTCACCCACTAGAACAAAGTCAAAAGGGGGTTCAAAGAAGTGCGCACAGTCATACTTAAAGGATGTCTAAGGTTATGCTTCAGCGCTTACCTGGTCCTCTGCCTCCCTGTGCATTTCGATTGGAGCTACCTAGTATAACTATTCTATGTACGAAGCATCTTAGTGCAAAGTTGTAAGTTTCTCAACGCATCGATTAAAACTTTGTAGAATTTAATCTTAGCAATTAAAATATAAGTAAGTTTTTTTGTAAAATTTTATGTTATAGAGATGTATGCATGCTTCTTTATACATAAGTTTTGATTACACGTAAAAAAAAATTGTACCCTTTAAATTTAAGTTTATGCCATCTAATGATATGAAACACTTGAAGTTGTAATTTAGTTATGTGATACCTTGAGCTAGATTACGATAACAAGGTGAATCTTTATGTTGTGTGAGACCCCAGCTTAAATAATTTGCAGTTTCTAAATTAGACAACTTAATTAAGTTAGTTAGTGAGACCTATAACTTAAGACATAAGATGCGATAAAACATGCTTACGTTTTGCATAATTGTTTGGCAAAATTGTAATCCCATATTTTCTAGGAATTGAAAACTTGTTTGTCAATTATTGTTTTTCAACAATTACCTATTGTATACTTTCACCGCTAGCAGATGAACTGATGTGGTGAAACTATGATAATGAGGGTCCTAAATTCAAGGAAAATTCTATGGTTAATATGAATATTGACCAAAGGGTATTTTATTTTCTTTAATGTTTATTTATCTAAAGTACTAACTTTTGAACTTTTATTTTCTATAGAAATGGCTCAAGCTGAATCTACTGCACTAGCCTCGTCGTTCAAATCTATGTTTGATCAAGAGAAATTGACTGGCAGCGCAAATTTTAATGATTGGTATCGGCAACTCATAATTGTCTTGAGGGTTGCCAAAAGACTAGATTATTTGAACATGCCTTGTCCTCCTGAACCTGCAGCTGATGCTACTGCTAAAGCATGAGCTGCATGGCAAACAAAGTATGATAAACATAATGAGGTCACCTGCATTATGCTTGGAAGTATGGCTCCAAACTTGCAAAAACAATTTGAAAGTTACTTCCCTCACAACATGCTCGCCGAACTGATTCGGTTGTTTGAAAAGCCTGTGACTGTAGAGTAGTATGATTTGATAGAAGCCCTACACAGTTGCAAGCAAGGGGCCGGGAAACCTGTGAGCGCCGATGAGTTACATGGACCAGCTCGGGAGACTCAATTACGTCTACCCTAATGACATACAAATTGGCCTTATCAACAGATCCCTTAACAAGGAGTTTGATGGTTTCATGCGCAATTACAATATGCATTGCACGGGGAAGACAGTTAGTGAGGTACATGCAATGCTCATTGACTACGAGAAAGGTTTGCCCAAGAAGGCTCCTACACCTACGGTACTTGCTATTCAAAAGGGTAGGATTTCTAAGCCTAATAAGCCGCTAGCGAACAAGAAAGGGAAAGGTAAGGGTAAAGTTGATAAGGGGAAAAAAGTTATGGCTTATCAACAAGAACCCAAGAAGTACCCTCCCAAAAAGCGTGCGAATCCTAAAAAGGATCAGGCTTGTCATCATTGCACTGAGGTAGGACACTGGAAGAGGAACTGTCCGCTCTACTATATGAGTTGCGTACTAAGAGGTATAAAAATGCTGGCACTGTTGCTAGCACTTCAGGTACTCTTTTGATGATAGAATTATTTGCTTTTCCTCATAAAATAAATTCCTGGGTATATGATACTGGATGTGGTATTCACATTTGTAATACACTGCATGGACTTAGAGGTGCAAGAAAGCTCGCCTATGGACAACAATACCTGCACATGGGTAATGGAGCACATGCAGTCGTTGAAGCTATAGGCACGTTTGATTTAGTTTTACCTTCGGGTTTAGTACTGTCTTTGAACGATTGTCATTACGCGCCTTCTATAATTAGGGGTGTCGTTTCTGTTTCCTTGTTGAAAGATATTGGTTTTATTCATGATTATGGAATTTCGGTTTCTTTAAATGATGTTTTTTACTTTAATGTTATTCCAGTAAATGGTGTGTTTGAAATTGATTTGCATGATAATGTGATTGATAAAAATAATTATGTTTTTAACATCAATAATAAAAGAAACAAAAGTGATTTGGATTCTTCATATCTTTGGCATTGTAGACTTGCTCACATAGGCAAGAAACGCATGCAAAAGCTGCATTACGATGGGCTTTTGCAAGGCATCAATGATGAATCATTTGATAAATGCGAATCTTGCATATCTGGGAAGATGACCAAGAAACCTTTTACAAATAGTTTAGAAAGGGCTTCTGATCTTCTTGGTGTGATACATACTGACGTATGTGGACCACTAAGACATGTGTCAAGGAAGGGTGCTAGCTACTTCTTAACCTTTACTGATGATTTCAGTCATTATGGTTATGTTTATTTACTTAAACATAAACATGAGGTCTTTGAAACATTTAAGGTTTTCAAGAGTGAAGTAGAACTGCAACTAGGAAAGAAGATTAAAGCTCTTCGATCCGATAGAGGTGGTGAATATTTAAGCCGAGAGTTTAAAGATTATCTTGTTGAGTGTGGGATTGTCCAGCAACTCACTTCTCCATATACTCCACAACAAAATGGTATATCTGAGAAAAGAAATCGTACATTGTTAGACATGGTGCGATCAATGTTTAATCTTACAACTCTTCCCTTATCCTTTTGGGATTATGCTTTAGAAACTGCTGTTCGCATTTTGAATATGGTTCCAACTAAGAAGGTTGATAAGACACCTTATGAAGTGTGGTATGGGAAAGCTCCCAACTTGTCTTACTTAAAGGTCTGGGGTTGTGAGGCGTTTGTTAAACGTGACTTAGCTGATAAGCTACAACAAAGATCTGTTAAGTGTATCTTCGTAGGATACCCAAAAGAAACTATGGGTTACTACTTTTACTTTCCACCTGAAAACAAAGTAATTGTTGCTAGGTATGGAGACTTCCTTGAAAAGGATCTCATATCTTATGAATTCAGTGGGAGAGTTTATGATCTGGAAGATGATCAAGAAGATACATCTTCTTCTGAAAACACTAGCTAACCTCAAGTAGAACCTAAAAGTCTGAGTGTTCCACCTGAAGTTGAAGTGGTTCCCATTCGTAGATCCGCAAGGGCTACGCGTGCACCTGAGCGTCTATGTCTTAACATAGAAGCTGAGGGAAATATGTTAGGGGATCTTGGTGAACTTGCTAACTATAAGGCTGCTATGATGAGTCCTGAAAAGGATAAATGACAAGTCGCAATGAATGGGGAAATGCAATCCATGAGAGATAATGAAGTCTGGATAGAGGTTGACTTACCTCAAAATGCTAAGGTAGTTTTAAGTAAGTGGCTCTATAAGATAAAGACTGACATGGATGGCAATGTACACACCTATAAAGCTCATCTTGTAGGTCAAGGGTTTACTCAAACTTTTGGGATAGACTACGAGGAGACATTTTCTCCTGTAGCAGATATTAGAGCTATTAGGATTCTCAAACTTTTGGGATAGACTAAATGGATGTCAAAGCTGCCTTCTTAAACGGTCGCCTAGATGAGGACATCTATATGGCGCAGCCTGAAGGGTTTGGGAATCCAAAATTTCCAAAGCGTGTATGCAAACTTCAAAGATCCATTTATGGGTTGAAGCAAGCATCAAGGCAATGGAACAAGAAGTTTGATGAAGAAATCAAGAAATTTGGTTTCACTCAAAATCTTGATGAGCCATGTGTATATCACAAAGCTAGTGTGAGTAATGTTATTTTCTTTATCTTATATGTCGATGACATATTGATCATGGGAAAAGACAATCCAAGTTTGCAAGATGTAAAGTCTTATCTTGGAAAGTGCTTTTCTATGAAGTATTTAGGGGAAGCAGCATTTATTCTGGGAATCAAGATCTACCGAGATAGATCAAGGCGGTTGATTGGACTAAGCCAAAGTACTTACATCGATAAAATATTGAAGAGATTCAATATGCATAATTCCAAGAAGGGATATTTGCCGATGCAAGCTGAACATGGCTTAAGTAGTGAACTATGCGCGTCAACACCTGAAGAGGTGGCACACATAAGAAAAGTTCCTTATGCTTCGGCTGTAGGATCTAGCATGTATGTTGTGAGATGTACAAGGCCTGATGTGGCGTTTAAACAAAATATCACCAGTCGATATCAACAGAATCCAGGTGTGAAACACTGGCATGCTGTTAAGAACATTCTTAAGTATCTAAGGGCTACTAAAGAAATGTTTCTAGTGTATGGCAGGAATCCAGATGCAGAATTTGATGTTACAGGTTTTTGCGATGCGTCTTTCCAAACTGATAAAGATGATAAGAAGTCTCAAACGGGATATGTCTTTGTCAAGGGTTTCGATTTTTCTAACTCCAAGAAACAAGTGTTTGGTTTTTATTTGTCATTCTAGAACCTAGCTTTTCACATCAAATCGATATTAGTACGTGTGTACAAGAACGAAGGACGAATACAATTGTGTTTGTGGAGATTTGTGGGTGTCGACTTTTGTGGGTCGAATTATATTAAACCCTAAGTTAGGGTTTGGGTTTTTGTTCCTCGTTCACGTTATCGTGTGTTTCTTGAATTGCTAAAAGGTATGCATATTCTTTATTCAGTTAATTTAATTACAAGTATTATTCCTATTACTTCCGCTGCATGCTTTGATGATGTTTACTTGTTTTTAATAATTGTTATGATTAGTAAAACCGAACAGTGGCATCACGAGCCATTAATATGTTGTAATTAATTACCGAAACACATAAAAATTGAATCTTTATGATTATTACATGCTTTTGTTGGAGAAGGGTCCTTGGATGATTCAAAATCAGCCACTCATTCTTACTAAATGGGCGCCTAACTTAACATTGTCTAAGGATAATGTTACTAAGGTTCCTATATGGGTGAAAATAAAAAAAGTTCATGTGGCTGCTTATTGTGAAGATGGCTTGAGCCTAATAGCAACTCAAATTGGAAAACCTGTTATGCTTGATGCTTTTACAAGCGCCATGTGTAACGACCCTTGGGGAAGAATTGGATACGCTCGTGCTTTAGTTGAAGTTTCAGCTGATAAAGACCTTAAAAAGGAAGTCACTATGGCTATCCCAATTATTGATGGTGAAGGTTATACGCTGGAAAGGATGAGCGTGGAATATGAATGGAAACCGCCGTGTTGTATTGAATGCCATGTCTTTGGACACACTTATGGATTCTAATGGGTGATTTTAACGCAGCTCTTAATTTGTAAGATAGTCACGCTTGATCTTCTTTGATGAGCTCGGCTATGTGTGACTTTAAAGATTATGTCAAGCGAATTGAGGTCCTTGATATTAACAGTTTTGGTCTCCATTTTACATGGAACCAAAAGCCAAAAGTTAAAAATGGGATTCTCAAGAAGCTTGATCGTATTATGAGCAACTTGGATTTTGTGGATATGTTTCCTGGAGCCTATGCTCTTTTCCAGCCGTATAGGATCTCGGATCATTCTTCCGCTGTTCTTAAACTCCCTTCTATTTCGGTTTCCAAGCCTAAGCCTTTCAAGTTTTATAACTTTCTTTCTCATAAAACGAAGTTCCTGGAGGTGGTAGCTAGTCAATGGAAGGCTCAGGTTGAGGGTCATGCTATGTTCCGGGTTGTTCAAAGAATGAAAGCCTTAAAGAAGCCGTTTCACAAGCTACTTCATAACCATGGTAACTTGCATGAGCGTGTTAACAGATTGCGGGTTGAGCTTGATGAGGTTCAAAAAGCAATTGACTTGGACCCTTCTAATAGCTTTTTACGTGATGATGAGGCTGTTTATGCCCAAGCTTTCAATGAGGCCAAGCTTGACGAGGAGCGTTTTCTTAGGCAGAAGGCAAAAATTGAGTGGCTTGCAGTTAGGGACTCAAATTCAGCGTACTTTCATAAGTCTATTAAAAGTCGTAACCAAAGAAGCCGTATTGATGTTATAACGACTTGTGATAATATAGAGGTCACGGGTAATTCTGTTCCTGAGATCTTTGTTTCGCATTATGAATCTTTTCTTGGTAAGAGTAGCGTTTGTGTTGATCTTGATACGACGGGGCTTTTTACTAAAAAGGTTTCTGATTCATCTAATAATCACATGACGCGGCAGATTACCAACGACGAGATCAAACGTGCCATGTTTGACATTGGGGACGACAAAGCCCCAAGTCCGGATGGGTATACATCCGCCTTTTTTAAAAAGGTTGGGATGTTGTCTGTCAGGAAGTTTTCATGGCCATTCGTGATTTTTTTGATAATGGGCGGCTGCTAAAAGAGGTTAACCATACATTCGTTGCTTTAATTCCCAAGGTGGCAACTCCATCACGTGTTAACGACTATCGTCCTATATCTTGCTATAACGTACTTTATAAGTGTATTAGCAAGATTCTCACCAATTGAATTATTGAAGGGATTAAAGAGGTGGTTAGTGAAAACCAATCCGTTTTTGTGCCCGGAAGACGTATTTCTGATAATATTCTTCTTACGCAAGAGTTGATGCACAACTATCATCGGGATAGAGGTCCTCCTAGGTGTGCGTTTAAAGTGGATATCCAGAAAGCGTATGACACGGTGGATTGGCGGTTCTTGGGCTTCATTCTTAAGTGTTTTGGTTTCCATCATACCATGATCAAACGGATTATGGCTTGTGTTACGTCTTCTTCATTTTCGATTTGCATCAATGGTGACATTCATGGTTTCATTAAAGGAAAATGAGGATTGCGTCAAGGTGATCCTTTGTCTCCCTATCTCTTCACATTAGTTATGGAAATTCTTACTTTGATATTGCAAAGAAAGGTGCGGTTATCAGACTCTTTAGGTACCATAAGCATTGTGAGGATCTTAAGCTAATTAATCTTTGCTTTGCGGATGACCTTTTTCTCTTTGCACGGGGGGATTTTGAATCGGCTACGATTATTATGGAATCCCTTGATGAATTTAAACTGGTTTCGGGATTGATTCCAAGCATTCCTAAGAGCACGACGTTTTTTTGTAATGTTTTGAATCATGTGAAGATCGCTATCCTTAATGTTATGCCGTTTTCTGAAGGTGATCCTCCGGTTAAATACCTTGGTGTTCCTCTTATTTCCTCTAGACTTCTTAATAAGGATTGTAAAATTCTTGTTGAAAAGGCTCAAAACCGAATAAGAGATTGGAAGAACAAGTCGTTGTCGTTTGCAGGTAGACTACAACTTTGCAAATCTGTTATTTCTTCCATGCAGGTGTATTAGGCTTCGGTCTTAGCCATCCCTATGGGTATCATTGACGATATTCATCAGCTTATTTGGGGTTTCTTATGGTGTAATGGTGATTATAAACGTGGGAAAGCGAAGGTTGCTTGGGATGACATTTGCCTTCCTAAACATGAAGGAGGTCTTGGAATTCGCTGTCTTAGGGTTTTCAACCTTGCCCTAATGTCAACGCACATCTGGAACATTGTTTCGAATAAGGAATCGCTTTGGGTACGTTGGATCCATACGTACAAACTTCGAGGTCGTACCTTGTGGGACATTTGTCCTACACCTACCATGAGTTGGGGTTGGCCCAAAATTCTTCAATTGCGGGATGTTATTAAACCTCACTTTTGGATGCAGATTGGAAATGGGTTAAATACTTCGTTATGGTATGACATGTGGTGTACTCAATGCCCTTTATATCGTTATGTATCGCCAAGGGATGTCGCTAAGGAAGGGTATAACTTGCGTACATGTGTGGCTGACATTATTGTAAACGGTGCTTGGAACTGGCCTACTTTATGGCTCTCGAAATCCCCTGAATTAGGGCTCATTATAACTCCTAGTCTCACGGATAAGGAAGATCGCATGTGGTGGCGCGATAGAAATGGTAATCTAACTGAGTATTCGGTGAAATGTGCTTAGGAGGCTTTAGGACCACGTGGCCTTGATGTCTCCTGGTGCGATATTGTTTGGTTTCCCCATTGCATCCCCCACCATGCTTTTCACCTTTGGCTCATCATGAGACAATGTCTTAAAACCCAAGATAAGCTTCGTTCTTGGGATGTGAGTCCAACTACGGTTTTATCTTCGCTTCGATGCTCTTTATGTGGTCTTCAGATGGACTCACATGAACACCTTTTCTTTAAATGTGATTACTCGGCCAAGATTTGGAGTCGTATTCGAAATCTTGCTGGAATGGATATTGTACCGCCTGTTTTGGAGGATATCGTGGCATGGCTCCAACCTATGGCAACCAAACGCTCGGTTAGTTGTATTGTAGGTAAACTTCTATTTGCAGTTGCGAGTTATTATGTTTGGAGTGAACGAAATAATCGTTTATTCAAGAATACTAGAAGAACCCCTGAGGAGCTTTGCAATCTCATTATGGTTATGATACGGCTCAAGCTTGTTTCTTTCAGATTCAAGAATAAGCCAAGGATCATTGATTTGCTTAAGAAATGGAACATGCCAACTGGTTTTAGAATTTATAGTTACTTTTTGGCTAGTAACTATATGTGGCATATCACATTGGTTTTTGGTAGTTCAAACCAAGGTTTGAGGTTAATATGTCATTCAGCCATATTTCATTGAACTTGAAACATTTTTTGTGATATATTTTACCGGGGTAATCCTTTACACAGAAAAAAAATGTAACCTATTAAGGTATAATTCTCTATATGTTGCATAAAGTGGGACCGCAAGTTATCATTATGCAGCTTGGTATTTATATACAAACTTACTCGCTCTCAACTTATACTGCTCCAGCGATGTGGGATTAACCTGACATCCTCTAGGCATCATGTCTTGAGAATGTAAAAAGACGAGAAGCTTGCATATCATGTTGTTATAAATTTGCATAGTCTCACGCTGTTATAAATTTGTGTAAAAATTTATAACAAAACTGTAAACACAACTTGAATCTCAATTCAAGTTACTTTTATTATCAACCAAACCAAACACAAGATCAGAGAGACACTGATCTCAATCAGTACCCAAATCAATAACCAAGAACACTCACAAATCTGCCACTGCTACTCAGGTGTAGATCTATTGACTAACTTGCCAATAGTATCAATACAAACACTCAACTCACAATGAAATATAACAAGAATGATCAAAACACAAAGATCAGAACACTATCTAACTTGGTTGATAATCAGAGACTTTTACTGTGTGTGAATATGTAGAGAAGATAGATAATGAAACCCTAATCCGAATAGGAGCTTTTATAGCCTTAAAATAGAACTTCCAGCTTGTGTCAACTTTAGTCCTCCATGTTCCAACTTCTAGTCAACTTGAGCTAAAAGACTATTACTTAACTATAACTGCAAAACCAGAAAAGGCAACATTAGTCCCTACACTTATTATTCCAGGTTGAGTTAATTATCTCAACATCCCCCCTTAACTCCAACCTGGAATAAATCAATCATGGCCAGTTTACCAACAAGCTTTTCATGTTGAAGCTTGCTTAACCCTTTAGTTAAAATATCAGCAGTTTGATCTACTGTATTAATCTTTTCAGTCTTAATAACCCCTGCCAAGATCTTTTCCCTCACAAAATGTAAATCAATTTCTAAGTGTTTAGTCCTTTCATGAAAGACAGGATTAGCTGTTATCTTGATAGTAGCTTGACTATCACAAAAGAGTTTAACAGGTAAAAAATGTTCCCAGTTCAAGTCATTTAAAATTTTGAGAACCCAAACAACTTCAGAAGTAGCAGAGGCCATAGCCCTATACTCAGCCTCTGCTGATGACTTAGAAATGGTATTTTGTTTTTTGCTTTTCCATGATACTAGTGAACCATTTAAAAATAAGCAGTAACCAGTAACAGATTTCCTAGTTATAAGACATTTAGCCCAGTCTGCATCAACAAATGCTTCAAGAGAAACATCTGGGCACCTGGTAATATGAATACCTCTCCCAGGAGAGCCTTTTAAATATCTCAAAACTTTAAGTGCAACTTTCAAATGTGACCTAAGAGGCTTATGCATAAACTGACTCAAACAGTGAACATAATAAGCAATATCAGGCCTAGTATGAGTTAGGTAAATCAATTTGCCAATCAACTTCTGATATTCAGTTAAGTTATCTATTACTGGATCACTATCTGTTGGTTCACTAGTTAAA
The DNA here is from genome assembly GCA_019973895.1 of Chrysanthemum seticuspe. NCBI lineage: Eukaryota > Viridiplantae > Streptophyta > Magnoliopsida > Asterales > Asteraceae > Chrysanthemum > Chrysanthemum seticuspe. The sequence continues at coordinate 18,519,812 of BPTQ01000005.1, forward strand.
AACAAGTTTTGTTCAAGAGGAAAGGCAGAAGGCTTACAAGCCAATAATCCAAATTCTGTTAATAAATCCAAGCAGTACTTTCTTTGAGTTAAACAAACACCTTTTTCTGTGTCAACAACTTCAATGCCAAGAAAGTATTTAAGTTTTCCCAAATCCTTAATTTGAAACTTAGATTTCAAAAAAATTTAAAACTTTCAATTTCTTTCAAATTATTCCCAGTAATTATTATATCATCCACATAAACCAGTAAAGCAACAAAGTTACCTGAGTCACTTTTGGTGAACAAAGAATAATCACTTTTACTCTGTTTGAAACCATTCTCAAGTAAAGCACTAGTCAACTTAGCATTCCATTGCATGGGTGCTTGTTTTAACCCATACAATGATTTTTTAAGTCTGCATACTCTTTTATCATTAACATCAAAATATCACTCAGGCAAAGTCATATACACAGTTTCATTAAGATCACCATAAAGAAATGCATTATTAACATCAAGCTGGAAAATAGGCCAACACATCTGAACATCAAGATTAACAACACATCAAATAGTAACAATTTTGACCATAGGAGAGAAGGTTTCATCAAAGTCAACACCTTCCTTCTGACTACCCTTATACCTCTCAATTTCTCCTGTGGACTTATACTTAATCTTATACACCCATCTATTTCCTATGGCCTTTCTTCCAACAGGTAACTCACATATCTCAAAAGTATCATTACTATAAAGTGCATGCATTTCTTTATCCATTGCATCTCTCCAGTGCTGTTGTTTGGAAGCTTCTTTAAAAGATTTTGGTTCAACAACTTAATTAATTCAACAACAAAACAAAAGTTTTCAGAACTTAGTTTTGAGTAATTAACAAAATTTTCAAGTCCATACTTAACCTTAGACTCAACCACAAAGTCATTATATTTATTTGGAAAGACAGAAGTTCTATCAGACCTTCTTAGGGAAGGCTGACTATTAGTTTCCAAAACCAACTCTTCTGCTTGTTCATTTAAGGGACTGTTTTCACCCTCAGAACTGCTCACACCAAGAGGAGTTGCAGCCATCTCACTTGTACTGGTAACCTCATTGGAACCATCAGAGTGCCCCAAGTCACCCTGTTCATGGTCAATTGTTGGGCTGCCAAGATGCAAGGAGGGGTTGCCCTCACTCTCATGATGATCATCATGAGTATTATCATCATTGGGTGTGTCAGAGTTGTCACAAGCTACTTCATCAAAGAAGTTAACATGATTCAAACTCTGACTGAGAGGGTCAGGAGCAGCAGAAGAGTTTTTAATCTTGAAAGGAAATACATTTTCAAAAAATCTTACATCTCTAGAGAATATAAACTGTTTCCTTTCAAGACTATAAAGTTTATAACCTTTTTGAAAATTGGAATACCCAACTAAAACACATTTTTCAGCCCTACTACTAAACTTATCATTATTGGTAAGAATGGTAGCAAAGCAAAGACAACCAAAAGTTCTTAAATGATTTAGTTCAAGTTTTTTATTAAAAACAAGATTAAAGGGAGACAATCCATTCAGCACTGAAGATGGCAATCTGTTAATCAAGTAAGTAGCAGTTAGAATGCATTCAGACCACAAATATAAAGGCAATCCCCCCTGAAACATAAGGGATCTGGCAACATTTAAGAGATGCCTATGTTTCCTCTCAACAACCCCATTCTGTTGAGGTGTGTAAGTACAAGATGTTTGATGAATAATGCCATTTTTCTCACAAAATCCATTAAATGGAGTATTAACAAATTCAGTACCATTATCACTTCTAAATATTTTAACACACTTTTCAAACTGTGTTTTAATCAGATTATAAAAGATTTGAATATAATAAACACCTCTTGCTTACTCTTAAGTAAGTAAACCCAAACTGCCCTGGTGAAATCATCAACAATGGCTAAAAAGAATATGTGACCTTCTTTACTTTTTATTTTATAAGGACCCCAAAGATATAGATGAGCTAAGTCACCTAAAGCCAAAGTTTTATGGTCACTTAGAGGAAAGGGCTCTCTGGTTTGTTTAGCCTGTTAACAAATGTCACAAGGCTCAATTTCATCTTTATTTTAAAAATTGATTTCACCCTTCAACACTGCTAAGACTTGGTCAGAGGGATGACCAAGTCTGCAATGCCAAGTTTTCTTGGTCAAATCACAAACAGACCAAAAAAATTTAACCCCTAGGCCAATACCTTGATCCCCATCAAAGTAATACAAACCATCCATTTGTCTACCAATCCCCAGAACATTCATTCCCCTCAAATCCTGAGGTAAAACATAACATTTGTTCTCATCAAAAGCAACAACAAACTTACTATCTCTAGCCACCTTATGAACAGACATTAAACTAACACAGTATTCAGGAACAACCAACACATCATATAATGTTAAATGTTTAGTAAGAACCATATTTCCAACCTTAGTAATTAAGGCTTCAGTCCCATTGGAATGAGACACCTTAATACCAAGCTTAGAAATATCAATGACATTCACTAAATATTTATCAGTATATGTCAGATGTTGATTTGCACCAGAATCTACAATAATACCTGATGCAACCAATGCAGCCCTCATTTTACTATTATGACAGAAGAACCTTTTAAAGTTTTGATTAAAAATTGACTTTTATTGAAGACAATACCTGCCATATTGGCATGCACAGTCTTTCCATTTCCATTATTACTAACAGAGTTCTCCTTAATCAAAGAAATGAGTTTAGATATTTGTTCATCAGAAAAGGCAGAGATAGAACTAGAGCCAACAGAATTATTATTGTTAACAAATCTCTTATTAAAATTTTGAGCACCCTGATTGTTATTATTCTTTCTATTTTCCCCAAAATCAGCAGGATACCCAATGATCTTAAAGCACCTATCCACAGTGTGACCATTGAAGCCACAATGTTCACAAGCTAAAACAGGACCACCAGCAGTCCTTCTAGTATCATTATTTCTAGGGCCATTGTTAGGTCTGAAAGAACTTCCAGAGGTAGAAGACCTCTGTGTGTTCCCTCTATTTGGTACACTGGAGTTGAACACAGATGAATGAGACTTTTGAGAAGCCCTACCATCTGAACCAGTGACCACAGACCTGTGAGATTCCTCACTAGAAATGACAGCAAAAGCCCCTTTAACATCAGGGAGAGGGTCTCTAGACAGAATATTACTTCTAATTTGCATATAAGACTCATCTAATCCCATTAAGAACTGCATTAATTTCATCAATTGATTATGTTTTTTTAAAATCACCAGAAGCATGACAGGTACATCTAGGCAACTTAATCAATGCATCAAACTGTTTCCACAGAGTAGACAACTTATTAAAATATTCAGCAATAGTACTACCATTTTGAGACAAAGAGTTGATCTTATGGTGCAAGTTAAAAGTAACAGAACCATCAACTCTATCAAACAATTCTTTCAATTCATTCCACACATCAGAAGCTTTTTTAGAAAAAATTTGTCCCAGAAACAACTCTTCTGATATAGAATTTAAAATCCATCCCAAAACAACATCATTTACCCTATCCCATTGTCTACCTAGAACCTCATCAGCATTAGATCTTCTACAAGACCCATCTACAAAACCAATTTTATTCTTTCCTTCTATTGCTAGCAACATAGCACAAGACCACACATTATAATTTTCAGTCCCTTTTAATTTGATAGACACAACAGTTAAAGTGGCATAGTCATTAGGATGCAAATGCAAATGATTACTAAGATCCAATTTGCTAATCAAAGTAACAGGCTCATCAGCCTCATATTCATCATTAGTATAACCATGAACAGACATACTGAAAAACAAGCAAACACACAAGAAAAGACAAGAAGGTAGTTCCCAGGCTTCCTTGCCACTCAAGGTGGTAGGTCAAGGGCAGATCACTCAAGATCAAGCAACCACAACTAAAACAGACAATCCACACTCTAACAACAATCACAATCACCTCCAACAATCTCAACTCCTACTCCCCGTCAATCTAAACAAGAAATAAGAATAAAGAAAGATAAAGAGTGCGGGAGGTGTTACAGTGCACGCAAATCCAGAAAACAACGGAACAAGAACCCTGATTATGATTCTTGAGACAAGAATCACAACCCACAAGATCTCAATCAACCCAGAACCACCAAGATTCACCAGAAAGGATCAAGAACACCAAGAACCAACCACCAATCGAAGCTAGAGATCAAACCCCCAAAAATACCCAAACCCTAATTTTCTCAAAAATTAGGCGTTTTGTAAAATCTTTTAGAATTGATCAATTAGAGCCAAAAGACACTAATTAACCACAGTTAATTAGGTTTAATCAAACTAATTTGAAAAACCCCCCAAAATTTGAAAAAATCAATTTTAACGAGCATGTAAAAATTTATAACAAAACTGTAAACACAACTTGAATCTCAATTCAAGTTACTTTTATTATCAACCAAACTAAACACAAGATCAGAGAGACACTGATCTCAATCAGTACCCAAATCAATAACCAAGAACACTCACAAATCTGCCACTGCTACTCAGGTGCAGATCTATTGACTAACTTGCCAATAGTATCAATACAAACACTCAACTCACAATGAAATATAACAAGAATGATCAAAACACAATGATTAGAATACTATCTAACTTGGTTGATAATCAGAGACTTTTACTGTGTGTGAATATGTAGAGAAGATAGATAATGAAACCCTAATCCGAATAGGAGCTTTTATAGCCTTGAAATAGAACTTCCAGCTTGTGTCAACTTTAGTCCTTCATGTTCCAACTTCTAGTCAACTTGAGCTAAAAGACTATTACTTAACTATAACTGCAAAACCAGAAAAGGCAACATTAGTCCCTACACTTATTATTCCAGGTTGAGTTAATTATCTCAACAATTTGCATCATTCTACGCTTTCAAAATAGGTCAGCCAACTTGGACTGGAATGAGATTCTTAAAGAAGTTGTTGATACAAAGATTAAAATTATATTAGCACTTTATTATTAATGAGATCACTATATATGGGGAATTACTAATTTTAATAGTTATGCTTTAGTACGAAGATGCAAGCGAACAAAAGGAAATAGGTTGTTCGAATAATCTCTCCGATTTTTTTTTTTCTAAAATAAATATCGAATTCGGTCACTTCACGAATGAAGAAAAGGACTTTATTAATCATTAAGTTGTAGATAATATAATAATATCTACTTCTTTTAATTCAATTTACGTCAAAGAGATTAAATATGAATCGTATGAATACCTTATTCTTTTGTTCAATAAGCTATATTGTAACTACATAAACAAACAAACAATGTTTTAAATACCGGGTTTTTAATCGACCTGGTCGAGCCACCAGGCATCGGTTCGACCGTCGGGTCAACTCGGTCTTTATAAAAAAAACTGAAAAAAATTAAACTCGGCCGGGTTTCAAGACCCGGGTTGACCTAGGTCACTCAAAACCCGACGGGTCTAACCGGTTAATCCGGTTTTTGAAACTCGGGTTTTTTTTACCTGTTTTTTGTGCCCGGGCACCCGGTCCGACCGGTTGAACTGGCGGGATCGATCCGGGTTTGAAAACATTACAAACAACAATAAGTACAATTAAGAAAGAGAATAAAAAGAAGGCGTAAAGCTTTGGTTTTATTCGACGAAGTCAAACCAAATTAAAAATTGGATGTAAGCGTGTTTGAGAGATATATAATCCAAATTATAAAATGCTCAAGTCTTTGTTCATTCACTTGTGTCGAACAAAGTCACAAAACCCAAACTCATATGGTTCTTAAACCTTTTGTTTCGCTTGACATGAGCACCACATCTCCACCACTCACGACCTCACCTCATCTAACCATAATGTCATTGCTCTTGACTCTCCTCATCATCCTCCACCGAGTCAACTTAACCCAAAAACGTACTTGTCACGTTCATTTCAACCCTCCCACAGTCCATTGTCCACGAAAAACCTTACACTCATTATATTGTTATCTCGTATGATTGTTATCTCATATAATTAATATATTTAATGAAACTATAAAGATTTATTTTGTGATCAAACATATGTAAGTGACATTCCATGTAACGCAGAATTACGTGACGACATGTCGATTTGAGATTAACATTTTATTTGTGAATTAAAATCTAATTATGTAAGTGATACTGGTACACAAAAGTTATGCAAAGTCTACTTATTTATTAGTAGCAGGTAATTCGGATATTATGACTAAAAAAATTACATGTTACGTTCATATGGTTTACTTAAAATCACTCGTAATCCTTATCCGATTTTAAATATACCAGTGATAGTTAATTTTTAAATTAGTTGCATTGATGGTCCCTATTTTAAAAAATATGTATCATATGTGCAATAATTTATATAGCTTTTTATTAAACGGGTGGTCCATATCATTTACACGGAAAATCCCCTATTATTTATATGGACCATCAATGCATTAGTTTAACAATTAAGGATTATTTATGTGATTAAAATCGAATAAGGATGCCGATTGTGATTTTAGGTAAACATCTGAAATGAAACATGCAATTTCTTATGACTATGTTGATTAAAAAATAGAATGTTGATTAATAAATACCTTATAATTTGATACTGTATGTTAAACCATAAAACAAAAAATATTGGATTACATTTATCTTGTTTGAAACCAAGTAACACATTTTACTTTATATATTTTTTCCCAAAAATTTAGCTAACCCAACTTATTATATATTGGGATTTGTGGTTGTGGTTGCATGCATATAAAAATAGATCCTAAACTAATTAAATGGAAGCTAAAAGAACATGAAAATGAAAAAGGAAAAAGATTTGTTTATTTGTTCATATCAAATGCTTAAACAAAACTACATAAATGGAAAAAGTTGGATAAACCAAAGTAGAACACAAAAATTAAACAAAAAGTTGAAGGCTTCAGTCTTTTCTCGTAAAAAAAGATAATTATCCGGTCCCGTACTTCACAAATTTCCTAACAAATCGTTGAGTATAGGTTCCACACAACCAACTTGATCTAAGAATTCCATAGTCTTATTTATATAGTGATGCATAGTTTGTTCAACAATCCATGTGGGATAAAGTCATAACACAAAAACTCTTTTCTTTCTTCAAACTTTTGTTTCAAGTGACATAATCACCGCACCCCTGTCCTCACATCCTCACATGAATACACACAAACACCTCATTTCACCCGCAATATCATCATTCGTCTTCACTCTACTCCATCTCTAAGCCGACGTACAATCTTTGAGCAACATCTCGCCAACAACCATCGCTATACTCACTCAGCTTCACCTACTCTCAACGAATCCCAACAAACTCACTCGTCACATTCTTTTGAAAACATTAACATATATTAACACTAAATCTAGAGGTCTATGTATTCAAAACCACTTTCAAACGCATATCTTCATGATTCAAGCTATCACATTCAAACAAAAGTAACTATGATACTTTACTATCATCATCCATCGAGTCACACAACCTATCATATTTATCTCCACCTTCTCACAGCAATTTACATACGTCATTAATTTAATTATTACTCTATATGATTAGCACTAGGAAAACATAATTTGAGCAAAAACTTAAATGGTAACAAATTCTTTTATTTTATTTTTACGCATGTGCCAACCCAATTAATCCCGATACACATTAATCGTCAACGTGGCCTTATTATTATATGTAACTTATATGTATAAACTCGATGTAATGAGAGCACATTCATATTATTGATTTCTGTAGTGACAACTGATCGCGACTACCTCATAACTGCTTATTAATGTTTACTTAATAGTTAAAGTATAGATTTAACAAAAATTGTATGTGAACAAATGGTAAACCATTTGGCTTGTATATGATAGAGATACGATTTGATGTACAAATCTCTAATTTTGCGCAACTTTATAGCTTGTTGAAACAAATACATACTATTTGCAGTGTTGTTTCTTATCGGTTACTGGAGTGGGCATTCTATATTCTCACATTTTATTTCTACTCATCACAACCCACAACAAAAAAAAATCATAAAATGTGTTTTTTACTCATTATCGGTCTTCATCTAACGTTTTATCCACATGTCACAATCTTCTAAGCAAGATAATATGTAGGATTATTAAGTAGAAGGAAATATCATTTCTCTATTTATAAACCACAACCATGGTTTTTATGATATACCGTCGGTTTTTTTGTACTTATATGATAAGTAGGTAATTTAAGAAGTAGAAACATGCAAAAATGCATAGTTCAAACTTGAAACATTCATTAGGGCGCTATCAAATTACCACTTCTTTGGAGTATGCCAAATTATGCAACGAGCAGGTGAATGAATAGTTCTCTTTATGTTGCCAAAAAGTGGGCTCACAAGTTTGCCTTATGCAGCTTGGTGTTTATATAGACTCCTCTTTCTCAACTTATACTGCTCGAGGGATGTGGGATTAACCCAACACCCCCTAGGCATCATATCTTGAGATTAGTTGAGAATGTAAAAACACGAGAAAGCTTACATATTGTCTCCATGCCGGGATTTGGAGGTAAATATCCTCCCCAACTTCCATGTTAGACCAATTCCTAAGCCATACAAACAACTAAGGTTAAGCGTCTTGAAACGTTTTCAAGCTAAGAAGATGCTTTCATAGTCTCTTGTTGTTATAAGTAGCATCATTCCAAGATTTCAAAATGGCTCAACCAACTTGGACTGGAAATCTGGAATGAGATTGTTAAACAAGAAGTTTTTGATCGAAATTCGAAAGAATAATGATCTTGAGAGTGCAACAACAATTTATCATCTAAAACAGCGATCGGGTTATGTCAATGTAAAACATCCATTAGCTTTGTATTGCTATGCTTAATCCCGAGTCTAGCGTTAGTAGGTCGAATATCAACCGATTTGTCTTGAAAAGAGTTAATTCCATCAAGATAACAAGTAATGTGCTATACAATTTTCGTTTTTCCAATTCTAAACTATTTAATGGTCGTAAAACTAAAACAGAGTACTATATATATCACGAGTCCCGGTATGAATTAGATTCTGTACAGAGACATTATATGCTAAAATGGTATAGGCCTACATAAGGCATGACCTTACATAAGTGTAGGCTCGTTATGATACAACACGACTTGAGTTTGGACAATACTTAGGCCTACAAAGCTGAAATGTAAACTACTGAAACTACAAAACAAACATGGAGCTTAAAAAGAGAAAGGCATCCATTAGTTAAACAGTAAATTTGGGAAAAAGACTTGATTGCATTTATCTTGTTTGAAACCAAGTGAACAAAAGGAAATAGGTTGTTCGAATAATCTCCCAGAAATTTTTTCTAAAATAAATATCAAATTCGGTCACTTCAAGAATGAAGAAAGGGATTTCATCAGTTGTAAATAATTAATAATATCTACTTTTCATTCAATACATCAAAAAGATTAAATATGAATCATATGAAAACGTTATTCTTTTATTCAATAAGCTATATTGTTACTACACAAACAAACATCAATAAGGACAAGTGGACAACAACGAAGAAAAAAAAATGCATAAAGCTTTGGTTTTATTCGACAAATTAAAAATCGGACGTAAGCGTGTTGGAGAGATATATAATAAAGACTTTCCAACATACCAAACCCTGGTTCTTAAACCTTTTGCTTCAAGTGACATGAGCACCACATCTCCACCACTCATGACCTCACCTCATCTCACCATAAGGCTGAACATAGTGGGTCGGTCGAGGGGAGGTCAACCGATCGGTCATCCAAGGTCATGCCACTGTGGGACTTGATCGTCGGTCGGTCGGTAGCAACAAAATGGAGGGACTTGGCCGGCGAAATGACCGATTTCAAACACACACAAATACCAAAAAATCACTATTTTTAATAAAAAATTAACTTGGTCGTCACTGTGATAACTTGGTCGTCATCAGATCACCGAATAGAAAAACCAGATGTGGCAGGGTCGAGTGTGGTCACCATTGTGTTCAGCCTATTGTCATTGTTCCGCTTCACTCTCCTCATGATCCTCCACCGAGTCAACTCAACCCAAACACCTACTTGTTATATTCATCTCAACCCTCCCACACTCCCTTATCCACTACATACCTTACACTCTCTATATTGTTATCTCAATATCTCGTATAAGTTAAATATATTTTATGAAATAAGAAAGACTTATTTTGTGATCAAACATATGTAATTCACATTCCATGTAATGCAGAATTACGTGTCGACATGTCAAATTGAGATTAACATTTTATTTGTGAATTAAAATGTAATTATGTAAGTGATAATTGTATACAAAGTTATGCAAAGTCTACTTTACTTGGATATTATGACTAGAAAAACTTAGGGCCTGTTTGGTTGATAACTTTTATGGTGGGGACATAACTTTAGCATTTGTCTAAGATGTTTGGTTAGTTTGCTAAAGAAAATATATAGACATCAAGCCTACTGACATCAACCCCACGAAATATATGGGATTAGGGGATCTTTTTTATGGGCTCACTATTTATGTCTCTATACTCATTTGTAATTTAATTATTTTTAATATATTTTATTACCATATTTGTATATAAAATAATTTATTTTATTAAAATAATATTAATTTATCCCTCTTACATCACATCAAAATCCTACATCAAAACCAAATCCAAATCCTAATCCTACTCCTAATCCTAAACCCATCTACAAACCAAACGGACCCTTATATGTTACGATCAAGTGGTTTACTCAAAGTCACACTCTTAATTAGGGCTGAGCACCGAAGGTTCAAAACCGAACCGGACCGACGAAACCGACCGAACCGACAAAAACCGAACCGGACCGACAGCCCGTCGATTCGGTTTCGGTTTCAGGTCCTACATGCTTTCGGTTTCGGGTCGGTTCGGTTCGGTCCGGTTCTGCCCAAAACCGACAAAAACATGCCAAAATACACATAGACCGACAAAACCGAACCGAACCGACAACATTCGGTTCGGTTTCGGTTCGTGTTTTTCACGGTTTTCGGTCCTCGGTTTCGTCGGTTCGGTTCGGTTCGGGTCGGTTTTTGACCGACGCTCAGCCCTACTCTTAATTCATATTCAATTTTAAATATGCCAGTAATAACTAATTTTTAAACTAGTTGCATCGATGGTTCCTATTTTAAAAAATATGAATCATTTTTGCACAATTTATTGTTTTTTATTACACGGCGGTCGTTATCGTTATTACACGAATATTCCCTATTATTTGAAATAGGAACCATCAATGCATATGGTTTGATAATTAAGGATTATTTTGAAGGTACATATCATGATTTCTATATAAACACACTCCCACTTCCCTTTTTTAGGCGATGTGGGATGTGTTTATTTTCCAAATTTTGTGTTTCACGTGCCCCATTTTGAGACACGATATCTCATTCATATTAACTCCATTTTGGACAAACTTTAGCTCGTTGCGAAGCTCTCGTCAAGGAGAACGCAAAGCTACCAAGAAATATAAATACATATAACATATACATATATTAAATAGTGTCCAAAATTTGCAAAAACTCATTTTACAAAATGAATTTTTCCAACAAGCATTGCTTTCTAGCCGTCCATTTTGTGCATCGCCAAAGTTAGTGCGAAACTCAAAAGGAGGTTTAATAATACTCATAGTTGTTTTTTTGGTAAAGGGTATATACCCGGTAAATATATTTGAATAAAAAAATGTTTCGAACAAAAACGATGATAATGAGACACCCCAACCAAAAACACTATATTTTGAACGACCTCAAAAGATAACAGCCAAACAACTAAGAATCGACAAAGAGGCTAAACTAGTGATACACAATGAAACACGCAGAACCTCTGTGACAAACAAAATAGTCTACGTCGACATGAACATTTGCAATCTTCCAATTTCTCTTCATCTTCTCCTCACAAAATCTCTTCTTGAAATGAATAGAAGCCAATTTGAGCCGGACCATGTCAAGAATAACTCGAGCAACAACAGTAGGATTCCTAGCCCTTCTCATGGATTCGATTATTGCGTTCCTGCCACACAAGTATGAAGAAGCTGCCACAATTAACCGACCAACTATTGTTGTAGCCTTATTTTGTTTAGAGATGGGAAGAAGCCAAGACCCAAGAGAGAATGTCACTCCATTTCGGTGAAATACCAGTCATGCCTTGTCCATCTCTAAGTTCCATACTTGCAACGAAAAAAAAATCTCAGTATCTCACAATCACAAACACAAAAGTAATAAATAAAGGTTGCTCCAGCGTGAGCTGGTGACCACGGCGCCAAGACCCACCATAGGGTGGCGCCGAGGGTGATGGCTCAAGCCAACAACCCTTGTACCCGGTGCTCTAAGAAAATACTTTCATAGTCTCATGTTGTTATAAATTTGAGTCATTCTAAGCTTTCAAAGTATCTCAACCAACTTGATTGAAATGAGATTATTAAAGAAGAAGCTGTTGATACAAAGAAAAATGATCTTGAGAGTGCATCAACAATTTATCATCTAAAACGACGATAGAGTTATGTCAATGTTAAACATCCATCCCCTTTATATTGCTATGTTTAATCACGAGTCTAGTGGTTAGTACGCGGAAAATGAGCCGATTTGTGTTGAAAAGAGGTAACTCGATCATGGTAACAAGCAATGTGCTATACAATCTTGGTTTCCCCAAATCTGAACTATTATTTATATAATTATTACTTGGATGAGTATACATAGCTTTTCAATGCACACGTTTTGCTTTTTTGTATAAATATTGCTTTGATGAATAGAGTTAATTCCATCATGATAACAAGCAATGAGTATACATAGACTAACAGTAACCATTGCAACACTCTGCATCATGGCCACAAAGGTATGCATACCTTTGCAATGCACACGTTTTGCTTTATGTATAAAATGAGGAAGTGATGGCTCATTATGATACAACGCGACATGAATTTGAAAGTATATAAGCGAATTGAAGGTGAACACCACAAATAAATGCACTATATGTTCAGCAGTCATATGGTCCAAGCTAATAGTGATAGCCGGTCATGGAGTTCTTGGACATAGGTCGAAAAGTTTTTAAATCACAGACATAAAAAAACAAGGTTAAGATGGTAAAAGTAGACGGTAAGCATAAATAGAGATTATTTTGGGCAAATATCATTGGGTTTGATATTTGAAGTCATATTTTTTAGCAACGATTTAAGTTTCACTATTCGGTTATTTTAATGTCCATAACATTCATTGGCATATAGCGTATATGAGTTTTTCAATGTCCATCACATTCAAACAAAAAAGACTTTGATACTCTAAACGCTTCCATATACATAGTTTTATACAGATAAACATAGCATGCAAAATATATAGCTGTTACATAATGTGTACACTGATATGTTTTAGTGTTCTTTTATAGTGGTTAGGAGTAATTGCTCAAATTACTAAAGTATCGGTGTTCATTGTTCCTTCCTAATGGAAGTGGGAGTCCATTTTAGTTTGATTAGAGTTGCAAAATCGACTTTAGGTTCATCAGGTTAAGCAACTATATGTTGGGTGAAAGACTAAAGATTAAGGAGTGGTGTTATCTTTTTCTTCAACTTAACGCATATTTAACGTGATAACAACAAAATCAAGTTCATGTTTAGTTATCACTATTTTTGTGGTCTTTTAATTAACTAATTATATGAGGTCTTTTAATTAACTAATTATACAATAGTGACAAACTTACTCATAATTCAAACATGTGATAATCGGGGAATTCATCCGCAAGATGGATTTTTATTAGGGCTAATTCCCAAAAAGGGACAAAAAGTTAAGCATTGGTCACTTTGAGGTACAAAAATAAAGCATCTTCTCAATTTGGTCATGTGCGAATATGCGAATGTGCGACTCCATTAGATGTGCGACACGTGTCCATTTTTTTAATAATAAAATACAGTGGTAGGTGGGTGTTTTCCCAAATATTCATTTTTTTCTTATTATTAAAGATGTTAAAAGACCAAAATACCCTCATATTTTATATAAAATAACTTCTCACAACTCTTCTCTCTCACTTTTTTTTCCGGTCACCAATTTCTCTCTCTTTTTTTTTCAGATCAACACCACCGTCACCAAGAACATCACCATCACAATGCTCGATATTCTCTAATTATTATAACACATCATATATGATATTCAAGACTTCAAGTATTCCATCCCAAAGAGTCTTGGGAGACTCTCGACACCACAATAATATCACACCGAGCACATTAACCACCGTGTCGGTTACACAAACAACCAACAAAAACATCACCATCGAAGCACTACTCGACCCAAAACACTAACCAAAAGGGCCAAGACTCACGTTCCACAAGGACTCAAGCCAAAAACAACCACGAAAACATGGTTAACAACGGAAATAACACAAACTAAGCACGGGTATACACGTGAGAATTCACGTTAACACATGCAAGACAAAAACCCAAAAAGTCCGAAACTTAAATTTTAGATCTAGGGCGCGTCGGTGGGTTTCACCGCGCGTACCCAATGTCAGAATGATCACCTTTCGACGATCTATCGTTTGGTATAGGTGGTGTAATTTTCCGGTGGCGGGTGGCCGAAATATTGGCCGGAGAAGACGGCGGTGTGTGTGTGGTGTTCTAGCCGTGAGTGGGAGAGAGAAAAAGGGATATATCTAGCTAGGCAACTTGATCATTCTCATACAAGAAACTATATATGTTTTATAATATTGGTATGGATTTTATGTTTAAAAGTGTACAATAGTTTGACTTCTTGTAATGGTTCAGAGATACAGCAAGTAACCAGGGGAAGGATAATTTGAAAAAAGTACTTATGTTAATCCAATTGCAATTTGATTATAGTCAAACAGCATATGTAACTATTGACTAATTTACAAAAAGTGCCAAATAACTGCAAAATAAAGACTCAAAATGAGAAATGATAAAATGATAAATGATAAAATTAAAGTGAGGGTATATTAGACTTTTAACTCTCAATAATAAGACAAAATTCACCTACCACTGTACTTTAATAATAAAATAAGTGGACACGTGTCGCACATCTAATGGAGTCGCACATTCGCACATTCGCACATGACCATTTTGAGAAGAGAGTTTATTTTTGTACCTCAAAGTGACCTCAATGAAGCTTTTTGTCCTCTTTTGGGAATTAGCCCTTTTTATTACATGGTCAATGACTCATACTAAATTAACACACCGCATATAAATTAGAGGTTTAGATTCAAGAAATCTTTTAATCCAACATAAAGTAAACTTAATGGTAAGAATATGTAGATATCCTCATGGGGGTAACTAAACCATGCTAATTTGACCACTTGGGCTGGTGACTGAATACTCTTTTCACTCGGCCATGCTAAAAAAAAATAAATAAATAAAAAGGTCGAAACTTAACACGGAATGATGTCTCTTTATACAACACGCTAGCTAGCTAGATTATAATCAAATAAGCTTTTAAAAATAAAACCTACCTCATGTGAAGAGATATAATAATTCACTAGAAGGTGGCCTCGTTTTGATGGATACAATTCTTGGTCTCAATATATATTGCTCTAGTGTTTACTCACTCACTGATATGGGACAAAGTCACAAAACCACCACATATCACACACAATGTCAACCAAGCTGCTCACATCCATTTCAGCAAGCTTACACGCTCCTCGTATCCAATGAACACCTCACACTCAATTTGCAAATGTAAAGCTTCTTTTTTTTTTTTTTTTTTTTTTTTTTTTTTTTCATTTTTTTTTCATAATATTGAACGTTATAAAGTATATTTAGATCTTATTGTTAGAAAGAGGACAAGTTTTATTTTGTGACATTCCGTGTAAGTAATTTCATGGATTGTATTTCAGTTCCATTCATGTAAAGTGATACTCGGAAAATAAAATACATTGTTTACTTAATAGTTACTTGTAGATTACTTAGATTTGAAGACTCCGTTAATCAATAAATCACATACTTCTCAAGGAAAATTTAGTCGTTTTCATGCAAAAAATAGCTTATAAATTGATACTTTAGTTAACCGTTAAATGAAAAAGATTTGTTTAGATTCATAAACCTCTGCAAGAGAAAATCGATATGAGCATTATAAAGAGGTTTATAGTGAATACATTTAAACATGCTCATATAGAATTGCATTAATCACATTTATAATAGCCTTACTTATAAATTGTTTAAGGGGTTTGTTCTTTCAACGATGTGGAACAAAGTTACGAAACCAACACCCATATCCTCTTCTATACACACACAAACACCTCATCTCAACACCACCTCACTTTCCTCATTATACAATATTTCATTTCACAGTGATGTTTTTTATTTTCATATGTTTGTAAGATGATAGAGAATACTTATTTTACTGTTATATTTTTACATCATAACTAATTTTTGAATAACATTGGTCGCAATTAAATTAAAAACGAAAATGAACTCTAATGTTCTACAAATAAATGACAAATGAGGTGAGATCCATGCAAAACCCAAGTTATCCAAAGAACAAATGAGAAGATCTCAACCATCCAACCTTCTTTCATCCAATGGTCCACATTCCATCTGAAAATAACAAGGAGGGGTATATTAGTAAAATCACATGTTACAATTAAAGCAAAAAAAATATCCCAAATCCTCTCATTTATCATTCAACTTTCTCTCTCATCAAGAAAACCCAATTCCAGATCTGAAACCACACCACGCCGGAATTCGTCACCACCGCCGGAAATAATTAATACCACGCCGGAGAACATTGAAACCACACCGGAATAATGAAACCACCGCCGGAATCAAATCAAACCACCAATCTCGCCATCACAGCAAACACCTCACATCAAACCACCGCCGCCGGAATCAAACCGCCGGAATCAAATCAAACCATTGAACCACCACCGATTAACCGGGAAATAATGCCGCCAGTAGACGAAACTGATTTAATTGAAGTTCCAGTGGATGAAAGTCAAGATAAAGATGCTGTCAATGAAACCACTGGTAAATTCCTTAATCCAATTCTTGTTGTAAAAATCCCAAATCCCATGGGATTTCAGTGTTTACATGTTTTTAGGTTCAAATGTTGTTGTAAAAATCCCAAATCCCATGTGATTCCAGTGTTTACATGTTTTTAGGTTCAAATGTTGTTGTAAAAATCCCAAATCCCATGGGATTCCAGTGTTTACATGTTTTTAGGTTCAAATGTTGTTGTAAAAATCCCAAATCCCATGGGATTCCAGTGTTTACATGTTTTTAGGTTCAAATGTTGTTGTAAAAATCCCAAATCCCATGGGATTCCAGTGTTTACATGTTTTTAGGTTCAAATGTTGTTGTAAAAATCCCAAATCCCATGGGATTCCAGTGTTTACATGTTTTTAGGTTCAAATGTTGTTGTAAAAATCCCAAATCCCATGGGATTCCAGTGTTTACATGTTTTTAGGTTCAAATGTTGTTGTAAAAATCCCAAATCCCATGTGATTTCAGTGTTTACATGTTTTTAGGTTCAAATGTTGTTGTAAAAATCCCAAATCCCATGTGATTTCAGTGTTTACATGTTTTTAGGTTCAAATGTTGTTGTAAAAATCCCAAATCCCATGGGATTCCAGTGTTTACATGTTTTTAGGTTCAAATGTTGTTGTAAAAATCCCAAATCCCATGGGATTCCAGTGTTTACATGTTTTTAGGTTCAAATGTTGTTGTAAAAATCCCAAATCCCATGGGATTCCAGTGTTTACATGTTTTTAGGTTCAAATATTGTTGTAAAAATCCCAAATCCCATGGGATTCCAGTGGTTTATATGTGATTAAATTCAATTATTTTTTAAAAAAGCAAATCCCATGGGATTCAAGTGATTTATATGTGAATCTTATGTGAATCCCATGGGATTTATATGTGAATCCCATGGGATTCAGCATGAAAATATAAAAGGTCTTCATTGTGAGTCCCATGGGATTTATAACAGAATCTTATGTGAATCCCATGGGATTTATATGTGAATCCCATGGGATTCAACATGAAAATATAAATCCCATGGGATTCACATATAAATCCCATGGGATTCACATATTAATCCCATGGGATTCACATTTTTTTAAAATCTTAATCCCTTAATATTTTTCTTTTTAAATGCAGATTCTATGAGATCACCAAGACCAACTTTATATGAACACACCGAGACACCGGGTGGATCGATATATTGGGAGCCTCATGTGGAAGGAATTGTTGTACCAGAAGAGGGGAAATACTATGATACTATAGAGGAAGCTATAGATATGTATAGTACCTATGCTGAAGCGGGAGGGTTTCAAATTAAAAAAGCAGGACAACGATTAACAAAATCTGGAATTGTACAAGCCAAGTACATCATGTGTAACAAAGAAGGAGCTCCGAGACATATTAATGTAGACACTTTGGATCCTAAGCACAGCGAGAAACAAAAAAGAAATACAACTCTACATGTAACAGGTTGTCAAGCTCGTATAAGGTTAGAATTGGATATCGTTTCTGGAAAATACAAGCTAATTAAGTTTATTGCAAAACATAATCATATGCTTATACCAAAAGAGTATAAACATTTTACAAAAAAGCAAAGAAAAATGACCGAAGCAGAAAAAATGTTTGTTGTTAAAGCAGCAACAAACAAAATAGGTGCAACACGGGCTCACAACTTGTTAACGAGTATGAAAGGTGGATATGAATATGTACATGGGACATCTTCTGATTTTAAGAATCATCAGCGGAATATTAATATTTTCATAGGCGAAAGTGACGCACAAATGCTTATAAATAAAATGGAAAACAGAAAGTTGTATGTGCCAAACTTTACATTTCAGTATAAGGTAGAAGAAAGTGAGTTAGTCGCAATGTTTTGGGCGGATGAAGTTGCAAAATGCAATTATAAGGAGTTCGGAGACATAGTATCTTTTGATGCAACATTCAGGAGTAATAAGTAAGTGTTTGTTTTTAATATAATTTATTTTGATGAAAAATCACATAAGATTCTGCAATAAATCCCATGGGATTCATACTGAATCCCATGGGATTCATTTAGAAATCCCATGGGATTCAGAGAAGAATCCCATGGGATTCTCTGTGAATCCCATGGGATTCTCTGTGAATCCCATGGATTGTTTTTAAATCACATAAAGATACTTGGCAAGTAAAATTATTAAAAGACATGGATCATATAGAATCCCATGGGATTCATTAATAACATTTGATTCTGTCACTAAAACTTATGTTATTTTTAGATACAACATGGTGTTTGTACCATTTACCGGTGTCGATAATCATAAAAAGTGTGTCACGCTTGGTTCGGGAATGCTTTTAAAAGAAGACACTGAATCCTACACATGGCTACTAAAGGCATTCATGACTGCTTTTTCTAAAGAACCAACGATGGTGGTGACGGATCAAGACGGGGCAATGAAAAGAGCCATTGAAGCTGTTTTCACTAAATCAAAACATAGACTTTGCATGTGGCATATTCACCAAAAAATTCCAGCAAAGGTAATTTATTGAATGTTTTTATCTGAATCTCATGGGATTCTTCTCTGAATCCCATGGGATTCTTCTCTGAATCCCATGGGATTCTTCTCTGAATCCCATGGGATTCTTCTGGGAATATGACAGTGGTTTACATGTGTTTATCATTTTATTTACAGATTTGCAAGGAAATATACAATGAGACTGATTTCAAAAAGCGTTTAAACAAGATAATTTGGAATATGTTCATGGAACCGATGGAATTTGAAGAGAAATGGGCTAAGTTGATTGAAGATTTTGGTTTGCAAAACCACAAATGGATGACCAAAATGTTTAAACTACGAGAAATGTGGATTCCGGCATATTTTATCACCTCGCCGTTGTTTGGATTGATGAGAACGACATCAAGGTCTGAGAGTGAAAACTCGTTCTTCAAAAGTTTCACAAGCCCAGGAGCGACACTGGTTAGTTTCATGATGTCCTATGAATCAGCAATGGAGAGACAACGTTATATTCAAGAACATTTGGACTTTAAAACACTAGACGCGGCTCCAAAATGTGAAACAAAGTTAGCAATAGAACGTCATGCAGCAAAAGTTTATACTAGGACAATATTTCTACTTGTTCAAACGGAAATAAAAGAGGCATGCTGGACTTGTGCGATACAGGAACTAAAAATAGAAGAACGTTGTGAGCGTGTCACTGTTAGAGACACAAATCCGGCAGCTTATAGAATCCTTAATAAGGAAGTTGCAAAAGAACTAGCAGATGAAGGCGAAACAGTAGCAACAGAAATATTTGTAGACTATAAGGTATATTACTTTCTGGTATAAACTAGGATTAAACAAGTAATCCCATGGGATTCATAATCAATCCCATGGGATTCATAATCAATCCCATAGTAATCCCATGGGATTCAGTATGAATCTCATGGGATTGTCTAATAGGATTGACTAATAATTATAGGTATTCACTGGGAATCCCATGGGATTTTTGTGAATCCCATGGGATTCTGTTTAAAATCCCATGGGATTCTGTTTAAAATCCCATGGGATTGTCTAATGGGATTGGCTAATAATTATTGTGTTTTAAAAAAGGTACTGCGTAATACAGAAGATGGGTCGGTGGTGTGTAGTTGCAGACATTTTGTACGATTCGGTTTCCTATGCCGACACATATTCTGTGTTTTCAAGAATCGTGATATTAACTTCATTCCAAAACAATATATTTTGAGGCGTTGGACAAGAGATATCATACCACCTGATTTGAGAAGGAAAAGAAACAGATATGGTGAAACAGATGAAGAAATTCAAAGACTTACAAATGAGGCAACGTTTCTGGTGGATGAATGTTTGTTTCGGTTGAGCAAAGACAAAGTGAAGATGGGTGTTTTTGTAGAAAAGTTAAAGACATTGAAAACAGAAGTGGAGGCCGAGGTGCCAAATCCTCCTTCAAGAAATACAGGAGATGTAATTGGTGATCATTTTGCTATTTCTAACCCTGAGAAGAAAATAGTTAACAATCCAACAAAAGCAAGAAATAAAGGGAATATTTCAGAAGCAGAACGAAATGAAAGGCGAAAGAGTGAAAGAGAAAAAGCGCTTCAAGTTAAAAAGAAACAAATGAAGCCTTGTGGACATTGTGGAGAGAAGACAAACTTGCATACGAAAACAACTTGTCCGATGAACCCAAAGGCAAGGCGAAAGGCGAAACCAACTGATGTTTGAAAAAAATTAATTTACTTATTTTTTTTGTTGGTTCTTTTTTATTGTTTTCTTGAATATATAGATTGAATATTCGAATTATATTCTGTTTAATTCACATATTTGTTATTTATATTCTGTTTAAAAACTTACTCGTAACAGAGGGGAGAGATAATCTGAATGGATCACAATGAATCCCATGAGATTCAGTTAGAAATCCCATGGGATTCACAATAAATCCCATGGGATTCACAATAAATCCTATACTTACATTCTATTTAAAAAATTGTATGCATAATCTGCATGGATTCACAATGAATCCCATGGGATTCACAATGAATCCAATGGGATTCTGTATAATTCACATAAAAGATAAACAACAGTTAACATTATAAAACTCATCTAACATCAATTAACATTCTCAAAATGATCTACCATAAAAGATTCACAACTGTTGTAACATTCTCAAAATGATCTACCATCTACCATCAATGCACATGTTTTCAAAAGAACATTCTCAAAACTTATCTAACATCAATTAACATGTTTTCTACAATCAACTGATCAACTATTGATAGCTTCAGTCTTTTCTGGAATCACTTTTCTGGATCAACGGCTAACTTTTCAGTCTTTTCTGGAATCACTTCGCGTTTTTCCCTATTCTTAATAGCTTCAACAATTATGTTCATCTTTTCTAGACGAGGAAGTTTATCAAACTCTTTTGCTAGATCATAAAGCTTACCAGCATGTATATTAATCTCATGTAACAAGATTTTGGTAGCAAACTTAAATCTCAGTCGCCTCAACAAATCACCCTGCGTCAACTTGTAACCATCCATTTCACAGCAGCCAAACTCGGAAAACAGCCCACAATCCCACTTTGTAGCAGGTTCACCATGGTAACATTCCATATGTAGCATTGTGAAAATACCACAATCACGGAAATTTTTCTTGGTTCTCCATTTTAGCTTTGGGATTCT
Source organism: Chrysanthemum seticuspe (assembly GCA_019973895.1). NCBI lineage: Eukaryota > Viridiplantae > Streptophyta > Magnoliopsida > Asterales > Asteraceae > Chrysanthemum > Chrysanthemum seticuspe. The sequence continues at coordinate 18,541,921 of BPTQ01000005.1, forward strand.
TGGTTTAGCTTTAAGAATGTTAGCATGCTTTTTGTGACCATAGAGCTTCAAATGTCGGGAAAACAACTTTTTCTACAAAATTATTAAAAAAAATATCATAAATTACTAGAATTCTAGGAAAATGTCAATAGCGATTCAAATGGAATTATGTATTAATCCCATGGGATTATGTTTAAATCATAAAGTATTCATCAAAGAATCCCATGTGATTACTGCAGAATCCCATGGGATTCATACAGAATCCCATGGGATTTCTAATGAATCCCATGGGATTTCTAATGAATCCCATGGGATTTCTAATGAATGTCTTTAAAAACAGAAAAGTAAATACTTACAAGTACTAAGTTGAAAAAAAAAATACTTACTAGTAGTTCACATGTTTTTTTATATTTCAAATCATAAGTTGCTCCCGAATCACTGTTATCTAGTATTGTTATCGATATTGTTCTGGTAAGGCTGATCACGATGACGTAAAAGTGGCCACCATTGCAAATTGGAAAAAAAAGCCTGTTTTAACAAAACAAAAATAATAAAAATGAATCCAAAGTAAAAACACAAAAATCAATTTATAAAAAAAAAAAATACCAAGTCAATGCCGTCGAGAGCCAAGCCAGCAACATTATCTGCAAACTGAGCTAAAATTTCATCTTCAAAACTCTTAAATTTATTGTCCTCAGACTCCAACGTTCCATCAAACATAGATTTTACCTGTATATGCAATTTAAAAGATCATGTTATGATTTGTATTGCTTTGGGGGTGTTTGGTAAGTAAGATAAGATGATAAGCACTTTATTAAACAAATAAGAAATTTACTAAAGCAAATCAAAAATAATACTTACAATACATCCTGTTGGAAAAAAGTGCCGTGATGGAGAACCATGTTCTTTAAATCTCTCTTCATAGTTTAAAATAGCACTCCAACAGTCAACAACATTTGAATCAATCCACAAACCGGGTGCTAACGTTTCCATTTGCAAACGAATGGAAAACACCGTGAACTCCGGAGATTCAGAATCAGATTCAAAAATGTTCTCACTATATGAGTAAACAAGAAAAAGAAAAACATCTTTCAGAGTCAGTTTGGAGTTTGTATGAATCCCATGGGATTCAGTACTGAATCCCATGAGATTCAATATAGAATCCCATGGGATTCAATACAGAATCCCATGGGATTCTGTACAGAATCCCATGGGATTTGATGTTTTTTTTTTTTATCAACTATATTAAAAATAAACATGTAAACTTACAATTTGTCGCCTTGCATTGCAAACAAACTATTTCCTAGAATAAACTCCAGCTTTGTGATTTTGGATACAACCTTTGTCTTCTTATTCATATACGGAGATAACAAGTACGAAGAAGGTTTCACCTCACGTTTTCCAGCTCGAGTAGCGATTCTTTCAGGAGTCATTGGAACCGGCATCATTGGATCCGGACCTCCGTTGAGCGATTCTTGCTGAATACAATAAAAAGATTTAATTAAAAAGAAACAAAATTTTCGTAAAAAAGAAAGAGCTTCAAGAATATTACATATGCGTGCTCAGCAGCTATACACATGATAATCTCATCAACATTATCTAAGTTATTTTCTATCCATTGTGTTAACCCCTCCGGTGTGCACGTGATCTCAGGCTCATCCTCATCCTTCTCAGCCTCATCAACTTCCTTCTCAGCCTCATCCTTCTTAGCATCAACTTCCTTCTCAGCCTCAACAACTTCCTTCTCAGCCTCATCAACTTCCTTCTCAGCCTCATCCTCTTTTTTATCAGATTCATCATTCTCAACCTCATCAACTTCCTTCTCAGCCTCATCCTTCTCAACCAAATCTTCATCTTGTTTCTCGGCCTCATAGGCCAAATCTTCTAAAGTTACCTTCTTCCCATTCTTATCATCGTCATCATCATCCTCCTCATCATCATTGTCATCCTTCCCACTACCATCAGCATCATCATCCTCTTCATCATCGTCATCCTCTTCATCATCATCATCCTCTTCATCATCCTTCCCATTACCATCAGCAACATCATCCTTATCATCGTCATCCTTCCCTTCATTGACATCCTCAATTAATAGCTTCGGTTGCTTGAAAATATTAGCATACTTTTTATATAGCTCCTCCAACTTTGCAACACCGGGGTAATCTGACATTGCTTTGGTGAAATAATCCTCTATAACAACTCTTTCATCACAAATCAACTCTAATTTTTTTTCAATTTTATTAAACAAGTCCTGAAATAAGAAACATTGTAATAGTCATAATAAAGCTCAATGCAATGAATCCCATGGGATTTCATTTCTAACTGAATTGCATGTGAATCCCATGGGATTCTCTGTGGTTGTAAACAAGAAAAAGAAAAACATCATTTCAGAAAAAACATTGGAGTTTGTATGAATCCCATGGGATTCATTACAGAATCTCATGGGATTCACTTCAAATCTCATGGGATTCATAATGAATTCAATAATATTTGAAGTGAATCCCATGGGATTCTGTATTGAATCCCATGGGATTCTGTATTGAATCCCATGGGATTCACACTGATATCATTTAATAACAATAAATGTAAAAACAAATAACAAAATTTTAAAAGGAACCTCAGAATCTTCCGAATCGCCACAAATAAACCCTTCAGCCTCTTGAACCTCAGATTCAGTCCATTCTGGTTGAAGTGGTAGCAAACCAAAACATTCTTCCTTGAGTTCTAGATCCTGTCGTTGGGACATTAAGTATGAAGACCAGCTTTTGATTGCAGGACGTGTCCGGACAACAGGAATCTTTTCATGCTTTGTGGAATCCAGATACAAAAGCTGAAAACAAAAAAGTGTAAAAGAAGGTTATAACAAATCTGTCACACAAACACATTTAATAATCAAAAAAATAGAGTTCAAAACTTAGAAACTTACAACAAGGAAGGTATATGGACCAGTATAATGATTAGATGTCGTTGTTGGGACTTTATGGCGTTTAAGGCAGGAAAAAATAAAGTCACACCAATCAATAGCCTTAACATCAGTATCTTCACGCAATCTTAACACAACATCCAAACATATCTTCCCCTTTAACCCATCAACCTCACCCATCAAGTTTGCAAAAAGGGTACAGAAGTTGACTTTAAAAAGGAAGTCAACTTCCCGAGACTCGATCAATTTATTAGCAATGTCATTAACACGGACATCCTTGAGTGGTTTAGGATGAAACTGACCGATCCAATTCCTCACAAAGTCATCATTTTCTGATCTAGCATCTAGAGAAAAGAGAGATAGACCACCAAATGGAACACCTAATATCTCATGAATTTTTGAACTAGTGACCTTGATTGACTCGCCATTCTCCAAAACCAACTCACAACTTTCTGCATGAAATCTAGAAACTACATACCTTCCCAACCTTGAAGGAATGTGATCTATGTTACACTTGTGTAACGAACTAAATCCGATGTCAGCCAAAAACTGCCTCATATCAACCTTAGCGTCACGGATGGCACCAAAAAGAGCTGTAGGTGTTGTCCGTGTTTTAAGAATCGGAAACATGGCAACATACTTTTCATGCGCTTCCTCTTCTGCCGTCAACTCCTTAACTTTCTTCTTCGACTTCCCCTCTTCATCATATTCTTCCTTCTTTACACGCTTCTTATCATCAACGTCATCAGAATTCTCCCTCTTTCTCTTAGCCAAACCCTTTCCCTTCAAAACCTTTTTCGCATCTGCAATGTCATCACAATCTACGTAAAAAAAAAGACATTATAAATATGTTGGATCACAATGAATCCCATGGGATTCACAATGAATCCCATGGGATTCACATACAATCCCATGGGATTCAGGTAGAAATCCCATGGGATTCAGTTAGAAATAGGTAGCATACTGTGGTGCAGGGCATTACCTTTTGCCTGTTCCTTTACATTCTTATCCCCTCGCTCCTTACCAACCGCCTTCTTACCCTTCTTAGCCTTTTGCTCCTTCGCCTCTTCATCCTTCTCCGACACCTCCTTTTGAACAGGTGCCTTCTCCGACACCTTCTCCTTTTGGACCAAAACTGTTTATCAAAACCAAGTAAAACTACTTTATGACTTCTAAAATGCAATTCACTACTAAAATTAGAAGAACTTTTGTCTTAAACTGATTCAAAACTGATAATTAACAAAAATCTCAACATTAAAAATAGATTAAAACTATACCTTTTTGTTGCTTGACCTTCAGTTTTTTTCTGTCTTCTAATTCAGATAAAGACAAAATCCTTTTACGCTTCACTTCATCTTTGGACTGAACTGGGTCAACTGACTCCAGTTTGTCCAACTTAACAGCAGAATCTACATAAAAAAAGACATGATATAAATATATTGATCAAAAAATACCATGATACAATCCCATGGGATTCATTAGCTGATTTAGAACAGTTTGACAAACTAAAAAAAGGAGCATGCAAAACTTGTATGCATAACCTGCATGGATCACAATGAATCCCATGGGATTCAGGTAGAAATCCCATGGGATTCAGGTAGAAATCCCATGGGATTCACAATGAATCCCATGGGATTCACAATGAATCCCATGGAATGCTAGATGTGCAACAATAAACTCAAGTACATATAACAGAAAAACAAATTTAAAACAGGTAGCATACTGTAGTGCAGGGTATTACCTTTTGCTTGTTCCTTTACATTCTTATCCCCTCGCTCCTTACCAACCGCCTTCTTACCCTTCTTACCCTTTTGCTCCTTCTCCGACACCTCCTTTTGAACAGGTGACTTCTCCGACACCTTCTCCTTTTGGACTAAAACTGTTTATCAAAACCAAGTAAAACTAGTTTATGACTTCTAAAATCCTCTTAATAAATCCCATGAGATAAAAAAATATACCTTTTTTCTGTTTTTTCTGATAGACCTTTAAACTCTTCTTTTTATCTTCAGTATCTTCAGTCTCAACTGGCTTAACCTTAGCCGACTTATCAACAGCCTTCTTATCAACAGCCTTCTTACCCTTATCCAACTTATCAACCTTAGCCGACTTATCAACAGCCTTCTTAACCTTCTTAGCCTCTGCATCCTTGGCTCCTTGGTCCTTGGCCTTATCCCCTTGCTCCTTGGACTCTGCATCCTTCTTCGACATAACCTTATCCGGCACCTTCTCTTTTGCAGCTTCAAGGATATCAGATTTTGTTAACCACTTCTTACGTGGGGAAACTGTGACAACACCTAACATAAAAAAAAAATAAAAATAAAAAAGTGAGATATACAATAATTTGCATTAATTTGCATTTTAATTTCATTTATGTCTCATTTGAAAAAGTGCCAATTTAGTTACTCCTTCTGTACCAGAATTATTACCTTCCACATTCAGCTACTAAACAAGCTGGTTTAGTAGCAAAAACGTACATATACCTAACTGATTACACAGCAAGCACGTACATTCTACATTACTAATTACACGTATTTAGCAAATGCTAGACTTGTCACGTGTCTCAATAAGCATACATATACCTAACTGATTACGCTACTTATCAAGTGCGTACATTCTACATTACTAATTTTTTCTTGAGTCACGCAATCAATTACAATAAGATTCATGTATTTCGTAGTATACATATACACACACATATCAATGCTAATAGCTAACTTAATTACACTGCTTAGCAAGCAACATACATTCTACATTACTAATTAAAGTATCTCGCAATCAGTTACAGTAAACTCGTACACAATCAACCACGCTCTGCTCAATCATCTACTCAATCAACTTATACTTTTCCTTACAACTTAGGTAGTCCCATACACATATATACCAAGCATGTACGTTCTGCATTACTCTACAAGCTACTAATCACACATATTTAGCAAACGCAAGTGTCTTAATATGCATACAGCCATACATATACCTAGCTGATTACGCTACTAAGCAATAGCTTATATTCTACATTACTAAACGTGAGAGTCTTAATAAGCATACATATACCTAACTGATTAGGCCACTCAGCAAGAGCTTATATTCTACATTACTCTGCAAGCTACTAATTACATGTATTTAGCAAACGCAAAACTAGTCGCGTGTCTCAATAAGCAAACGCAAACGCAAAACATAGCATTAACTTCATAACACCCCTCGTTTAGCAGTCTCCTCATAAACTCTAAAATAAGCTGCCAAATTAAGCTCTAAAATAAGCAATCTAATCACAAATTTCAGTCACAACTCTTCAATCACAAATTTCAGTCACAACTCTTCAATCACAAATTAAGCTATAAAATAAGCAAAATAATCTGATTCCTATAACACAAACTTTAAGCCATCACAAATTTCAGTCACAACTATTCAATCAAAAAATAAGCAACTGATGTTATTTAATCAAAAAATAATTAAAACAATGAATTTCGAAGCTTACTTTCATTAGGAACGTTAGATGAAGCACCTTTTGCCACTGAAACGCCTTTAGATAGGGCAATCTCTTCTCGAATATCCATTTTAATAGAATACTTATGGTTGCGCGGTGGTTTTGGGGGTGGTTTGGGGGCGGTTTGGCGGTGGTTGGCGGTGGTTGGCGGTGGTTAGGGTTTGAAGATAGATTGGGGATCTGAAAAGTTGAGAGGGTGAGCGTGAGTGAAACGTGTGTGTGTGTTTTCAAGTTTTGTGTTTTGAGTATAATGAGATAATGAAATTACAAAAATGACCCCTTTAGTATAATTTTAGTTTCAAATGTAGATTAATCTAATCCGTTGGATTCAAATGGATGGATGGTTGAGATCTAACCATTTGTTCTTTAGATAAAACTTGTTCCGTATGGAACTTTTCTCAATGACAAATACGCCTTCAAATACTGTGTGCAATCCCGCTAAAACCATATAGACAATTTTCAGTTCTGTAACTTATTGTTAGAAAAGTGGTAAATGGTGTGAGGATAATATTACATAATCCATTTAAGTTGTGTTAATGTTCACTTTCCAAATAAAGTTTAGAATAATTCTAAAGATATATACATATATCAGTTTGATTTTGATTGAAAAACGCGTAACTCATATCCAAAAAAAATAAGTAAAACTACCCTAATTCAACAATTGTATTAAAAAAAAAAGGTAAAAATCTCTTAGTTGCGGTCCCACAAAGTAAAACTAACAAACCTCCAACTCGTGTATTAAAGTGTACATAAGTTGAATCTTTTGTTATTTGTTTTCCTATCATTCCTAATTATATATTGCATTAGAGTTTGTTTATCCATTTATATGGGACAAAGTCACAAAACCAAAACACTTCTCTTTTTTCAAGCTTTTGTTAACTACCATGCACATCTCCACTCTCACACCCTTGCCTATACACAAACAAACACCACATTTCACCCACAAGGCCATAATGTCGTTGTTCAATTTTACCATCGCATATATGCACTCTCGTTACATTACAAACTCGATCACCGGTCACATTTCTTTATACATACTAAGAAGATCAATCATGTATCGTGTCATATATATATTGTCATATGAAAAACAAGCCGAAGATTCGAATAATGTGATGAAAACAACATATATAAATGATTAGTGGTACTTCCTCTCGTAAGTTAGTTTAAGGAAATGCATGGCCACAACAGTCTTTGCAATGAATTAATCCGTTGAGGCATATAGAAAAATTACATATGAGTGGTATCGTATTTAGAAATTATGGTACCTCTTACGAGATTTCAATGTTGAAGAAGTGGAAGAATCATGATCAACATGCGCTTTAATTCTAATGACTAAACACACCATGTGGCTGAGCTGTGACACAACCAGGAATGCCATGGCGCGAGAGTTCAAATATCCTACTAAGAAAATTTCCGCATAGGATCGATGTCTTTATTTTGCTGCGAAGTGGGAGGCTAGCAGAGACTCGATTTCCTGCAAGCAAAGTTTTAACATTTACGACTCTTTAGATAGTATTAGTTGTAAGTGTATAATGTCTCGTATATTGAATGAAGAGAGTGTACAATAACCGGATTTACATATAGGGATACAACCCTAGAGATACATGGGCTAAGGCCAAAATAAAATACTATTGGGCCTATACAACATGTCGAATAACACTCATTCGTAGTTTGAGTGGGAGGGCACCGAACACTCAAGCTAGAACGAAACTCCTCAGATAAAGCTCTAGGCAAGCCTTTTAGTAAAAATTTCAGCATACTACTGATAGCGAGAAGGAACATGAAGAACTCGGACCTGACCTGTAGCTACCAAATCTCAAACAAAATGAATGTCAATCTCTATATGCTTCGTACGTTGATGTTGAACTGGATTAGAAGACATATAGACAGCATTGACATTGTCAGAGTAAACAAGTGTAGCCGAAGACACCGGTGTATGCAGCTCATAAAGAAGATTCCTCAACCGACAAGTCTCAGTAACATCATTGGCAACCCCACGATACACGGCTTTATCACTGAAACGAGAAATCGTTGGTTGACACTTAGACGACCATGATAGTTTTTGTAATATTCTACAAATCTACAAATTATTATACATTATAAACACAAAAGACTATGAATGTTTCATAGAAATGTTGTCCTAAATTATTATTATGAATTGTTTAAAAAGATTAACATGTTGTTTTTTTAATTCTAAAAAAAAAATGCATTTCTTGATTTTTTAGTTTGTAATATTAGAAAAGTAAGATCAGATCAGATTAGATCTTAAGATCGTATGGTCAAAATCGGAATCATATAAGATCTTAAGCTTGAAAAAATCCTATGTGTGATCCGGATCGTTTTTGCTTTGTTGTCTCATAAAATCGTAAGATCCTAAAATCATGATCGGGATCCTGACAACTATGAGTTTAAGTACATGTGGTCATGAGCCACTCCAAAAACTACGTGCATTGAACATCCTGAAAGACACGACAACCAACTAATTAGAAGACAAAAACATAACTTAAGCTTCTAATTAGACACCATAAGAAACTCAATCAGCTAGTAAGTTCCATGTAGTCTTGAGCTAATCCGCTCTAGCATTCCTCTTGAACTTGATTGATGTAAGTTTAAGTCTAAGCATGTCAATAATGACATTTACAACCTGCTCCACATTCCTAGAGGCATTCATGTGTAACCTATTATTCCGTTCTTGCCAAATGAAATACCAATTAAGAAGCAGCTACAATCAAGACCCAAAATACATATAACATTGTTCTTGTTGGAAAATTGGTTGGCAAAAGTGACTTTTGACCAACTTTAGACACAATTATCTATATGTATGTGTCACATATATGAATAATAGTTTGTAGGTTCGCGTTCTCCTCGAAGAGAGCTTCGCAATAAGCCTTTATGTGTCCAAAATAGAGTTGATGTGAATGAGATATCGGGTCTCAAAGTTAGGCATTCGGTACCATGCCTAAAGAGGAAAAATGGTTTATTTTCAATCCCACATCGGTGGGATGAGTAAACTTAGAGGGAGTCTATTGTGTATAAATAGAGGCCCTAATTCCACAAGTTTTACACACATCAAATCAATAGTTATTATTGATTTCCAACATATGGAATACGCATCTCTTAAGATGAAATTCCAGGCAGTTTAGTTAAGTATGACAGTACAACTTACTGTTTTGGCTGTTGTACCCTGGGAAACAGACGGCGAATCTGTTTTAAGGGAAGCGTGTCAAACACGTGCCTCGGCTTTTAGTGCTTCTTTGTTGATCTCTGTTGGTGATCAAGTAAGTCTTTTGACTATTTTATTATTTTATTTAATTATCGTTTATCTGCTTACATTCTGTTTGTATTTAATTTTCTGTTATTTATTTACTGTTAATTTTATTTATTGTAATTTAGATTTTATTAATAAAAGTGTAACCGTTTCCCTACAGTCTTAAAACATATTCTGTGTAACAGAATTAAAACACTTTTATTAAAATCTGATTTATATAATTAACAGATTTTATACAAACTGTTTTTCTGCTGAAACCAAGATTGAGTTTCTTTGAAAATCAGTTTTATAACTAAACAGAATTTTAATTAATAGATTTGGTATAACAGATTTATAAACGATTTTTAAAACAGTTTACTGAATCAGTTTATATTGAAACCATGATGAGTTTCTTTTCAAACTGATTTATTGCATATGTTATTGTTTAAATCTGGATATTGAAACCAAGCTTGTGTTTCTCGGAATCATATATGGTACAAGTTTACATAAACCATGTCGAGTTTATTAGATACCATATTGTTTTAACAGTTTTTTTTTTAACTATTTTAGTGTTTATATATTCACAAGTTAACTGATGGTAACATAATTTGTGACCCTAGTGAATCTTGCGAATGTAATTAGTGCGCCAGTTACTAACATGGTTAAATATCACGATGAAATCAGATTCATTGAAACCAAGTGGAGTTTCATTGAAACAAATCTCATAAAATACAAGTTGTTATTTTATTAGATTACTAGAACGTGTTTATTGAAACAAAGATGAGTTTGTTTGAAACAAAATCTGATAATAGAAGCTGTTATCATATTTTGTGGAAAAGTTTCTTTGACTTGTTTAGCTTATTTAAACCAGGTTGAGTTTAATTATAAACTAAATATAGTTCTTGACACTTTATGCATTTGAAAGTAGATCTATAGAAACCTTGTTGAGTTTCTTTGAAAGAGTAAATCTATTTTGAAACCTTGTCGAGTTTCATTGTAGAATTATACCATGTGATGCAGATCTATTAAGATATTGTTAAGGATGATTAACAAAATCATATTACAAATTTGTTTTTGTTTCAAAACATTATGTAATATGCGATATTGTTTAATTGTTTAATCGAAAGACTTGCTTAAAAGCGGTTTTGTTTAATGGATCTTACAAAACAGTAGTGTTTTAAACAAAATTTGATGTTATCGTGTTTGTTAAGAAACACTTTTTGATATAGCAAGTTGTTAATTATTCCAAATTTAGTGTTACACTAATAATGGAATATTAACAGAATGTTCGGAATGTCATGAGTGACATCTAAAAAATCTGCTCCCGAACTTGATGAAAGGGAGACCGATACTCGAGTTATGTGTACGGTAGATGCTTTAAAGCATTCAGATTTTATGTGCCATAACTATGGGTTAAATGGCCTGAATAAAATGAAAATTGTTGCCAAGGCGGGATCCGACATTAGAAAATGGTGGATTAACACTTGGGCATCATGTCATGAGTATGATGATAAGAGTTTGGTTAACTCTTTCAAAGTAGCAGGAAATGGAGAGATGCAATCTATGGGCAACTCTATAACTGCTAATAGCAAGGGAAAAGAAATGTGATATTGAAATTCACATGTGGAAAAGAGCTTAAGTGAACCAACATATTGTATGAGCCAGAGATTCGTAGGAATCTTGTATTTGGATGGTTGCTTAATAAATTTGGCTTTATTTTTATTTTAATCAAATAAAATTGAGTTAACATTGAATAAAATTTTGGTCAGTACGGGTTATGCCCTTCATTAAATGTTTAAGCTGAATTTTTTTTTTTTGTTTTAATAAAAATGAGTATGAATTCAGCTTATTTGATCCTTTGAATGTATAGCATGGCCAACTCGGACATGTTAATTTTAACTCAATACGTTGTTTAATTAAATAAACGAACACGGATTAAAAAAATTAAAACTTATGTTGAAGCGAAATTGACAAGATTGTCTTTTCACTCGGTTGACCAAAAAATTAACCGAACCCTTGATTCACATAGTTTTATGTGATTTGGAATAGATATCTACAAAGGTAGCAATTAGGTACATCATCGTAGTTGTTGATGGTAGTACAAAATATTGCGAATTTTACTTACTTGAGAGTAAGAATATAGACAAGATTGATCTATACAAATAAGTTGAGAATCAACTTATTATCGAAAACAAGGCGGTTCAAAGTGATATTGGAGGTAAATATGTGTCTTCATTTCATGTATGTGCTAAACATGGAATAAGACATAAATTTATTGCTCCTTATACACCACAACAAAATTGTTGATAGAAATGAACTGTGCCTTAAAGATATGGTTATGCCATGTTGTTAAAGTCATGGTTTAAGCCATGGCATGTGGGGGAAAGCGGTTTTATTGGCTACTTATCTTTTAGATAAGATCCCCTGTAAGGAAAAGAAGATAGTTCTATGAACTATGGATGGGAAGAAAACCATCCTATAAGTACTTACGAATGTGGGGGTGTCTATCTGTCCCGGCACCCAAGGATCAAAATATTGGACCTAAAACTGTGGATTGTATATTTTGTGATATGCTCATTACCGTAGTGCTTATCATTTATTTTGATATGATTCAGAAAATCTGAATATATACAAAGATACGATAATGGAATCAAAGAAAACTTTCATTATTTGAAATTGTGTTTCCTTATTTATCCGAGAAAAATGGATGTTCATCTAGATTAGATGATACAGTTGTCCAGGATGAGAGGCAATTAAATGATGATGTTCTTCATGATGAGAGGCATCAAGATGATAATGTTGTTCTGATAAGAGACAACAAGAGCTGATAATGATCTCCAAGATGAGAGACAAGATCAAACTGAGGAAGAAGAGGTTGAACCTAGAAGAAGCAAAAGGGCAAGAACCGAGAAATCGTTTGGACCCAATTTTGTTTCTTTTATGGTTGAAAACGAACATAATTCATACCAAGAGGCGGTTACTTCCTCAGAAGGGCCTCAATGGAAAGAAGCCTTTAAAAGTGAAATAGATTCTATTTTACAAAATCATACTTGGCAGCTCGTGGATTTACCTCATGGTTGTAAACCACTAGGCTATAAATGGATCTTCAACAAGAAGATGAAAGCCGATGGCACCATTGACAAGTATAAGGCAAGATTAGTAATCAAAGGATTTAGACAACGAGAATGTCTTGATTACTTTGATACATATTCACTTGTTATGCGAATAACCTCGATTAGGATCATACTTGCTATTGCCGCTTTAAGAATTTGGAAGTTCACCAAATGGATGTGAAAACGGCATTTCTAAACGGAGATTTAGAAGAAGAAATCTACATGAACCAGCCTGAGGGTTTTATGGCTCATGGACAAGAGAACAAAGTTTGTAAGCTTGTTAAGTTATTATATGGCTTAAAGCAAGCTCCCAAATAATGACATCTAAATTTTTACCACGTCATGTCAGAACGTGGATTCAAAATTAATAGATGTATGTGGGAAAAAAAATATATCACTGGTTTATATGTAATCATGTGTTTATACATGGATGGTATACTTATCACCGGAAGTGATAACAAGGTAAACAAATCCACTAATGAAATGTTGGAGTCAATATTTGACATGAACTACATTGGTTGTTCGATATGGTTTTTGGAACTAAGATCATATGAAACCAAATGGATTTGTTTTGAAGTCAAAAACATTATAAGGACAATATTCTTAAGAGGTTCAATGTGGGGGATTCCGGCCTAGCTAGAACTCCAACGACATCTTTTTAAATCTATTTAAAATAGAGGTAGAGGTGTTGCCCATTTTGAATACTCAAAGAATATTGGGCATCTTATGTGTCTAATGACGTATGTGAGACCTGATTTAGAAGTTATAATCAGGTTACGTAAATATACCAATAATTCAAGTGATGACCATTTGAATAGAATTACACGAGTACTATGATACTTATGATATTGCATTTTGGAAGATATCCAACTGCTATCTAATGATAGAGTAATGCAAATATGGATTCTTACATAAAAGAATCTAGATCCACTAGAGCGGATGTGTTGACTCTACGTGGGAAGCTATGTCTTGGAAATCTTGAAAGTATTTCAATAGACTTTTATAGCTAAATCTATGATGGAATTTGAAATTTTCATTTGAGATAAATTTATAGAATATGCGGATATCTACGTTAATTCATAGAGGACATACCAAGATGGCGTAAACCGGTAACGACCATCTATATAAAGTGTGATAGTCAATTGGAAATTGACAGAGCTCATATCACAATGTAAAAAGGTAAGTCGAGACATATCCATCATAGACGTTGATTGGTGCGACAACTACTCTCAACTAGAGTTATCACGATTGACGACGTAAAGTCAATTGGTAACATTGCGGATCCGCTTACGAAAGGCTTAAGCAGAGAGTTAGTTAGTAAGTCGTCTAAAGGAATGGGACTAAAGCCCTTGAAGGAATGAGTTTCTATGAAGGAAAACCTAACCCAGTTGACTGGAGATCCCAAGATCTGGGTTCAATAGGACAACCTAATCATAGAAATGTGGGGGAAGTCACATCAATGTGGGGGAGTTACTAAATGTTGTAACTCCCTAGTCCATTCCTATAACAATTGTGACTTGTTGAGAGGTTAAACATATGGCTTTAATGATTCAGGATGAAATCACAAAGCATAATGGTTCAAGATGAAATCACAAAACATATGTTTTTAATGATTCAAGATGAAATCACCTATGTGAGAGAGAAGTGGGGTCGCTTCGAAGGGAATTGTGGGGGCGCAAATCCTAAGAACTCTTGCAGAACCAGGCTAGTGTTCATGACCATAACGAACACGACTATGAGGACTTGACAATGTCAGGGAGAGTCTTGTGTGAAGTGTAATGTCGTCTACGTAAACAGAGGCTGAGTTCAAGGACATCGCGTCTACTCAGATCTAGGAGACTAAGTGCATCTCACAAGGGAAGGTTCAAAGGGTCAAACCTACCTATCCTTTGCAAGATTCAACTATTGGAATTTCATCGTAATTTTTGTGTATTACGACCGATCTCCATTCATGTGGGGGATTGTTGAAAAATTGGTTGGCAAAAGTGACTTTTGACCAACTTTAGACACAATTATCTATATGTATGTGTCACATATATGAATAATAGTTTGTAGGTTCGCGTTCTCCTCGAAGAGAGCTTCACAATAAGCCTTTATGTGTCCAAAATAGAGTTGATGTGAATGAGATATCGGGTCTCAAAGTTAGGCATTCGGTACCATGCCTAAAGAGGAAAAATGGTTTATTTTCAATCCCACATCGGTGGGATGAGTAAACTTAGAGGGAGTCTATTGTGTATAAATAGAGGCCCTAATTCCACAAGTTTTACACACATCAAATCAATAGTTATTATTGATTTCCAACATATGGAATACGCATCTCTTAAGATGAAATTCCAGGCAGTTTAGTTAAGTATGACAGTACAACTTACTGTTTTGGCTGTTGTACTCTGGGAAACAGACGGCGAATCTGTTTTAAGGGAAGCGTGTCAAACACGTGCCTCGGCTTTTAGTGCTTCTTTGTTGATCTCTGTTGGTGATCAAGTAAGTCTTTTGACTCTTTTATTATTTTATTTAATTGTCGTTTATCTGCTTACATTCTGTTTGTATTTAATTTTCTGTTATTTATTTACTGTTAATTTTATTTATTGTAATTTAGATTTTATTAATAAAAGTGTAACCGTTTCCCTACAGTTCTTTCTAGCAATGGGTGATAACCACCCCATAATGTCACTCCGGACATGTGAAATACTTGGAATATCAGCCTTTTGAACAACTCGACTCCATACTTGAGATGAGAAATTACATTCGAAAAACAAGTGGTCATGGGTATCCTGTTCAACCTTACAAAGAGGGCATCGAAGAGAGCTTAAATCCACATCCTCACCAACATCCCATGGTCTAAGGCAAGCCACAAGTGAGCAGCATGACGAGGAATACAATATCTAGACCACACAATATAGGACCATTGAACATCATTTCGTCTTTCCCTTATGGTATTCCAAACTAACCAGACCGAAATGGTTTTAAGGTACCATCAGAATCTTTCCGTCTTAATATATCCGCCTGGTCTCTCAACACATGAACGTTGAGATTAGCTAATATAGGGTACCTGGTGTTCCAATCAACGGGCCACGACCATGCATGAGTTTTTATCACATTGTTACCACATATAACTAAATTTTATATATTGGAACGAGAGAGTTTTATTTTGTGATCAAGCATATGTAAGTGACATTCCACATACATAAAATTAAGTTATACTCATAAAAAGTTAGTAGCAGATATATTACTTAAAATTTATAGTTTCTTAGCATCATCGTCCATTTGCCACTTGTTCATCATAGTTAGATATCACGAAAATGCCGAACAACTAACATTTGAGGTATTTAGATACAATTTAAATTTCAAAATGTTCATTTTTTCATTATAAACCGTTTTAATATTTGTTCATTTATCGATGTGGGATAAGATCAAAAGTTCACTTCCTTCTATGATTTTGGGCTGGGATAACTTGCTAATGTGATGGACCAAAGCTTACATGAAACGTATGGACTGCAGTCATTTCATCCGATTTTTTATAAGTAAAATTTGGTTAATGATTGATTAATTTTGGGATGAATTTTGCTATAAAGTGTACTTTTGTTTTTAAAATGAAAATTTTAGTTTGTGTGAAAAATTAAAATAATAATAATAATATTAATAATAATAAAATTGGCGGGGTTCAAATTTTGCGAACTAGCATGCAAACAACTTGAGCCACTGTAAAAGGGATATTTGGTTTGTGAATGTGAAATATGAAATGCTGAGATAACGCTGATTTGACGCTCTTAAAACTAGTGTAGTAGATATATTTATTGAAAGTCTTTTGGAATTTACCACCGAAATTGGGGGCCACATTAGTTAGTCAGTACACAACTGCTTGTACATAGTACGAACCAAAATGTAGTGTCATTATCAATCCTGTTTCAAATGACTTGGTTCTATGAATGAGTAATGCTTGTTTTATATTTGAAGTTATTAAAAGTCAACCTAGTTATGAAAATCCAAAAATGAGTAAAGCTACTTGTTTTACAATCATTGCCTTCCTATTTACAATCAATTCCCGCTAGCTGCTTACCTTCACAAGCCAATGTGGGATGACAAAAAGTAGTAAGAGGTTATTTATTCATATCATGCACTTTTGCCATAGTTAGATATATCAAAGAAATTAAATTAATGAGTTTCGATAGAAATATATATCTTCTTATACAATAATCTAGATCCGAATTAAATTAATAGAAAACAATACCATAGATGTTTAAAAGTAATACCAAGAAACATTCACCAAATACATGTATTAAGGAATTTTATATGTAAATACATGTATTTGACGAGACCCTTT
This sequence comes from Chrysanthemum seticuspe, assembly GCA_019973895.1. Taxonomy (NCBI): domain Eukaryota; kingdom Viridiplantae; phylum Streptophyta; class Magnoliopsida; order Asterales; family Asteraceae; genus Chrysanthemum; species Chrysanthemum seticuspe. The sequence goes on from BPTQ01000005.1 coordinate 18,558,988, forward strand.
CTAATTATAGTGGTAAAACTAATAACATTATATTTTGACGAGACCCTTTCTAATTAATGGTAAAACTTAAGAAAAAGAGAGTACGAAATGCAAGTATTAATTAAATTAAATACATGCATATAAAAACCTAGTCAATTATAGCCTCATAATCCTATTCATATATTGCTTCAAAGTTTACATATTTATCAATGTGGGACAATTATAAAACTCATTCCACTTTCAAGCCTTCTTCAAACTTTATTTTAAAAATGGCTTAATGACCATGTCTCCAACCTCGCAACCTCACTTACACAAATACAAAAAACGATGAACCGAGACACAACCGAATCCACTTGAACACATCACACTCACATGCAAATGGATCGGCGTCACATGTGACGTTGCATACACCCCACTCTCTCCGACACCATCCCGCCAAACACTATCAAACTCACTGGTCACATTCCCCTAAATATATTAACAAAAGAAACCATGAATCGTGATGTTCCTAGTCATATGAAGAACAAGCCAAGTTTTCAAATACGGTGATCATCATGAAACAACAAATATAAATGATTAGTGGTACTTTCCTTACTATATGGTGAGTCAAAATGTCTTTCAAAAAGGTAGAACATACATTTTCCGAAATATGCAAGCGAGTTTAAAGATTTACATTAAAGGCAAATAGAAACACTACTTACCAGTCGTAAATATGTATTTTTAGCTCTTCTAATGATTTTTTTAATGCCCATCACTACTTACGAGTCATCAATATATAGCTGCTACATAATGTGTACACTCATATTTTGAGTCACTTGTTGATGTTCAGTTTGGACCATTATGCAGTTTGGTGTTATACTTCTTATCGATCGACTCTTTATATGTTATTGACTTATTGGGGACGTCTCTTTCTTGAATTGAACATGTATCTTGTAGAAATTCTTAGAACCATTAAAAAACGTTTTTAAGATTATCGCAACTTAACAAAATTGAAATGTGCAAAGGTGCACGATACATATTCATGCACAACGATAAAGTATATTGGTTGTTATCAATTGATCTTTATACGTAAATTCCAACACACTCATACCATGTTACCAAAAGATAATAAAAATTGATTAAGAACGAGAATCAGTTTTAAAGCTTACGTAATGATAAAAATAAAGTAATTTGTCTATTTAAAAATCTGAAAATGGTATGCCTAAATTTCTCCAAATACTACTTACATTTACGATATGATAATTTACATTCATCACTCATTCAATAAATTTGGAAGGAACGAAATGATAGAATCTTTACAGGAGACAACGTTCAAAGGAGCACGTTGTCGAAAGTGTTTTGGCTAGTGTTTGATTAAAGCTACTAACGTTCACTTTCAAGAAATCAAAGCCAGTTGAGAATTTGTTGCATGCATGGAATCTTCCAAGATTTCTTATGCATGATCATTTTGTTGATACATGATATCGGAGTGTGTCTAGTTGATTTTTTGTTTTTAATGTATCTTCTAGGCTAAGTAGGGATTTCTTGTCTTGGTTGGATACATGATACGGTGGTGCGTGTGTTGTCATAGCCAGCTTGGTGTTTTGCTATGTTGCCTGAACATTTTTTGATCTTTATATATTAACCAGGGTAAAAACCCTTAAAAAAAAAAAAAAAAAAAAAAAAAAAAAAAAAAAAAAACTTGAAAGAAAATAGCATTTAAGCCTTTAGTTTCATCCTACAAGGTCGAATAATATAATAATAATAAAAACTAGAGATACTAGTACTGAATTATAGTATATACAACTATTCGGTGTGTAATAGTAGTTTTAGAAATTATGTCAAAATTTCAAGTTATAAATTACCTTAATATTTGTTCATCCATCCATATATGTGTGACAAAAACCGTGAATGGTTATACGTTAAAGTTAGGCTTAACCACCATATCCCAACTCTCATGGTCTCACCCACGATTTCATTATTCCACTTCACCCTTGCTTAAGTCACATGAATGTGCACATGGAGTCAGAGACTGACATTACTTGTAACCTATGTTGCATGGGGACGGATACGCAAACGGGGACGGGGACGGAAACGGGTACTTAAAAACGTCAATGTCCCAAAATTTAAAAAACGGGTACGGCCAGAAACGTTTGTGTATTTTACATAATTTTATATATAATTATTAATAAAATAAATAAACATCAAACATCCAATATCAAATTATTATAACCAAAATGTCATTATTTTATTTTAGAACAAAAATGAGGATGTACTTACGGTTAAACTAATTTATACCATATCAAGTCAAATTAAGTTAATATTATTAACAACTTTAAAATAAATCATGTCATAAGTATCGAATGATAGTAGGAAAAAAAAAGATAAAAGTTAGGGGCCGTTTAGTTGGTGAAAAATTTTCTTGTTTTTCCGTTTCCAAATTCCTAGAGAAAGGATTGGTTTTTCTTCTCTAGAAAAGAGTTGAGAATTTTGAAAACCCGTTTAGATGGATTTATATTTTTTATTTTTTAAAAATGTAAAAAAAATGACAAAAACATTTAAAAAAAAAAAAAAAAAAAAAAAAAAAAAATGACAAAAACGTAAGAAAACGGACGACATCGTAATGAAACGTATAAAATCGAAAAAACGGATCAAAACGTATTAAAACGGACGATCAAAACGTAGTAAAATGAGCTTTTCAAATTTGTAGTTAAATTTGAAAAATGAGAATTTCACATTTTTAGAAAATTGTTGGAAAAAAGTGTAACTAAACGCATTTTCAATTTTCCCTTTTCATATGAAAAAGAAAAATGAGAAATTTTTCACCAACTAAACGATCCTTTAGTCTCTTGTAGAGTAAGTTGAACTTGAAAGTTAAAACCACTTGGATTGAGCTTCATAAAACAAATACTACATGAGACAAGTAGAAAATATATCTATAGTAAGAAATATGTTATGAAATAAAATATTTAACATCTAACTTAAAATAGTTAGAGTGAGGTCGAGAATTTCAAAAGTGGTTTATATTGTTGTTTATGTAAATGATCAATTTTAAATTTATTTCTTGAAAAAAACAAATAAAGCAAAGAAAAGAAATCAAAAGTCGGCGTAGGGAGAACCAACGCAATAGTGAAACCTACAAAAAGAATAAAGTTAAAAATCTTTGCTTATCTTTCTCTTTCTTCATTTTTTCGTTCTTCTCCGACCATATTCTTAACTTTCCGGCATACAAAATCTAACTCACCTTAGCAAGTTAAACAACAACTAGCATCGATCTTTCACGTACTAAGGTGGCCCAGAAACGCGTATAAAAAGCCTAGAAACGTTTCCCAAACGTCTCCTACTCAACACCTCGCCGTTTCCAGTCAACATGAAACGTTTCTTTTTTTCTGGAAACGTTTCTGGCGCGTTTTGGTGTCATTTTCTATCAATCGACTCTTTTACATTATTGAGGTTGTATCTTGCAAAATTGATTAGAAATGTTGAAAACATTTTTGAGGTGCTTTTGACTCTTGTATAGGAACTAAGAAAACACATACATATTATTTACATTGTTGTTCCTTATCCTTTATCGGAGTGTAACTTATTTATATTTTTCCCAGTTTATAAGAGCATTTGTTATTCTCACATTTTATTTCTACTCATCTCACTACCTACACAAAATTATAAAATGTGTTTTCGACTCGTTATCGGTCTTCATCAAACATCTGTTTTATCTATATGTCAGAATCGAGTAAGATAATACGTAAGATTATTAAGCTAAGACAAAATATCATCTCTCTATTTATAAGCCACCAACATAGTTTTTATGATATATTGGTTTGTTTGTACTTAAATGGTAACTCGGATTTGGGAATTTAAGAAGTTAAAAGTTAAAATTTGAGACATTCATTTGGGCGTCATCAAACCTTACTATCAATTTACCACTTCATAGGGGTTAACAAAAGAGGGGGGAAAATGCAATTTACAAAGAAACAAGCAAAATCTTAAACTAGCAATTGACGACGTATGCCAAATTATGCAACGAGCAAATGTAACAAATCGCATAACGTGGGACCGCAAGTTTTCCTTATGCAGCTTGGTGTTTATATACAGACTTCCTCGCTTTCAACTTACACTGCTCGAGCGATGTGGGATTAACCCAACACCCCCTAGGCATCATATCTCGAGTATGTAAAAATACGAGAAAGCTTACATATCGTCTATATGCCAGGATTTCGAGATAAATATCATCCCCAACTCACGTGTTAGACCTGCTCCTAAGCCATGAAAACAACTAAGGTTGAGCGTATTGAAACGTTTTCAAGCGAAGAAAATACTTTCATAGTCTCATGTCATAAATTTGCATCATTCTGAGCTTTAAAAATAGCTCAACCAGCTTAACTGAAATGTGATTCTTACAAAGAATAAGTGACCTCGAGATTGTATCAACAATTACCTTTATTTGTCTTGGAAGTATATAAGTTAGTTGAAGGTGAACACAACAACAAGTCTATATGTTCAGTAGTCAAAAGGTCCAAGCTAATAGTAATAGCCAATCATCAAGTTCTTGGACAGAAGTCTAAAAGTTTTTAAATCTAAGGCATAAAAAAACAATGGTTAAAGTCAGCATAAATAGAGATTATCTTGGATTCTTGGGCATATATCATTGGGTTTGATATTTGAAGTCATATTTTTTTAGAACCGAATTAAGTTTCTCTATTTGGGTCCAACCTGGCCGGCTTTATTTGGGTTGAGGCTTAAAAGAGCATACATGAACCTCCACTTATCATGATTTCGGGTTGATCGGGTTTGGATTTATTTGGATCGGGTCTAATCATTTCGGGTCTAAAGTGGTTCGGGTCAACGCATAATATGAGTCGTATATGGAAACATTTTCGCTAATATCATTAAGTTTAAATGAACTTGGATGTTCTTCACATAAGCGACAGACACATCTGAAGACTAGGCATGCAATCTCACCAAAACTACAGACATATTTGTAACTTGTTGTTAGAAAAGTGAGTAAGGGTGTGATAAAAATATTAAATAATCCATTTAAGTTGTGTTTTATCTTTTCAGATACAGCTAAGGATAGTTTAAAAAGAAAATAGTTATTTCGGTTGGATTTTGATGAGAAAATCAGGTTACTTACTTAAAATGTAAAAGTCTTCTAACTCGCATACCCGAGAAGTAAACGAAACTCACCTAGTGGAAAAGAAAATGTAAAAATCTCACAACTCGTATACCATAAAAAGGAAAGGTATGTGCTTCACATAAGCGACATGGATGTTCTTCACATAAGCGACAGACACATCTGAAGACTAGGCATGCAATCTCACCAAAACTACAGACATATTTGTAACTTGTTGTTAGAAAAGTGAGTAAGGGTGGGTAAAGACATATTTGTAACTTTGTTTATGATAAAGTGTAGTAAAGTTGTGTGATACTAAGAATGATTAAAATACTAAATCCAGTTTAGTTGTGTTTATCTTTTCAGATACAGCCGTAAGGATAGTTAAAAGTAAATAGGTTATTTCGGTTGGATTTTGAGGAGAAAATCAGGTTACTTACTTAAAATGTAAAAGTCTTCTAACTCGCATACCCGAGAAGTACACGCAACTCACCTAGGGGAAAAGAAAATGTAAAAATCTCACAACTCGTATACCATAAAATGGAAAGGTATGTGCGTTTAGTTGGGAGAAAACACGAGATGTTTTCCATAAAATATTTTGTATAAAACAAGAAAAATAAAAACCTTTTAAATATGAAACCTACCTAACGTGAAAGAGATTATAATTCAATAATAGGTAGCTTTATTTGATAGATACAATTCTTGGTGTCAATATATATTGCTCTATTGTTTACTCACTCATCGATGTGGGACAAAGTCACAAAACCACCACATATCACACACAATGTCAACCAAGCTGCTCACATCCATTTCAGCAATCTTACATGCTCATCGTATCCATTGAACACCTCACACTCAATTTGAACATGTAATGTTTTTTTTTTCTCATAATATTGTACATTATAAAGTATAGTTAGATCTTATTGTTTGAAAGAGGAAAAGTTTTATTTTGTGACATTCCATATAAGTAATTTCGTGGCGATATATACCATTTTATTGTATTTGAATTCCATTCATGTAAAGTGATAGTCGGAAAAAAAATACATTGTTTACTTAATAATTAGTAACAGATTACATAGATTTGATTTGAAGACTCCGTTAATTATTCAAATGCATACTTCTCAACAAAAATTTAGTCGTTTTCATGCAAAAATTAGCTTATAAATAGATACTTAGTTAAAAAAATTAGCTTATAAGTAGATACTTTAGTTAACCGTTAAATGAAAAGGATTTGTTTTGATTTATAAACCTCTTATTTTACATCGCAAGAAAATCGATATGAGCATTATGAAGAGTTTATAGTAAAGACACTTAAACATGCTCATATAGAATTACGTTAATCACATTAATAATATCCTTGCTTATAAATTGTTTAAGGGTTTGTTCTTTCAAAGATGTGGAACAAAGTCACGAACCCAAAACTCATTTTATACACACACAAACAACTCATCTCACCACTTCACTTTTCACATTATCCTCCACCGAGTCACAACCGAGCCAACCCATTCCCACACTCTCCACGCATCAAATGGAACACCTAACACACAATCTGCACATGGAACAACGTCGCGTGTGACGTCATCCAACAAACTCAGCTAAAGCTTCTTGTACTTTCAGCTCATTACATCCCAACAAACTCACCACTGACATTCCTCTAAAAATATTTACAAAAGCAATCATGAACCGTCACTTACGTGGCCTGACTATGTGAAGAAAAAGCTAAAGATTCCAATAAGGGGATGAAAACAACATAGACGATTAGTGTTTATTCTGCTGATTTAGAAATGCATAAAATCAAACACACTAAATATCATTATTTAAGAAATTGCGTGTATCAGGAAATTGGAAAGTTGATGCCAATCCCTAGATAACCAACAAGCTAGTTAAATAACTTCATAATTTTAGTTATAGATTGCTCTACTAGCTAGTTTGTTCCTGTTAGACATTGTGAATCCCGTATGTGTGACTTTATTATTCACCGATATTTATAGATTCCAACCCTAACCCCACAATGGGCTTGGGTCATATTTATCATCTACTACTCCCCGCAATTTGAACGGCAAAATTACGAAAACTCGGTGGAGTAGTAAACTAGAAAAGAAAATAAAAAGAAAACTTTAACGTAATAAAAGCATAACTTTAGTCGACTCGTAACAAAACCGTACCAACGATCAACTTTAGTCGATTGGTACCAACAGTCGACTAGGTTAACTGATAACAAAACCGTACCAACATCATTGCTCCACTCTCCTTTCATCCTCGATGCATCGAGTCACAACTAAGTTTGTTATATAACGTAAATATCGGAGTGAATAATTATCGTTGATTAGTTCCATAATGTCAAAGATACAATATAAATAACAATCTATGATGGGCTAAGCCTAATGTGCACTAGTATCTACTAACTTTTGTCCTAAAAAAATAGATAAAAATACCTTAATTCATATCCCACAAAGGTAAAAAAAATAAAAATAAAAAAGCAATCTCATAAAAGAAATAGGTAAAAATCTCCTAGCTGTTACCCCACAAAAAGTAAAACAAACCATCAATTAACTTATTAAAGTGATAAGCAAATCAATAAATTTGTTTGTAATGTCTTGCCCTATCATCTTAATTATATATTGCATTAGAGTTTATTAATCTATCTATGTGGGACAACGTCACAACCAAAACTCCTCTCCTTCTCCAAGCTTTTGTTTACTATCATGCACATCTCATTTCACCCACAAGGCCATAATGTCGTTGTTCGATTTCACCTTCCTCGTCATCACAACCAACAACTCAACCCAAACACCCGTTCCTCACATTCATCTCATCCCTTTCACACTCTCCACGACTTACACGTACTATCAGTATGTTCACTCCACTATATGTTCTCTCGTCACATTCCTAGAAACTCAATCACAGGTCACATTCCTCTAAAAATATTAACAAAAGCAACTGTGAATCGTGACATATATATCGGGTCATAAGAAGAACAAGCCGAAGATTACAACTGATACATCCCATGGTATCTATCGACCATCTCTTTCAAAAGGCATAAAATTCAAACGTGCATTTTACGAAAAATATCCAAGTTAGTTTAAGGAAATGCACGGCCACAATAGTCTTTGCAATGACTAATTAAAATCCGTTTGAGGCACATAGAAACACTACATGAGTCGTATGTTATATATGAACTGTGACTCATCTAACGAGATTTTTAATGTTGAAGAAGTGGAAGATTCATGATCAGCATGCGCGAGGTGGCCGAGCAGTAGGAGGCTAGTAGAGACTCGATTGCTTTAAGCTTTGGTCAATGGCTCGTGTTTTGGTATTTTACTTAGTTTTACATTTATGACTCTTTAGATAGTATTGAGTATGGTGCTACTATGGAAATTGCAAATTTACTTTTATCAGTATGGTGCTAGTATTGTGTATAAACCCGAAAATTGCAAATATACTTTTATCAGTGTATTTAGTCATACTGATAAAAGTAAATTTGCAATTTCCATTATGGGTGCTATAATATATCGGGGTTTATACCCAAACGTGATTTTCAATGTATATCACTAGGTCTATGCATTCAAAACATAACTCCTCTTTAAAACTCATATATCTTCGATCGTAATACTAGCGATCACTTTCGAACAAAAAGAAATGACACATCCAAAATAAGTCAATCCTATTTACAATATCTTTTTATTCATTAAAAAAAATAGTAAAAAAAATAATCTTTTATATAATAAGAGAATTACATCATTTCAGAGTGATTTTTGTAAAGTCATTATTAGTGAAAAAAAAATTGGACCAATAAGAAAGCTTGATTTTGCCACGTAATCAAAATCGAACGCCGTGATTGGCCGATTAAAAGTCAAAATTGAATCCAATTTGGTCAACTTTTACAAAAAAAGTCGTACAAAACTGATTTAAAAAAAAACGAACATACACATGGGTTATATAGCAATTGTTTAATTTTCAAGGTTGCAATTGTAATTTCTTAAAAACAAAAACGGAATCATGGACAGAACCTAATCTTTACACGAACAAAGAACATATTTCAACAACATCATCGTATCCGAAATTTCACAAGACAGAAATTCCTCAATTCGTAAAGGTATGGTTCGATGCAAATCTGTTGACTTATGGATTATTTATGATATAATCACCTGTTTATCTTTAATTGTTGTTTATTTTTAATTGTTGTTTATTTTTTTTAATTGTTGTTTTATTTGTAAAGATTACAAATATCTAATTGTTGTTTATAGCCAATATTGGTTCTTGAACTTTTTTGTTAGTTTTGAACATTATTTTATTTGGAACTAAGTGAGTTTAGTATAAATTTGGTGTTTGTGGGTTAATTGCAGTTCCTAGGGTGTTTAGGTCGTTTTAACTTTTAAGGGTGTTTGGACGGTTTAATTATTGTTTAGGGCTGCTATATATTAGACTATAATAGTGCCGAGGTTGTCAACGAAGTCATCTATGACTTTGGGGAGAGACAACTACAGAGTCTTGATCACTTCAAAGCATCACTACTAAAGTAAGATTTCCTTGATTCTTATTGTGTCAAGATTGACGTATTTGTTAGTTTGGCCTAGAATACGACTTGATATGAATTGCTATGGTGAAACTCTGATGCAATATTCTAAATTGGTTTGAGAGGTTCATCATGATCAAGATCGAGCATTAAGCCATTTTGAGTAAGTTGCCCTGAAGACTGGTGAGTAGTTCCAAACACTCCTTTCTTATGTCGTATGTCTATAATTATGGATAGGTGTTTCAACGGGGTAACTTTTCAAATGAGCTGGGTTGAGTTTAGGCTGAATTTGGGTTTCTAAATTTCGTTGTAAGAGTGCTTTTGGCAGGTGTAAGATTCTAATGTCGTTAGCTTTGGATTGATATATTGACTTGTTAGGGGAGCTTATAATACATGCTTATCATCTTATTGAGATTTTGAAAAGCCGATAAGCTCACACTTTTATGAGGTTTTAAGATTTGTCAACATGAACTCATAGACTTAAATAAGCTAAAAGTTTAAGTTGATTAGCTTATAAGCCGAAGAAAGTAGCTTATCCACTTTACCAAATTTCAATTAGCTAATAAATCTGTAAAATAAAGTAATCCAAATATTTCCCTTAATATGTTATATTTGTTAGTATATTCTAATTCAGTAACATTTCCATGTATTAACCTTGCTCTAATGTATATTTTTGTTTGCGTAGCAGGAGCAAAAATTGCATATAGATTATCCTTTGTTGCGCCATTTATAAATATGTAAGAAACTCCAATCGTACTTTCTACATAAATTACAAATGATTTTTAGGCAAACATGTGATTTCAAATGTCACATTGAGTGATTTCAAATGATTTTTAGCTATAATTAAGGAAGAAGTTTATTTGAGGTTTGAGCTCTACTCCTTCAAGTCATATTTTCCTTCGATTCGAATAATGTAACATGTTAGGATTCATAATTCGAATAGTAGTCCTGGGTTCTACGATATAGTGTCATACCATGCCTTTGATCGTGGGTACTCATACTTTTTATTCAAAGGGTTTGAGTATTAGTGGTAATTTGTTCTCTGTGATATTTGGTTGCATATATAGTGTAATAGTTGTTCTAATATGCTAGAATTATAATCAGATCCACAATGGTGTTTGTCTTCTCACAGGTCATCAGGACAATATATATGCATGAAAAGAGTCGCTTACTTTTGCAGCCATTCAAGCTTAAAGTTTATTAGTAATTGTGAAATAGTGAGGGGTCAGTGAGCCTAACCGCTTTTGACACACAACCGTTACCTTTTCCGATGCATTAACACTAATTTACCAGTCTCGGCTTGAAGAATGTACAAGAAAGTATTTAGAGTTGCTAGAAAAATGTATGAAGTGGAGTGGAACTAAGAAGGGGACACAACTAAAAGGAAGTTTGAGCGTATAGTCCCATCAAGCGGGTAGGTTTTGAAGAGTACCTTGAAAAAAGGCTTAAGGTCTATTTTTTTGATATTTATCCATTTGACCTATTAGAAGCAAATATTGGTTTTAACATTAATGGATTAAAATTGTCATGCTTAAAGTATGTTAAAAAGAATAAATGGTCCATTTCAAATGAAGTATAACATGAATCGATCAATTATGGGTGAATGGTTTAAATGCCAACTTCTTTTGAGTAGTGCAGCCACAACAATAGTTTTCAAAGCATAGGTTAGTTGTTATCCCATTGTCAAGTGCTCTCTCGAGCCTAAGGATGCTAAATTAGTCTGGAAATTTTATTAGTTTGAATGATATCCTTTGCATGTGATCTTTTATTCATGCAGTTGTTTTGTTTACTGTTGATATTATTTTTTCTATTAGCGACCATAACTGCGGTGCACTTCCTTAATCATAAGAATTCAAATGGCCAGAACTCAGATCCATTTTCAAATTTAAATACTTAATCATAAGAACTCAAAAGTCCAGATATATAAGTGATTATAAATATCTAAATGCAAGCACGAGTTGTTGTGATATGCAAATCAATATAGGAGGTTGTACTTATAGTGACAACGCATTAATATACGGGGTTGTACTTATAGCAACGACGCATATAAAATATTTTTTAGTAATTTACTATTTAGAATTGGTAATAATGCAACGACTCATGTTAAGTATTCATGTTTTGTATTAAAATTTAAGTAATCCTGATATGACAAACAACAAAAATACATAAAAAGATCATTATTTATAAACTTTTCTTAAAAAAAGGCACATGTCAAGAATTCGTGCGTGATATTTGAACTAAATTTAATTTATGCAAGAACTCCGTGCGTGCACGGGTATTATAACTATTTTTAAAATAAACGAGTTACAAGGATTTATAAATTTTGAACAATCTTTGAGTGACTTTTGACCCGTTTGACCCATTCAATAAGTCGTCGTTAAAATAATCGGGAAACAAATAAAGATTACTCTTTTTTTCATAGAAAATGAACTAAAAAATATTTTGGGAGGTCCACTAACGACTGATCATCCACCAGACATGAACTTTTTACTAATGTTTTGATTATAAATTTATTTCCGCGCTTTGCTTTCTTACTTATTCGGGTACGTAATATTGGATCTAGGTCGTTTGCCAGTGGCATAATTCCTTGGCGACTCATATAAAAAATATCTAAGAGATACTGAGGTAAACGCTTCTTTGCTTATTGGCATATGATAAGAATATTAAATAAATTAGCAGGTTAGTAATAAAAATCTAATCTTTTGGATCGGTTTTTGATCTTTATGTAGGTGGATTATATTCTTGGAGACAACCCAAGATCAACAAGTTATATGGTTAGATATGGGAACAACTATCCACGACAAGTGCACCACAGAGCCTCCTCAATTGTGTCTATTAAGTTCAACCCTTCATTTGTAAGCTGCAGAGGTGGTTATGCTACATGGTTTAGCCGAAAAGCAAGTGACTCAAATCTCCTAATGGGTGTTATTGTTGGTGGGCCTGATGCATATGACAATTTTGTGATCAAAGAGACAACTATCAGCAGACTAAGCCAGCTACATATAACAACGTTCCTCTTCTTGGAGTATTGGCAAGACTACATGCCTGTCATCCTGGCTATAACAGCTCCTTTAAGGTACATTATCAATTAATCAAATCACATTGGTCCGGTGAAGATTATTCGGATCACCAAACAATTTAGAGTCAAACTTAAAGCTATCATTTTTTAATCTTTATTCGATCTTTTTATACTTGAAGTCCCTCTTCGTAATATTGATGTTGTTCAACCCGAACAAACTCCAGAAGCTAAAGTAACTCCATATGCAGATAAAATCTTGATAATAAACTTTATTTTTGTCAATAAAATTCATAACTTTGTTACATAAAAAAATTAACTGATTCATGGTCCTATCTTTAGGTTTGATTGATATTGCACAGAAGACTACAAGTTCATGGACAACATATGGTAAAACACACTACAGATACTCAGTTACACTGACTAACAAATCAAAACAAGACAATCAAGAACGTTAACATATCGGTAACTAACAAAGCTCTATGGTCCACTGTGGGGTCTTACCAAGACTTCAAGCAGTTCATACGGGTTCCTAACATGGGTTAGTTCATTAGCAGCGGGAAAAAATAGTGTATATGAAAAAAAAAATAAGGGGTTATTCTGAGAACTTAGTTTGGTGGTTAAAATTGAAATAAGAAAAAACACCACTGACAAAGAAATTTTGGATTTAAATCCCATTTCAACCGTTATCTAGGTTAGCATCACTTTGTTTAAGGCTCGAACAAATTTAGTTTAGCACATGCTTAAGTTGGCCTTTTGCTCCATTTTGCAATGTTTTGATTCAGTTTGAATACAAATTCAATATTTGTATGTCTCAAATCATGTTTTAGTGTAGTTTTTCTACTTGCAGCTTTTATAAAAGTTTATCACTCAAAACAAAAAGTATGCATAATATAATAATATGTAATTACCTTTAAACTCACAATATTCAGTATTAATACATAATAAATAATTTATGTCAAAATTCATGTCTATCTCTAAACTCACAATATTCAGTGTTAATACATGATTAAAATTTTATGTATACGTGTTTGATATTTTTACGTTTTGCTGCCCTTTTATCTATAATTACTAAATCAGTATGCAGTCTTTTGCAACTTGCCCATATGTAAAAGTTTTGTAGGATCATGTAAGCTCTTCGTACAATTTCTCAGGTTGCACTTATAAAAAAGTTAGGGATGTTCTTGAGATCTTTCATGGACAAAGCCCTGATACTGTAGATACGCAGACGAAGCATATGTACTTGAGGCGTTACAATCTGAACCCCGAATCATGTATTATTTAGTACAATTTCCATCTATTAGTTTCACATTTATTTTGGGGTGATAGTTTACATCTATTAGTTCCAATTTAATGTTTCTGTTATTAAACAAAAATCATAATCTTATTTGTCAAGAGCAGATTATCTGTTTAGGTAATGTGAATTGGGGTGATGGTAGTTAAGCCCATAGATTCATGCATTTTAGTTTTAAAGTGCAAGCAGAAGACCTTTACCGAATTGGTAGTTGCGAGAATCAAACAATAGCAAAGTCATGCCCCGTCAACTCCACAAGTACTATCACACAAGCCGGTTGAAGAAGTTAGTTTTGATGTGTTGTGAAAGCTGAATATGTGTGACATTGTTGGAACTATAGGATTGTCCCAATTGTAAAGATGTATGCAAATTCAACATTTGTATGTTTGTATAGGAAGTCATATTTTTTATACATATAATTGACTTATGTCGTTGCTAAGATGTATTATGAGATTTTAATTATATATAGGATCAAACGGGGGGTTGAGGTCATTGGCCCATTGGCATATGCTGTTATCTTGAGGAAATGTATAGCTTCAGAAGCCAAACAAGAAGATAAGTGGCAGCGGATTTTAGAAGTAGTAGAGAATCTATACCAACAGTGGAAGCCTTTTCTAAGTAATTAGTTGTTGATATTGTGAAAGAAGAGAGCTTAAATTTCAATAGTTGATAAATCTACACACATTTTATCTTAGTGAAAACCATGGTTACTAAAAAAACATAACGTATGGTAACTAAACTTTGTTTATAAAGTTTTGTGATTCAACTTTTTAAAAAATATATATGAACCCTTAATTAGGAAAAAAAAAAAAACAAAAAAACAAAAAATAAGCTATTTATTTTTTAATAGATAAAAATACATTACTTAGAAATTTAGAAAAAACCCCGTGCGTGCACGGGTATTATAACTAGTATAAGTATATAACAACATTCGTGCTCTTCATGTTTTCATTTATACACTGCGTTAGTATTTGTTTCAAATATACTTTTGTTTCAAATGACTTGGTTTTCTGTCACATAAATTCTATGAATGAGCAAATCTTATTGAAGATTATATTTGAAGTTATTAAAAGTAATCTGCTTATGATAATCCAAGAATGAATAAAGCTACGTAGAAAATTAGAAGCATAAGTTGTCATATAAAAGGGAATTGATTGGCACACTCTCATTTCTTATTTGCACATTCAAATATACAAACTGGTAAGGCAGCATATAATACATGTACAACTGCTGAATAGACAGATTAAAGTGTGCCAATAAAAAATAAGAGTATGCAAATCAACTCACCATATAAAAACTAATGGGAAATTTGCAATTTCCGTGATCCAAGATGGCAATTACATCAATGTAAATTAAATTTGTATCATATTGTTAAATCTAAGACTTTAAAATGTGAACTAACAAAAGCATCCTCACTTTTAAAAGTAAATTGTCTTTGATACTTTTTTTCCTTAAAATATCGTGAGGTTATAGTCTGATAGTTGTACTTTTGACTCAAGTTTACACTCTCTTAGATACTTATAACATATTCATGTCTTTTGATCTCATGTATACGTAAAATCACAACAATAGAATTTCGAACACATTGTGCCACATAACGTGTTATTTTATTCTTTCTAATTTGATATCCATTTCTATATAGTTTTCAAAAGTAGAATTTTTCGCAATATATCTCGTAATATACTTTTATATGATATATATAAATAAACTGACAATCTCCCATCTCCAAAGAACCACCTATTTCCTCCTATGAACCCTATTCCCCGTTGTGAATCTATGCAAACCGATTACAAACCCCTCTTTCCACACCCATTATGAACTCATACTTATTACGAAATCATTGTGAACCCCGCCTATTACGAATCGCATCCACCGATTTCTTTTTTAAAACCCACTTAATTCCACACATTTTTTCGTTCTTTCCTTCATTTTATCAACAACTTCATGCTTTTTTATTAGCTCACAAGCCAACATAATGTGTTTATCAGGTTATCAAAATTCTAGCAAAAGCATAAGGCCAAGTAACAAGTAAGTTATAACAAGCACAAGGCTAGATATGGGCTTGTACATAGAATATCTCATTGGACCTCAAGTGTTGATGTTATATGGTCGGCTCTATTTAGCAAGCCACTCCAATTTGTTTTTCAATATTCAAGGTTTGAGAAATGCTATACATATCTACTAGATCTTCCTAATTTTCTTCCTACCTCATTTAAATCTTGACAAAGTGTAATGCATCTTTTATCTCTCTTGTTTTCATTAATAGATTTTACCACTTTTTCTTGATCACGGAGTTAAGAAGATATGTAGGAATACAAGTAACGAAGGTTTAGCATTTTTCTCAAGGTTTTGTGTGTTATAACATCATGTTCTTGCCTCATAAAGCACGCAAATCTATTTTCTTTATTCAACGTTCTTTTTTGTTTAGTACTCGCATTTGTTTCCATCTCCAATGTTTTTTACACTTTATAATATAAATTGTAAGTACTCATAGAGTTTAATAATATTTGATCATTTTTATATTTGAATTAATATCTATAGGATTCAAGATTTAACATTATGCAATCGTACCGATATTTTGAGAGATAGATCTCCACTGAATATATAATTTAGCATACTGTGATATGCTTATTTCTATGCTTGTTTATACTTATGGCTTCATAATAATACAGCTAAACATTTCTTGTTTAAAAGACTTTCTTTGTATTGGTGGCACAGATCTTTGAAATTTACGGGACGGCTCTCAACAAGCACTCCTTAAGCTTATTCAAAAATCCCGTAGATTTACAATCACTTAAGTTATACTCATCTCCATTTAATTTGTCACTTTTGCCATTGTTAGATATCAAAGAAATTGAACATGAGTTTTGCATAAATACATATTCTCTAATACAATATGCTAGATCCGATTGTCACTTTAGTCATAGTTTAGATATCAAAGAAATAAAAAAAATGAGTTTTTATAGAAATGCATATTTTCTTATACAATAAACTAAATTCGAATAATATTAATGAAAAGAGTAAATTAAATTGTAGACGTTTAAAAGTAAGACTATAATAAAATAAATAAATAAATAAATAATAATAATAATAATAATAATAATAATAATCATAATAATAATAATAATAATAATAATAATAAATTATTATGGGACCATGCTTTATCGTGTGCTGGCATTATTGGTATTAAAAATCGGCATAACGTGGTGCGCGATACCTTGGTTGACATATGTTCTCGATCGGGGATTTCAGCTCGTAATGAAGTTGACATTGGGCTTAGTGGAGAAAGGGACAAACCCTTACGTCCAGCTGATATGTTGCTCTACTCATGGGACGGAGGGCTTGATGTATGTGTTGATTTGACTGGGTCTTCGCCCTTGACACAAACTGGCATGGTTGATTTTGTGCCTGGTCGTGCGGTGTCTGTGGCCGCACAACGTAAACGCGTCAAGTATGAGACCAAGTGCGCGAATATTAGATATGGGTTTCTTCCCTTCTCATTCTCTTCTTTTGGAGAACTTGAGAAGGATGTTGTGACCTTACTGAAGCGAATCCGAAAGTTCTCGATGACCCAAGACATTGGAGCACGTGCTACTTCTCATATCTTTAGTAGGATTAGCTTTTCTATAGCTAGAGGAGTGAGAGCCCAGTTAGTATCTCGGCTTCCTACTAACTTCTTGTAAATCTTTTGGGTATACTATTATTATTATTATTATTATTATTATTATTATTATTATTATTATTATTATTATTATTATTATTATTATTATTATTATAATAATAATAATAATAATAATAATAATAATAATAATAATAATAATAATAATAATAATAATAATAATCTTAATTTTATTTCACATGGTAAAAACGAAGCATTCACGAAATACACCTATTACAGAATTTTATAAACAAGAACGCAACTACAAAGTTTATTACAAACAAAAAAAAAAGTTTATAAACAAGAACGCAACTACAAAATAAATAACAAACAAAAAGTTGAAGTTTGTTTCCCTTAAAAAAGCAAATTATATGATCTCCATACTAAAGAAGTTCACTAACAGATTCGTTAAATTGGATACTTCCATAGTCATAATTATATAATGATGTATATTTTGTTAATCAATCCATGTGGGACAAAGTCAAAAAATTAAAACTTTTTTCTTTTCTCAAACTTTTACAACAAGTGACATAACCACCACATCTCTATCCTCACAGCCTCACCTGCATACACACAAACACCTCATTACCCTAGTCCCACTCTCCCAACACATCAAACTGGAACACATCACACTCACACTTTGTATGGACCAGCGTCACTTGTGACGTCACTAATACCATTGGAAACTTAACTCAGCTAAAAGAACCGTCATTACACCCCTATAAATTAACTGGAAACAATCCTAATGATTTTAGAAACTTAATTTGTTTCTAAAATAAGTTTACTTTGCAGAATAATGTTGGGTAGCGAGGTTCTTGTTAGTTGTTACCAAACATTCGGATGAGTTATAAAAGTTAGGGTGCTATAATTATACAATTCTTAATTTCTCTGAACAAGAGCTATGTTAAAAGTTCCTTCAATCAACAATACCAGTTAGAATTTGAAATAAAACAATAATGTCATTTGCTCAAAATTACATGGACTTTTACCGTACGCATTTAATATGTATGTTAGTTAAGGATTAGTTTTTTATGCATGAAATCAGGGAGGCACATTTGGATTTAGATGTTAGAGAAATTATACATCAATTCGATCCTGCAACTTTTTTTACGTATGAATCTAAGAACATTTGTAATCTCGCAGCCGAGCGGAGGATAAAGTTCCATGGATGTGGGTGTTGGCGGAGCCATAACAATGGTGACGATAGCAATCAATAAAGAAGTAAACAACCAGACAATTAAAATTTTATTTACACATTGGGATACTCTTGGTGGATAAAAAATAGAATGCATATTTATAGTTGGAATATTTGTGTTTATACTATACTATATTTTATTTAACATTGACGTTTATACTATAATATATAGATAATACTTATTTTATTCTTATATTTTAACATCATAACTATTTTTCGAATAACATTCGTTAGCAGTTTAATTAAAATGAAAAGGAACTCTAATGTTCTTCAAATAAATGACAAAGGTGTGCCTTTGAAGTGGGTTCCGTTGTGATGATAATATTAAATAATCCATTTGAGTCGTGTTTATGTTCACTTTCCAAATCAGTTTGATTTTGATAGAAATCGAGTAACAACAAGGAGCGCAACCATTTGTTCTTTGCCTCTTGTCATGCTCCAAATGATATTAGCTCAACCTGGTGTCGTTTGTTTTTTCAGAGCTTTTACCTCTTCATCTGCAAACCATGTCTGCAAAAGAAGAGGTGTCTTTAAGCTCTTCATCTGCAAGAAGAAGACCGTTTGTTTTTGTGTTATTGAAGTACTTCTTTCATTTTTCTTCTTTTTCTTCTTTTTCTTTTTTCTTTTTCACTAGTATTTTTTGTGCTATTGAAGA
Source organism: Chrysanthemum seticuspe (assembly GCA_019973895.1). Lineage (NCBI taxonomy): Eukaryota > Viridiplantae > Streptophyta > Magnoliopsida > Asterales > Asteraceae > Chrysanthemum > Chrysanthemum seticuspe. The sequence continues at coordinate 18,578,393 of BPTQ01000005.1, forward strand.
ATTTTTATTTATTTATTTATTTATTTTTTTTCATTAGTTTTTTGTGATGGATCATTGGTTTTCTTACGTTTTGGTATTTTCTACGTTTTCGACCGTTTTTTACATTTTCGTATGTTTTTTACGTCTTCGTCTGTTTTTTAAGTTTTCGACCCCTTTTTTAAGTGTCTGTTTTTTTTTTTAATTGATGAAATGTAAAAAAAAATGGCCGAAAACGTTAAAAAGGGATGAAAACGGACGAAAAAACTGGCGAAAACATAAAAAACGGACGAAAACATGAAAAACGGACGAAAACGTAAAAAAGCAGGCGAAAACGTAAGAAAACGGACGAGAAAGTAAAAAAATAGATAAAAACGTAAAAATATGATTGAAAACGTAAAAAAAAAATGGAAACGCAAAAAAATGGTGAAAACGGACGAAAACTTAAGAAAACGGACGAAACGTAAAAAAAGGGACGAAAACGTAAAAAAACAGATGAATACGTAAAAAACAGACGAAAACATAAAAAAACAGACGAAAACATAAAAAACGGATGAAAACATAAAAAACAACGTAAACGTAATAAAGCGGACGAAAACTTATGAAAACGGGCGAAATTGTAAGAAAACGGACGAAAACGTAAGAAAACGGACGAAAATGTAAAAAAACAGACGAAAACGTAAGAAAACGGACGAAAACGAACGAAAACGTAAAAAAACGGGCGAAAACGTAAAAGAACGGACGAAAACGTAAAAAGACGGACGAAATGTAGAAGAGATGTAAGATATTGAGAAAGAGATGTAGGGGTTGTGAAAGAAGAGGTAAAAAGTGAAAGATAATGTCTGAAATTTAGAAGAGGAAAAAAGTGAAAAGAAGCACTTATGTCTGGAAAAAAACAAACAGAAACCTCTACCTTTCTGCAGACAAAAGAAGTGAAAAGAGGAAAAAAGTGTTTATTGAGAAAAAAAACAAACGACACCCTAGTTTCCATTAGTATCTAATAACTTGTGTGTCAAAAAAAAAAAAAAAAAAAAAAAAAAAAAAAAAAAAAAAAAACTAGTTTTTGTTTTACATAGGTTAAAAAAAGACAATTGTGTCTCACAAAAAGAAAATGTAAATATCTCCTAGTTGTTATCACACAAAGTAAAACAAATAAACCCATAACTCATGTATTAAAGTGGTACGTTAGCTATAAACTTTTTGTTACTTTGTAGTTCTATCATCTTAATTATATATTACATTAGAGTTTGTTTATCCATCCATATGGGACAAAGTCATAATACAAACACTTTTCTCCTTCTTCAATCTTTTGTTTACTACCACATCTCCATCTTCACACCCTCGCCTAAACATACAAACACCTCATTTAACCCACAAGGTCGTAATGTCGTTGTTCGATTTCACCCTCGCCTATATGTACTCTCATTACATTTCCACAAACTCGATCACCGATCACATTTCTTTATAGATATTAACAAGAGCAACCATGAATCAGGACATATATAGCTGGTCATATGAAGAACAAGACAAAGATTCAAATAAGGTGATGAAGACAACATATATATAAAAGATTAGTGGTACTTCCCCTCGTAAGTTAGATTACGGCCACAATAGACTTTACAATGACTAAATCCGTTCGTGGCAAATAACTCATCTAAACAGACTTTGCAATGATTAGAGTTGTGAGATTAATTATGTAGGCATAAACAGCTCATCCAAACACTCCTGTCAAGTTTGTTAACCAAAGAGCCAAACACTCTGATCAGAACTTAAACAGAAGTTATGCAAATGCATTACACTTAAGAAGCTCGACACAAGATGAAGATTATGTTGAGTAGAAGTTTGCACCAGATGTAGTATTTAAACTCTTCATGTACTTCTCACTTTGTAACTATTTCATAATTCATAATAAATCATTTCAATGTGTCCAAAATACTCTCTCTAATTTCTCTATGAAAATCGACTTTAGCTTCATCGGTTAATTAGCAATTATAGGTTCGGTGAAGACTAAAGATCATTGGGATCTTTTTCATCAATTGAATATTTAGCGCCGATAATGACAAACTCAATCACGTTTATAATTTTTATCACTATTTTGGTGGCCTAGTAATTAACTAATTGTACAATAGTAACAAGCAAAACTCATTCCAGCTTCAAGGCTTCTTCAAACTTTCGTTTCAAAATGGTTGCCTCACTTGCAAACAATGTTATTATCTGTCATACATAGATATTCCTACTGAAGGCATGACCTTACATCATCCCTATGGCATAATAGACTAACAATAACCATTGTAACACTCTACATCATGGCCAAAAAGGTATACATAAGTATGGCTCATTATGATACAACGTGACATGAATTTGGAAGTATATAATTTAGTTTAAGGTGAAAACAACAACAAAATGAAGTTTTCTTGTACAGAGATCTAAAAGTTTTCATTACAAAGACACATTTGAAGACTACGCATACAATCTCACCAAAATTAAATAGACATTTTTTTAACTTGTTGTTAGAAAAGGAAAATACTAAATAATCCATTTAATTTGTGTTTTGTATTCACTTTTCAGATAAAGCTTACCATAATTCAAAAGAAAATAGTTATTTCGGTTGGATTTTGATGAGAAAAACATGTTACTTACTTAATATGATATTAGCTCAAACTAGGGGTGCTGCCTTTTTGACCCCCGCATCTTGTCATCTCTAAATGATATTGGCTCAAACTAGTTTGCACTAGGTATCTTCTAACTCACATCCCACATATGGAAAATGCAAAAATCTAACAACTCGTATCCCACGGAAATAACCTTAAAAGTCTTCTAACTCGCATCCCACAGAAGTAAACGAAATTGAATTGAAACTCACGCAGTGGAAAAGAAAATGTAAAAATCTCACAACTCGTATATCCCATAAATAGAAAAGGCAAAAATCTCCTAACTCATTTTGATTTTGTTTTTTTTTTTTTTTTTTTGAAAAGTAGAAAGGTAAAAACTTGTATTCCAAAAAGGTAAAAAATCCAAATTGAAACTAACCTATTTATAATATAATTGATCTTAACTAATACAGTTAGATATCAAATGGAATTTGTTCATACCCCTATTGTCTTACTTATATATTGTTGTAGAGTTTGTTTATTCATCATTGTGGGACAAAGTCATAAAACCAAAACTCTTCTTCTTTAAGCTTATGTTTTCACAAACACCTCGTTTCACCCACAATGTCATCGTTTGACCTCACCCTCCTCATCATCAAAACCAACGACTCAACCCAAATACCAACTCCTCACATTCATTTCATCCCACACCTACGGCATGCACTATCAGTATGCTCACTCTGGTTTATGTAATCTCATTACATTCCAACAAGAGCAACCATGAATCATGACATATATACCTGGTCATATGAAGAACAAGCCAAAGATTTGAATAAGGTGATGAAACAACTTAACATTTATAAATTATTAGTGGTACTATCCATGGTATCTATCGACCATCTCTTTCAAAAGGCATAAAAACTTTCAAACGTACATTTTACGAAAAATATCCAAGTTAGTTACGGAGTAAAAGAAAAGCACGGCCACAAGGCCCACAACAGTCTTTGCAATGACTAAATCCGTTCGAGGCAAATAGAAACACTACATGAGCCGTATCATATATATGAGTTGTGGCTCCTCTAACGAGATTTTCAATGTTGAAGGAAGATTCATGATCAGCATGCGCTTTAATTCTAACGACTAAACACACCATGTGGCCGAGCTGTGATGCGGCTGGAAATGCCATAGCGCGGGAATTCAAACATCATACTCAGATACTTTCCGCAAAGTGGGATGATAGCTAGTGAGTATGGTGTGCCATATTGAGCTAGCTTTTGTTTTAGGTTCATTTTAACGTGGCATCAACTCCCATATACTTTGGTAGTAATACTCGTTTATATTTATAAAATTTTCTGGGCATAACCCATTTCCCCAAACGTGACTTTTTGAATCATTTCTTGGTGAGGAAAATGTGGTTAGTCCATTATGCCATAATAGGCTGTTCACAAATCGGTTAAACTGTGATAAGGCTTATCGAATGACCAGAAATGTTACTAATTCCGAAGTTAAAGAGGCTATGTTTTCTATCGGAAATGATAAAGCTCCTGGTCCGGATGGCTACACTTCGGTCTTTTTCAAAAAAGCACGGGACGTGGTAGGTGGGGACGTATGTAATGCGGTTAATGATTTTTTCACGAACGGTAAGATCATTCAAGAGATTAATCACACTATGCTTGCTTTATTACCCAAGGTATCATCCCCGTCGAAAGTTAATGATTATAGACCTATTTCGTGTTGTAATGTTATTTATAAATGCATTAGTAAAATTATTACTAACCGAATAAAGGAAGGGCTAAATGATGTGGTTAGTGATAACCGATCCGCGTTTATTCCGGGGCGTAGCATCTCGGATAATATCCTTCTTACTCAAGAATTGATGCATAACTATCACTTGAATAGAGGACCTCCAAGGTGTGCTTTTAAAATCGATATTCAAAAAGCGTATGATACGGTGAGTTGGAAATTCTTGGAGGAGGTTCTAGTTGGTTTTGGGTTTCATACGAAAATGATTAAATGGATCATGGCATGTGTATCGAGCAATTCTTTTTCCATTAATATTAACGGTGATTTGCATGGTTATTTTAAGGGTAGGCGTGGGCTACGTCAAGGGGACCCTATGTCTCCATATCTTTTCACTTTAGTTATAGAAGTTCTAACTCTTATTTTGAAGCGTAGGATCCGCGAAAATGGAGAGTTCGAGTACCATAACATGTGCGAGAAACAAAAGATTGTGAATATTTGTTTTGCAGATGACCTTATTCTTTTTGCACGTGGCGAAGTTCAATCGGCTAAATTGATCATGGAGGCGTTGGATGAGTTTAAAGGTGTTTCGGGTTTGGTTCCTAGCATTCCCAAGAGTATTATTTTCTTTTGTAATGTGCCCGATCATGTTAAGACATTTATTATCCAAATTATGCCGTTTGAGAAGGTATTCTTACCATTAAATACCTTGGAGTTCCTCTTATCTTGTCTAGACTCCTTCATAAAGATTGCAAAATTCTTGTTGAAAGAGTTCAAAAGCGAATAGGAGATTGGAAAAATAAATGGCTTTCGTTCGCCGGTCCTCTTCAACTTGTTCTCTCCGTGCTTTCGTCAATGTATCTCTATTGGGCATCGGTTTTCATCCTCCCGGCAGGTACGATTCATGATATAGAGCAATTATTGTGTGGTTTTCTTTGGTGTCAAGTGGAAATGAAGCATGGCAAGGCTAAAGTGTCATGGGATGATATTTGTTTACCCAAATATGAAGGTGGTTTAGGAATTCGCAAGCTTGAGGAATTTAATATTGCTCTTACGACCGCTCATATTTGGAAGATTTTAACGCATAAAGAAACGTTATGGGTGCGATGGATACATGCATACAAACTAAAAAATCGTAGCTTTTGGGATGCAAGTTTGTGTTCTAATGTTAGTTGGGGTTGGAGAAAATTGTTGAGTATACGGCACATTATACGTCCATATGTATGGTTTATATTGGGAAATGGCAATAAAGCTTCGGCATGGTATGATTTATGGGATGCACATGGACCGGTAATGCCTCATATTACTAATAGAGCTGTTCATAGTGCCGGTTTCACGACTTTTGAATCTGTTTCTGATATTATGTATGGCGCGGATTGGAGGTGGCCTCAAAGTTGGTTTCATAGGTTTCCTTCCCTATATAACCTTACTGTTGCTATTCTACATGCGAACCATGAAGATAATCTCTTGTGGAAATCTAATGATGGGGCATTGCATGATTTCTCGGTTAGTTCTCTTTGGAATTCTATCCGACAAACAAGTAATGAAGTGGAATGGTATCGATTGGTATGGTCGAGGTATGGCATTCCAAGATACTCTATTCATCTTTGGCTTATTTTTAGAAGGCGCCTTAAAACGCAAGATAGGCTCAGACAATGGAACGTCGGTAATGACGTCAATTTAACTTTGCTTAGATGCCCTATTTGCAAACTCCAACACGATTCAAACGAACACCTATTCTTTGAGTGCCCATTTTCGTCCAAAGTATGGAGTAGTGTGATGACTATAGCAGAAATGCCGAGTATATCCCCCTTATGGGACGACATATTAGGTTGATTAATGTCGTTGTCTAAAAAGGACAGTGCCACTACCATTGTTGGTCGTTTAATTTTGGCTTCGTCTTCATATTTTATATGGCAAGAACGCAACAATCGTATTCATGCTAAGCCGAGTAGGACTGAAGATCAAGTTACCAAGATTATTGTGGAGATGATTCGTTCGAAGCTAGCCTCAATTAAATTCAAGAACAAAGCTAGTGTGCGAAATTTGAAGACTACGTGGAAGATAACATGAGTCTGATGTGGTTCTTCATTGCAAGTGTTATGTAATTCATTTAAATGTTTTTCTTGTAGTGTTTAGTTGGTTGTTTCGTGTTTGAGTTTGTTTTTAAGCTCGAATGTTTTTTATTTTTCAGAGAGTGGCTCATCACCATTCTTTCATGTACACAACTTTGTTATTTTTAATATAATTCACCGGGTATAATCCCTTTACCCAAAATAAAAAATAAAGGGTTTTACCCCGATAAATATGTTACTCAAAAAGTTGGTTCAATTTACAATATATTTTACCCAAACGTGATGGATATATACTCAAAGACGCATTGATATATAAAGGGTCTATGCATTCAAAACAAAACACGTACTATTATACAAGCGATCACATTCAAACAAAAAACGACATTGATATATACTCAAAGACGCATCCAGATACATTAGAAAACTAAAGAGTTGCAAGATCGACTTTAGCTTCATCTAGCAGTTAAGCAACTATAGGTTCGTGGAAGACCAAAAATCATTGGGAATTCGGGATCTTTATCGTCATTTGACTATTTAACGTATGTTTAACGTCGATAACAACAAGCTACGGTTCACGTTTATACTTTTTTATCACTTTTTTGTTGTTTCAGTATTAACCAGTTATACAACAGTTGTAAGGTGACTGATGTTTTCCAGGATAATGTGATAATTGGTTATCATCGTGAAACTCATCAGCAAGATGGATCTGTAGGGAAACGGTTACACTTTTATAAATAAAATCTAAATTACAATAAAATTAACAGTAAATAAATAACAGAAAATTAAATACAAACAGATAGTAAGCAGAAAACGATAATTAAATAAAATACTAAAATAGTCAAAAGACTTACTTGATCACCAAATAAAGATCAACAAAGAAGTACTAAAAGCCGAGGCACGTGTTTGACACGCTTCCCTTAAAACAGATTCGCCGTCTGTTTCCCAGGGTACAACAGCCAAAACAGTAAGTTGTACTGTCGGACTTAACTAAACTGCCTGGAATTTCATCTTAAGAGATGCGTATTCCATATGTTGAAAATCAATAATAACTATTGATTTAATGTGTGTAAAACTTGTGGAATTAGGGCCTCTATTTATACACAATAGACTCCCTCTAAATTTACTCATCCCACCGATGTGGGATTGAAAATAAACTACTTTTCCTCTTTAGGCATGGTACCGAATGCCTAACTTTGAGACCCGATATCTCATTCACATCAACTCTATTTTAGACACATAAAAGCTTATTGCGAAGCTCTCTTCGAGGAGAACGCGAACCTACAAACTATTACTCATATATGTGACATATACATATAGATAATTGTGTCCAAAGTTGGTCAAAAGTCACTTTTGCCAACCAATTTTCCAACAATCCCCCACATGAATGGAGATCAGTCGTAATACACAAAAGTTGCGATGAAATTCCAATAGTTGAATCTTGTAAAGGGTAGGTAGGTGTGACCCTTTGAACCTTCCCTTGTGAGATGCACTTAGTCTCCTAGATCTGAGTAGACGCGATGTCCTTGAACTCAGCCTCTGTTTACGTAGACGAAATTACACTTCACACAAGACTCTCCCTGACATTGTCAAGTCCTCATAGTCATGTTCGTTATGGTCATGAACACTAGCCTGGTTCTGCAAGAGCTCTTAGGATTTGCGCCCCCACAATTCCCTTCAAAGCGACCCCACTTCTCTCTCAAATAGGTGATTTCATCTTGAATCATTAAAAACATATGTTTTGTGATTTCATCTCGAATCATTATGCTTTGTGATTTCATCCTGAATCATTAAAGCCATATACCATTACATGTTCAATAAACACATGCTAATTCTCGTTTGGCATTTTTCTAATCTCCGTGACTTCATTAAACTACCATTCCCATACTAAACTAACCCAAATAAGTTAAAGGTGTTTGCTACTACAAAATAAAGCTAAAACAACACCGCTAAAGTGTTGTATTATGCCTTTAACACATTGCATTATGCTTAATGCAACTCTTTACTGAATGCTGCTTTATGTAACGCTGCTTACTTGCCTTAGTTATAAGTGACACTATTTGTTGGTACATTTTAGCAAGTGCAATATTTTAACATCTATAAAAAAAATTTAGAACACAATATAATTAAGTTTCTGGTAACTGCATTTATGAACTAAAATCGGAATAAAAGGTGATTTAGAACAAAAAGGTGTTATTATACCAACTGCTCTTAAAGAATTTTAAATAGATGTATATCACATTCAATTCTTATTATAAACTCATAATTTTATTCATATATTGCTTCAAAGTTTGCATATTCATCGATGTGGGATAATTACAAAACAAAAACACATTCCATCTTAAAGCCTTCTTCAAGCTTTCATTTCAAAATGATTTAACGACCACGTCTCCACTGTCATGGCCTCACTTACACACATACAAACAACACTGCACCGAGACACAATCGAATCAATTTGAACACATCACACTCATTCTGCCCACGGATTGGCATCACATGTGATGCCACCAACACCGCCCTTTCTCCGACACCATCCCGAAGAACACCATCAAACTCACATGTCACATTCCTCTAAATATATTAAAAAAAGAAACCATGAATCATGATGTACCTATCATATGAAGAACGAGCCAAATATTCAAATAAGGTAATCATCATCAAAACATCATCTATAAATGATTAGTGGTACTTCCCTTGCTATATGTCGAGTCGACCATGTCTTTCAAAAGGCAAAACATATATTTTACGAAATATTCAAGTGAGTTTAAAGATATGTACTGCCAAAACAGTTTTTAACATGAGTAATTCCATTCAAAGTAAATAGAAACACTACCCGCCAAATGCCGGTGAATCAGTTAATTTTAAGAATACGGATTCGGTGAATCAGTTGCTTAGCCGCTGGAAGATGCCGAAGAACTTTGGTATCTATGGCCGATTCTTCTATGTTCACTTTTCTTTCTGATTACCGCGGATTGGGAGCATGGAATATGCGCGTTTTCTGGAAGAGTCGGAGGATATCCAATAGTTTAGGCCTTTTCTATTTGTACGCGTATAGTTAGCCTTTTTGCTAGAACTATTGTTTGTGGCATGTCACAAATGTCTTTAGAGAAGTTCAAGTTGTGCTTGAGGTAAATGTGGTACTTCAGCCACATTCCATTACACTCAAACGTTTGTTGTGATTAATACAATTTACAGGAGTAACCCTTTACCCAAAAAAAACACTACCCGCCAGTTGTATATAAGGATTGTGACTCTGTAATGAGTTTTTTAATGTCCATCACATTCAAACTCATATCCTCATAATACAAAAATAGAAACACTACTAACTAGCTGCTATATAGTTGTTACATAATGTGTACACTCATATGTTTTAGTGTTCTTTTATAGTGGTTAGGAGTTAGTGAGATTAATTTGAGCTCAAATACTAAAGTATCGATGTTCATTTTTCCTTCGTAATGGAAGTGAGAGTCCATTTTAGTATGATTAAAGTTGCAAAATCGACTTTAGCTTCATCCAGCGGTTAAGCAACAATATAGGTTGGGTGAAGACTGAAGATCGGGGAGTGGTCGATAAAAAAATCAAGTTCGTATTTATATTTTTATTACTATTTTGGTGGTCTTGCATTTAACTAATTGTACAATAGTAAAAAACGGACTAAAATTTCGAACATGTGATAATTGGGGAATTTGTCCGCAAGAGGTTTAGATTCAACAAATCATTTAATTCAACCTAAAATAAACCTAATGGTATAATTAGGTTAGTTTGTTATAAACCTAAACGTGTGGATATCTTCATGGGGTGACTAAACCATGATAATTTGTTAAATCCTTAGGACATTGACCACTTAGGCTGCTGAGCGAATACCCTTTTCACTCGGCCATGCTAAAAAACCAAAATTAAGTCGCAACTAAACACCTCATACGGAATGTTGTCTCATTATTCAACACGCTAGATTAAAATCACATAAGCTTTTAAAAAATGAAATCTACCTCATGTGAAAAGATTTGATTTTTCAACCGAGGTAAAGACACATTTTGTACGATACATTCTTAGTCTCACTTATATATTGCTCTAGTGTTTGCTCATTCAACTATGTGGGACAAAGTCACCCCCACATATCACACACAATGTCACTACTCATCATCACCCTCCAGCAAACTCAACCAAAGCACTCACTGCTCACATTCATCTCAGCAATCTTACGCTCTCCTCGTATCCAACGAACACCTCACACTCAATTTGCACATGTAACATTTTTTTCCCATAATATTGTACCTTATAAAGTATAGTTATATCTTATTGTTTGAAAGAGGAAAAGTTTTATTTAGTGACATTCCATGTAAGTAATTTCGTGTCGATGTATACCATTTTATTGATTTGAATCCGTTCATGTAAAGTGATACTCGTAACAAAAAAAAATTATACATTGTTTGATTAGTAATAATTATTAGCAGATTACTTAGATTGAAGACTCCGTTAATTAATAAATTGCATGCTTCTCAACAAAAAAATTTAGTCTTTTTCATGCAAAAATTAGCTTATAATTAGATACTTTAGCTAACCCTTGAATAAAAAAGATTCGTTTGGATATATAAACCTCTTATTTCACATGGCGAGAAAATTTGGATTTATAAACCTCTGATTTTACGTGGCAAGAAAATCGATATGAGCATTATGAAGAGGTTTATACTAAAGACACTAAAACAAGCTCTTATATAATTACATTCATCGCATGATAATAGTCTTTCTTATGTGGAACAAAGTCATGAAACCAAAACTCATTTTATTCTTCAAGCTTCTGTTTCAAGTGGCTTAATCACCACATCTCCACCCTTCATATCCTCTTCTATACACACAGAAACACCTCATAGCTCCACTTCACTTTCCACATCATCCTCCACCGAGTTGCAACCGAGCCAACCCATCCCCACACTCTCCACGCATCAAATGGAACACCTAGCACGTAATCTGCATATGGAACAGTGTCACATGGACGTCATCCAACAAACTCAGCTAAGCTTCTTGTACTCTCATTACATCCCAACAAACTCACAAATCACACTCCTCAAAATATTTACAAAAGCAATCATGATCCGTCACATACGTGGCCTGACCATGTAAAGAAAAAGCCAGAGATTCCAATAAGGGGATGAAAACAACATAGACGATTAGTGTTTTTTTATTGATTTAGAAATGCTTAAAATATCACATAATACACGTTTGAATCCCAAATCTTTAACATTACATTCATTTGCATAAATCAAAGACATTAAATATGGTTAATAATTAAGAAGCAAGATTCAGAAACCATAGAATTTTATGATTAAGTGTCAAGGTTAAGCACCAAACCAGTTGATCTAGGAAACCTTTTTTCTCCATTGTTCTTCAAAAAAGTCAAATTCTTGTTGTTCATTAAACTGTAACAAAGCTGTGTTCTGTTCTCATTTAAAATTTAAATTTTAGTAGATTAGAAATTTATTTACACATTGGGATATTTTTGGTGGATTAAAATTAACATTATGCATAGTCATGCTTGGAATATTTGAGTTTATACTCTACTATATTTCATTTTACAGTGGCGTTTGTTATTTAGTATATATTTGTAAGATGATAGATAATACTTATTTTGTTGTTATATTTGGACGTCAAAACTATTTTTAGGATAAAATTGGTCACGATTAAATTAAAACGAAAGTGAACTCTAATATTCTTCAATTAAAACAAAGCTGTAACAAGACTGAAGATCATCGGGATCTTTTTCATCATTTGACTATTTAAGGTATGTTTTTTTTGGGTCAAGGGATTATACCCGGTGAATAAATTAAAAAATGATAGGAGTTTACGTACTTGGAAGAGTGGTCATGATCCAACCTTCGATATAAAAACTACGTGTTTTGGACATGCTCAAAAACACAACACCCAATGAGACCAAGCTAGAGAAAAAGGAACAAAAAAAACACGAACACACTAAACTACACTAGCCCTCTAGCTCACCAAATGCAATATTTAAGGTATGTTTGTCGTGGATAACAACAAAATCAAGTTTGTTAAGTCGCAACTAACCACCACATACGAAAATGATGTCTTCTTATTTAGTATAATATATCTTTTGTACGAAAATGCAGTAAACAATAAAAGGAAAAGGTTGTTCGAAAAATCGAACACACAATGTCATTGTTCCTCTTCACTCTTCTCGCCATCCTCCACCGAGGCACTGAATCACCACCGCCCACTCCTCACATTCATCTCTCAACCTTCCCACACTCTCCCCGTATCCAAGAAAAACTTACACTCGACATGTGTGTAACGATTTTTTTTCTATGACATTGCTACCACGTAAGCTATTGGTACTAAATAATTTCACTACAACATCGACCAGTTTCCCAGCGACACTTGAGGTCTTTCCCAAGCGACCTTTCGTTGGGGATTCGTTTCCCCAGTGACATGTCGCTGGGGAATCATCGCTAGGGAAACCTCGTCAGGGATTGTATCCCCAGCGATAATCTCCGGCGACGATGTGGGTCCCACTCATTTTTCAGTCAAAGAAGTAGTGCCACGGTGGCATACGATCCCCAGCGACATGTCGCTGGGGAATCTTCGGGTTAAGCTAAAGTGATTAGCACGCCTAATTAAAACTAAAGTTAATTTCCAATTATCTCCAACGACCTGTCGCTGGGAAAATATGTTTATTTGTTGACAAGTCAACGAATAAGCATAGTATCCCCGGCGACATGTCGCTGGGGAAACTATGTATTTTCGTTGACTTGTCAACGTTTAGTGGGTAGTATCCCCCGGCGACAAGTCGCCGGGGAAAAGTCTGCAATTTTTTTTCTAATACAGCCTGCACAGTAAGCGATTTCCAGATTTTTTGGGGAAAAAATCTACCAAATATCAAACCTGTATAGACTCGCCACAACTTGTACCAAAACACAAATACAATATAACGGATCAACGCAATACAAATACATCACAACTTTTACCAAAACCGAAAGATAATAAAGCTAAATCGTCCAAAATCCGAATAAGTCTACAAAACGTTGCTTCCTAGTCATAAACAGGGCTTAAAAGTCAATATTCAACATGATAGATAGGGAAACAAGTGTTTAAATGTTTCCAAGATGAACCTAAGGTTCCAATGTAGCATACTAATAATATATAAAACAACTACCTCTCGTCGTCGTCATCCTCATCATCGCCACTCTCCTCGTCATCACCACACCCACCACTCCCGCTAGCACCACCCGACTCAAACTCCTTAAACATATCCGAGAATTTGGCGTCGCTTCTGAAAAGACTCATCATAAAGTCTACCTTTCTATGCATGCTCTTGAGCGACTTGTCGGGGGCGGGCATACTTGGCATGGATGTGGCCCGTGATGGCAATACCCGACCCACACCGGGAATATGCCCACGAAGCTTACCCCCTCTTGCCAACGCATTGATCTCATCCTCCGTGTACTCACCCGTAGCCTCAAGCCTTTTCATCTCCTCCTATGTAGTGACAAAAACACAAGATAGTAAATATATTAGTCGGGTTGCTACATTATTTCTCGATAATTCATTAAAGTGTGTTTTGAAACAAAACTTACATATATGCGGCGGTCCTCATCCTTAGGGAATACCACGTCAACAGTATGTGTTCGCCAGAAGGTGTCAATGAGTGAAGGGTACTTCTGAGTGTCTGAGGCCTGCCTCTGTACATACACACGCATATAAGATGAAACTAATTAAAAACAACAAATCACAACACACCAAAGCGTATAATCAGATATATATATATATATATATATATATATATATATATATATATATATATATATATATATATATATATTCATGTAAAATAATTATAATGTTTATTACCATCTCATCTCGAAGGCGAGCCATGACCGGGATCCCTGTCGAGATATGACCAGGCTCTTTTGCCGGTTTAGCCGATTTTGAGCGGCTCGAGCAAGGTTCCTGGGATCATTCCAAAACTTAATGTACTTATCCCACTCAGCCTCTGTAATCTCCTCGGGACGTGCCCGCCTGATCGCCTCCACATCGTAAGTCCCGGTGGTGGGGTCTGCCTTCCAATGCTTGGCCTTGAAAGAAGCCTTGTTGGTATTGTAGGCTTTTTGCAAGTGCATGTTGATGCCTTCGTAGATCTCTGTCCAGCAGGAGGATTCCATGTGCGGCCTGAGGTCAAACAATGTCTGCAATCATATACAACAAAACGAAAACAGAGTTAGAGATATAATTTATATATTTATTTAAATTTGTTTATTTATTTATATGATATAAATAAATAAGCGAATTTAGATAAATATACACAATTAAATAAATGAACACGATAATGAAATAAACATAAAAGGATAACTGACCCTAATATTTGAAATGATCGCTGCCTTCCGCTCTTTCGGGACCTTCTCCCAAGAAGGGTAGTACAACAGCACACTCCTAATAACCTCCCCGATGTAGTTAGACCAGTGAGCCGCATGGGGACCGAGAGGGTTTAGGGTTTGTTTGCACCCACATCAAAATTGATCGAGACGGGGCCTTTATCTTCTGCGATTGCCTTTAGCGAAAGGTTCCGGGTCTTGTCGCGGGTATTCAGCCTGCCCGCTCCCCTGCCGCCCAAATTGGGCTTTCGTTTACCTTTGCCTGCAAAATCAAGTTAGTGATAAAGTCATAAAAATTCAAGGCAAGCAAGTTCAATATATGTATCAAATTTATGCTTGTATTACAATAATCCAGAAATTCTTACCTCGGTTAATGAAGTAACCCCCGCAACCGGTGGGTACGTGGTCTGGAGGGGGACGATCCTCACCGCCACCGTCACCGCCGTGGGACCGTGCAACATCTGCTGATGATATCTGTACAAGTACAATTAGCATAACATATAGAAATTCATGAACAAAATAATATAAGTATGCACACATCCAAATACATACACATCTAAATAAATATACACATTTAAACAATCCACAACAATTTCATTCATTCATTCAAATATATAAGTGTATTTTGCAAGTTACAACTCAAGATCAATCTTCTTCTTCACTAGAATAAACTTTCTCAACACCATCATCATCAACATTGATGAGGTCTTCAACATCAGAATCAGCTAAATCATGAGGAAGGGCGTCTTCATCATCAATAATATCATCGTCCTCATCAGGAACATCAATGATATCTGGCGGTGCGTCAACCACCGTTGATTGACCATCTATATGCAAGGTCGCATTATCCAAGTCATTCAAACTAGTAGAAAGTGGGAGATCAGATGAGTTGTCGAAATGTATAATATCAGGATCGTCCTCTACCACGATGACACCCCCGTCAGAAAACTTGTTATGATTAACGTGTTCGACGACCTTCCGATGGGATTTGGTCTAACTTTCAAGGTAGAAGACTTGTTTGACTTGTGTTACGAGAATGTATTGGTCATCTTTAAATGCCTCACGCCTGCAGTCGACGATTTGTGTCATGTTGTTTCTAAAGACAAGTTTTTTGACTTTACGTCCTTTGTTGCTAGTGTCGAACCACTTAACTCGGAACAACGCAACTTTGAACAACAAAAACTTAAACTCGAGGATTTCTTGAAGCTGACCATAATACATTTCTCCATCACGGCCAGGCGAACAAATGCCGCTGTTTTGAGTTGTGCGACGTTCATCGCGGTTGTGCACGACATACCTCACACCGTTGACTACGCAAGAGTTTACTGAGATTGGAGTCCATGATGGTCCATTAGCCAAAGCGAATAACTCGCTGGTTGTGCTAACCTCTGGGTCTTGGTCATTGTCTACGTGACGTTGACGGATCTATGAAGAAGATAGGATTAGATAAAGAACACAAAATATGATATTGTTATTTTTACAGTTAAGTACACAAAAAAAGTCTTAAGTTTACCTGCGACCCATACCAGTCAGGGAATTCTTCTTGCATGTCTTTGTTAGGAAATAAACTGAAAAACGTTCATGGTATTAGAATAAGTCATCGAAATGATAAGTTAAGAAAAAGAAGTTTCAAAATAAAAAAACGCGTACCTCTTGAACTGGGACCGGTACGTGTCGATCTCAGGACTGTTGTGAAGTACATACCATTTCACTTTTTTCAACTCTTGGGCATCAAACCTAATAAATGACAGTAAACCAATCGGTTTACATACCGATCGAAACACCTGAAACCGACACGTTGGGGGAGGGGGTCCACATTACGGTCGGGACGATTAAATTTCGTGGTAACATCCCGAAAATAATGAGAACTGAAAGTCAATGCTTCTTCAGCAACATAACCCTCCGCAATCAAACCTTCCGGCTTAGCTTTATTTCGAACATAACCTTTTAGTTTCTTCATGTATCTTTCAAATGGATACATCCACCGGGGGCGAATAGGCCCGCCTTCAAGAGCCTCTATAGGTAAATGGATAACCAAGTGAACCATAATGTCAAAGAAAGCAGGAGGATATATGAGCTCAAGCTCGCACAGAATATCGACCACCTTGATCTGAGCTTTCAGCATGTCATCCTCCATCAAAGTTGCAGAGCAGATTTGCTTAAACAAGGAACATAGCTCGATTATTGGTTTTTCAATCATACCGGGCAAGTAATTTTGAAGTCCGTAAGGAAGTAAACGTTGCATCATTATATGACAGTCATGAGACTTCAGGCCCGTTATATTGGTATCATTATCGGTCACTTTGTGCTTGAAGCATGATCCGAACCCATCTGGTAGTTTAACTCCTTTGATGTACTGACAAAACTTTTTTCGGTTCTCTGGTGTGAAAGAATACGCAGCCTGAGGCTTCAAGAACTTCCCGTTTTTAGTTTGGCTGAGCCACAAGCCACTTCGAATGCCCAACATTTGCAAGTCTTGTCTTGCCTTGGCGGTGTCTTTATATTTATCATTCATTAACAAAGTGTTCAAGATGGCCTCCAACACATTTTTTTCGATATGCATGATGTCTAAATTGTGTCTTAGTGAAAGAAAAGACCAATACTCAAGCTCGTAAAAAATAGACCGTTTAGTCCAGTTAAGCTCGACATGAACATTGCGTTTTATCTTCACACCTCCATAACTCGGATGTTTACCCTTCACACGCGTTGGCAATCTATCAAGTTGAGCCAGGATTACATCCCTGCCAAATTCTTCAGGAGGATTTGTGTTATCGGTTTGGCCATTGAATTTAAGTGAACGCCTCCATTTATGGGGCTTCGTTAAGAATCTTCTATGGCCAACATAAGCTGTTTTGCTTAACACACGAACAGATGGAGTGTCTTTATTACATGTAGAGCATGCCTTGTAACCTTGCCCACTCCACCTAGACAAACTACTTCGAGCAGTAAAATCATTGATGGTCCATAAAACCATCTCTCTCATACTGAACTTCTGGCCTGAAGCAACGTCTATAGTCTCGACACATTTCCGGTCCCATAAAACCTTCAGGTCCTCAATCAAAGGCCTCAAGTAAACATCAATGTCCTTGCCCGGGGATTTAGGCCCAATAATTAACAACGTCAGCATAAAAGAACTCTCTTTCATACATAACCATGGAGGCAGATTGTATGTTGTCAATATCACCGGCCACATGCTGTAGGCCTGACTAAGGTTGCCAAACGGATTGAAACCATTAGCTGCCAACCCTAGTCGAACATTTCTTGGTTCTTTTGCAAAATCTTGATACTTGGTGTCAAATTTCTTCCATGCTCCACCATCTTACCGGGCTCCGTACACTTTCCAGTAGCATGCCAAATCATATCCTTTGCAGTGTGACTAGACTTGTACAAACGTTGTAGTCTAGGAATGATCGGAAAGTAACGCAACACCTTCTTAGGAACTTGCTTCCCCAGCGTGTTACTGTCTTTCCATCTACTCGTATTACACACCGGACAAAAATCCAAATCTTTGTTATTGTCTCCCCAAAATAAGCAGCAATCGTGTTCACAAGCATGTATCGACTCGTACCCTAACCCAATCATTTTAAATGTCTTCTTTATTGCATAGTATGATGGTGGGAGCTTGAATCCTTTACTGATGGGAAATAAATTTTGGAAAAACTCTAACATTTCAGTAAATATAGAATCAATCAATCTACCTTTAGCCTTAAAATAGGTAAACTTTGCCATAAAGTCTAATCGAGTCACATAGTCACAACCGGGGTACAGCTCCTCGTTGGCACTGGAATATAACTCTTCAAACTCGTTACGTGTAGCTTGAGTCGGTTCGTTACTTGTCTCACCAATATCTCATTGAGTTGGTTCATTGTGTTCATTATTCGGAGGAATATAGCTAAGATCATTAATTAACGCTATCATGTCACTCTTCAGATGTTGTCTTGTGTTATCTATTACTAGCGGTGGCGTAGGTGGAGCCATTTCACCGTGTTCCACCCATATTTATAACGTGGGTCCCACCCTTGTCTCATAATCTGGTCTGAAAGGTGTTTGATGTGTACCCATAATATATTTCGACAAGACTTGCACGGACATTTTATTTTCCTGGCACTATTCACTAACGGCTTGCAATGATCGAAGGATTTGTGAAGACCGATAAAAAATAATGGTTCATGACGCTGTAAAAGGGTCCAAGTCTTATCATCGAATACCATAACTGCGTTTTAACGATACATTTAGTTATTGTATGCAACTTAATTAAACACATTCAAACGAGGAATACCAGATGTTTTGTTCACATAGTGCAACTATGGAAGGCAATCCTAACCCACTCTTTGAATGATTCGTCTCATATATGAATGCGTATAATCGATTTACTATTTGAGAAAATTTCGGCAGCATTTCCCCTCAACTCCCCAAATATGTGTTTAAAGACATATTCATAGGAGTAAAGGAGAAACATTGTCGAAATCATCTCAAATAGTAAACCAATTATACGCATTCATATCCTAAATGAGACAAAACATTCAAAAAGCAGTCCCAAACGGGGGACTTTCCGAAATTAATTTCTAATAAATTAATTTTGGATGGGTTTTCTATGGGATGATTAATTTTAGACGGGGATTTTCCAAAATTAATCACTAAAATCCTAAAACATTCCTAAAGGGTTCAAACGGCTCATATCAATAAAGTTGTAAGGTAACAACTTATTATAATTATAAACGAGCACATTTCAAGGCAATTCAACTAATAATAACTATAAACTAACAAAATTTAAACAATAAACATTCCCCGGCAACATGTCACCCGGGATACCAAAAGGAGAAAAAAAAATTATAACATACCATGGCTGTGGATTTGGCTCGTTGTCGGCTCGGCCGTGGACTCGGCTCGTTCTCCTTCTTGGCTGCTGTCGCGTACTGCCAAAACCAAAAAAAAAATTACTTAACAAAATTTTCTAATTAACAACTTCTTACAACAATAATAATCCTGTTTAACTAAATCATATTATAATTAACAAAATTAAAAAAAATTATATACAACCAAACCACCTGTGTCGTGTACGTCGAACCAAAAACAAAACTTATCACGCATCACCAAAAATTAGAGGGTTAGAAAAAGAAGATATAGAATTATCATTTAGAGGGTAAAGAAAAGAATTATGGTTTAGAGGAGGAGGAGGAGGTGCTCGTGTGCTTGTGTAACGCCGGTGGTGGTGGGTAACGTTGAAGTGGTGGATGCGGTGGTGGTGATGGAGGTGCTTGAATTGTTGGTGATGGTTGATTTGATGGATGTGCTCGAATTGTTGCAAAAATCGCCAAGGAAGGAAGAAAGTTATTTTTTTTGTCGTTTAGCGTAATTGGCGCGATAACGAAATTTTTGGTGGGGGGTATCCCCGACGACATGTCGCCGGGGAAAATTAACTTAATTTTATTTTATGCGTAAACTTAATGTTTAGCGATAAAATTAGAAAGGATTTAGTTCACAAAATAGCAACGAACTTTTTTCAAAGCTTCGTTTTTGTACGTAAACTATAAAAAAAAAATCATTAAATGCAACAAACTTTAATAAAGTGATTAAATATGCATATTTTGATGTGTTGTTACGTTAAAAATAATGATGTGTCAGTTTTCTGATATGATAGCATATCAAAATGTCTATATTTGAACACTTTATGAAAATTCATTTCATTTAATGATACTTTTTATAGTTCACGTGCCAAGATGAAAATTTGAAAAAAAAGTTGTTACTCCTTCGTCCCATATTAAATGTCTGAATTTTCTAAGTCTTTATTTCTTAACTTTGACCATTAATAATTTGGTTTTGTTATATAATATTTGATGCAAAATATATGAATTGATTGAGTTTTAAATGTATTTCCACTACGTATTATTTTATCTAAAACTATAACACAAGCAAAAATATTTAAGGTAAAAGTTGTCAAAGAAAGACTTAAAATGTCAACTTCTATTATGCACAAAATTTTAAAAAATCCCACCAACTACACTCTCAACCAATCAAATATCATCTCTTTCCACTAAAGCCTCTTCTCATTGGTTGAAATACAAAGTGGATATTTAATTTGGGACATCTCAAAAGTCAAATGTAGACATTTAATACGGGATGAGTCGATATGTTAGGGTTGGACATTAGACGTTCTACGGATGAGTCGATATGTTATGGTTACACATTAGACGTTCAACGGATGAGTCGATACGTTAGGGTTAGACATTAGATGTTCAACGGATGAGTCGATACGTTAGGGTTAGACATTAGACGTTCAACGGATGAGTCGATATGTTATGGTTACACATTAGACGTTCAACGAATGAGTCGATATGTTAGGGTTCGACATTAGACGTTCAACGGATGAGTCGATATGTTAGGGTTGGACATTAGACGTTCAACGGATGAGTCGATATGTTATGGTTACACATTAGACGTTCAACGGATGAGTCGATATGTTAGGGTTAGACATTAGATGTTCAACGGATGAGTCGATATGTTAGGGTTAGACATTAGACGTTCAACGAATGAGTCGATATGTTATGGTTACACATTAGACGTTCAACGGATGAGTCGATATGTTATGGTTAGACATTAGACGTTCAACGGATGAGTCGATATCTTAGGGTTAGACATTAGACGTTCAACGGATGAGTCGATAGGTTAGGGTTAGACATTAGACGTTCAACGGATGAGTCGATATGTTATGGTTACACTACAACAATCTTCGCTTTCGTATCATGTTAAACAACCAAGTATCATGTTAAACGACCAAGTATAGGTGCATTGGTATACGTATCATGTTAAACAACCAAGTATAGGTGCATTGGTATACGTATCATGTTAAACAACCAAGTATAGGTGCATTGGTATACATATCATGTTAAACGACCAAGTATAGGTGCTTTGGTATATGTATCATGTTAAACAACCAAGTATAGGTGCATTGGTATACGTATCATGTTAAACGACCAAGTATAGGTGCATTGGTATACGTATCATGTTAAACGACCAAGTATAGGTGCATTGGTATATGTATCATGTTAAACGAGCGAGTATAGGTGCTATGGTATACGTATCATGTTAAACGACCAAGTATAGGTGCATTGGTATACGTATCATGTTAAACAACCAAGTATAGGTGCATTGGTATACGTATCATGTTAAACGAGCGAGTATAGGTGATATGGTATACGTATCATTATTATTATTATTATTATTATTATTATTATTATTATTATTATTATTATTATTATTATTATTATTATTATTATTATTATTATTATTATTATTATTATTATTATTATTATTATTATTATTATTATTGGTCTCAACTTCCCAACAAAAAAATGGCGCCAAGAATTCCCACAAAAAACATGGCGCCAAAACTTCCCACCAAAAGCTACCAGATCTGCTCTATATATCACATAAAGAAAACTTGAGATCTTATCCCACCAAAAACTACCAAATCTTATCCTCAAAACCACTCAACCTCACAACCTCTTATCTTCACACAAATTTCAAAACCAGAGATGGAGTTATTTAATCCTTTTATGTGTTCTTGTGGAGCAGGAAATATAAATATAAGAACATCACATAGAGAACATTCATCTGGACGACAATATTATTCATGTTCTCTGTCAAAGGTGAACAATCATACATTTCTTATTTATGTAAATATACAAATAATTGGGTTGTAATCTCTTATAATTTTCTTATTATGTAACAGCCCAGAAAATATAATGGGTGCGGATATTTTATGTGGAATGATGCATTTGACGAGTACTTGAGAACAATCTCTTCTCAAGGTTCTGGATCTGCACCAACAGAGTGCTCGAGCTGCCATGAAAAAGATCTTAGGATAAACTTGCTGAAATCACAAAAACATGTGCTAGAGACAAGAGTAAGGTTGCTGGAGGCAAGACTTCAAATGACAAGGATTCCTGACGACCACGCATGTCAGTCGGATGCATTACCTCGTGAGCTGTTAGGTGACATGAAAAATCTTCGTATGTAGTAGTAGTAGTTGTTGTTCTCGTAGTAGTTGTTGTTGTTGTTTTTGTTTTTGTTTTTGTTGTTGTTGTTGTTGTTGCTGATCAAAGTAGTAGTTGTTCTTGTAGTTGCTGTTGTTGATGTTGTTGTTCTTGTAGTATGTATCTGTCAAGTATTTTTATCAATTAAAGCACATGCTGGATTTGTAAAGCTGGCCATATTCTTAGTTAACCAGATTATGGTGTCCAAACACCCATTTTCCAATACTAAATTACATATTCTCAAAGAATGAAACTGAAGAAACAATATCACATTTAACAAACACGAATTAAGAACCATATTAATTCATCATAAATTTAATATTTTTGTTTTTCCCATAGCTATATATCTACTCTGTTTCGTCAAGTCTCATCAATAACGTATATATATTTTTGTTAAAGTCAACGAAGTCAAATTGAATCCCCGGCGACATGTCGCAGGGGAAAATGTCCAATAAAACATAAGCCGAGTTTCCTTAATAAGAAAGCCCAAAACATAAGCCCAATTGCATAACTTAAAGCCCAAATTGTCATCCCCAGCGACATGTCGCTGGGGAAACTGTTGTCCACGTCGCCATAAGAGTCATTAAAACTAATTACATATTTTTAAATAAGCAAATGAATCCCCGTTGACATGTCGCTAGGGAAAAATGAGCGGGAAAAGTTCCCACCACGTTTTACGAAGAAATATTCGGTCAAAATATAACCAAGGGAAAAGTAGATAATAATTTAGCTGAATTTTCTACGAGAATTGGTGCCACGTAGGATCTATTTTTGTCGTTTAGTGCAGATTCCCCAACGATAAATGTTGCCGGAGAAAATTTCGCTGGGAAACCGGTAAATGTTGTAGTGTTTATGTTATTTCTAGTGGCCGGTGAGCTACAACTTTTAGTTATGGTTAAGAGCATAACTAAATAATATATATAAAAGAAGAGTTAGGAGCATCTCCCACGCATGTTTTAAGTACTTACATGGTAAAAAAAATGAAAAACTAGTAATACTAATATGGTGAAAAAGATGTATTCATGGAATGCACGTATTATGCATGTTCATTGTTGGAATATTTGTGTTTATACTAGCTACTATATTTCATTTCACAGTGACGTTTGTTATTTACCATATGCTTGTAAGATGATAGATAATACTTATTTTGTTGTTATATTTTTATGTCATAACTATTTTTCAAATAACAATAGTCGCAATTAAATTAAAACGAGAATGAACTCTAATATTCTTTAAATAAAGGACAGCGGCACCTTCAAAGCCTATGTATGCAATCTCACCAAAACGACAATTTTCAATTCTATAACTTATTGTTAGAAAAGTGGTTAATGGTGTGATGATAAGGTTAGAACAAGTAACTTATTTGAAGTAACAACGAAGGGCGCTCTTTTGATCTTCGTTTCTTGTCATGCTTGAGATGATATTAGCTCAACCTAGTTAGCTCATGTCCCACAAAAGAAAATAAGTAAGATACCCTAATTCGTATCTCACAAAGTTAAGAGAGAGACGATTGTATCTCACAAAAAGAAAAAGGTAAGAATCTCCTAGTTGTTATCCAACAAAGTAAAACAAACAATTGACCAACTCAGGTATTAAACTAATACCCAAGCTGTTTCAACATTCGTTGTTTGTCTTCTTATCATCTTGATTATATATTGAATATTGTTTGTTTATCCATCTATGTGGGACAAAGTCACAAAACAAAACCTTCTCCTCTTTCAAGCTTTTGTTTTCTACGATGCATGCACATCTCCACCCTCGCCTATACACACACAAACACCTCATTTCATCCACAATGTCATAATGTCGTTGTTCGATTTCTCCCTTTTCATCATTACAACCAACTACTCTACTTAAACATCCATTCCACACATTCATCTCATCACTTTCACACTCTCCACAACATACTCTAGTTACATTCCAACAAACTCGATCACCGATCACATTCCTTTAAAATATTAACAAAAGCAACTATGAATCGTGACATATATACCGGGTAATGTGAGCCTAATAATGTAAGGCCTGTCGGCCGCCCCTCTATTATTATGTAAATTAGGTAAGCAATGACGTAGGCTGTAATTAGTACACCTACCTCCATCTTGTATTATAAATAGAGGCCTTGCCTCAGAAATAAAAGTGTGTGAATTTTAAGTTAAACACCAAAGTGTTTTGAGAACGAAAGTTTCTCTCTGATCTGTTGAACCTAGTGTTCTGAATAGCAGGTCCCTATCTGTTACTATCTTTTGAATCAGATCGCATTTGATCAAGATCACATTTGATCACCCATCTTTTGAATTCATTATAATTGAAACATCCGGACCACTTGCAGCATTACCGAAAAAATTTAAGATAACATTATGTCAACAGCTATCAACTTGGAGAAAACACCTCTGTGAATACTGTTCCGATTTATAATACAAGATGGAGGTAGGTGTACTAATTACATGACCTCTAAATCAAAACATGACCTCTGTGAATACTGTTCCGTATATATTCCTGGCAGCCTACGTCATTGCTTACCTAATTTACATAATAATAGAGGGGCGGCCGACAGAAATTAGGTAAGCAATGACGTAGGCTGTAATTAGTACACCTACCTCCATCTTGTATTATAAATAGAGGCCTTGCCTCAGAAATAAAAGTGTGTGAATTTTAAGTTAAACACCATGATACCATGATATCATTGTTTTTACTAAAGGAAATGAACAAGAACACATAAAAGCAGTATCAACAGTTTTAAAAAGAATTAAAGGAAAAGTTTCAATTTTTCTTGTGTATTGTTTGTCAAAGAAATAACTCCATTTTTTGCTATTTTTAATCCCAAATATTCCACTTCATCTTGAAGAAGTTTAGACTTCTTTTGAGATAAAATTAAACCTTTTTCTTTAATTCTTTTTAAAACTGTCGGCCGCCCCTCTATTATTATGTAAATTAGGTAAGCAATGACGTAGGCTGTAATTAGTACACCTACCTCCATCTTGTATTATAAATAGAGGCCTTGCCTCAGAAATAAAAGTGTGTGAATTTTAAGTTAAACACCAAAGTGTTTTGAGAACGAAAGTTTCTCTCTGATCTGTTGAACCTAGTGTTCTGAATAGCAGGTCCCTATCTGTTACTATCTTTTGAATCAGATCGCATTTGATCAAGATCACATTTGATCACCCATCTTTTGAATTCATTATAATTGAAACATCCTTATCATCCATTGAATTCATCATTCATACAATTCACAATTCATCCGTAACAATTGAAATCATTCAATTCATATAAATCAAAACATGACCCCTACCCAATTGAAACAATTGAAATACAATTCGTTCGAATCATCCGTGATTAATTTCAGGTATCATTCCAACAAACTCGATCACCGATCACATTCCTTTAAAATATTAACAAAAGCAACTATGAATCGTGACATATATACCGGGTCATATAAAGAACAATCCAGAGGTCAGGGGTTGGATCAGTTGGAAAACCCCTTGCCTCTCAACCGAGAGGTCAGGGGTTCGATCCTCACTCCCTACAAAAGGCCGGAGGTCCTTTCTGCCTTTGGTAGAACTGGAAGCAACCTCTCTACCTTAGGTAGGGGTAAGGCTGTCTACATCTTAACCTCCCCCATACACCGGAAACGGTATTGGGTACCCATAACCCGTGAAAGACGGCATTGGGCGTTACTTTACTTCTTTTTTTTTATATGAAGAACAATCCAAAGATTACAATAAGGTGATGAAACAACATTTATAAATTATTAGTGGTACTTGAGTACTTCCCATGGTATCTGTCGACCATCTCTTTCAGAAAGCTTCAAATTTAAACGTTTATTTTACGAAAAACGACATTGATATATACTCGAAGACGCATCCAGTAAATACATTAGTTCAAGACACAAAGAGATATATAGCATATGATCATTCGTGTACTTGGGTGAGAATGATTTGTTATACAATGTGTACACACGACTTTAAAAGAAGTCATTGACTTGTTGAAATTTGTATTGTGTAAACACTAATTTGTTTTTGTGTTCTTTTATGTTGGTGTTCACTCTTCCTTCCTAATGGTATGGAAAAATTAGGATTGAAACCTGGCTCAGATAACTAGAGAGTCTAAAGTATCCATTTTAGTATGATTAGAGTGGCAAGATCAAATTTAGCTTCATGAATTAATTAGCAACTATAGGTTCGGTGAAGGCTAAAGATCATCGGGATCTTTTTCATTTAAGGTCGATAACAATGTTTATAATTTTTATCAGTATTATTGGTGGTCTAGTAATTAACTAATTATACAATAGTAACAAGCTGACTAATTTAAGTTTAGCATTTTCAAATCTCCGCGACTTGATTAAACCGCTACTTTGGATAAACTTATCATTAAAGGTAACACATAATTTAATACAGCATAAAATAAATCTAATGGTAAGAACATGTGGATATATTCATGGTGGTAACAAAAACATGACGGAGAGAAAAGGATCTTTTAAGATTTCTATAGCGAGAGGACATTGACCACATATGATTTTCAAATAATCTTTTCACGCCATTTAACTCATAGTTGTCAATATCCCGATACTGATTTTAAGATTTTACGATACTACAAAGTAAAAATGATCTGAATCTTACGTAGGATTTTAACAAGCTTAAGATTTTATAGAATTCCGATCTTGACAATAGGATCTTAAGATCGAATCTGATCTGTTCTTACTTTTCTCAAACCGCAAACTAAAAACCTATAAAGTTCTGGATTATGTTTTGATAGAATTTAGAATACAACACGTGAATCTTTCTAAAGATTCTATATTCATAATTTAGAGCAATATTTCTATTAAACATTCATATAATTTTATATTTATGATATATAATAATTTATAGATTTGAATAATTTTACAAAGACTACTATAAAATGACATTATCGTGGGATCTTAAGATCCATATTCTATCTTACAATTCCATCTTGAAACAACGAAAACGATCCTGAGTAAGATTCCGATCTTGAAAAGATTGATTTATCCAATTAAGTCGCAACTAAACACCACATACGAATATGATGTTTTTTATTCGGTATTATGTCTTGAATATGAAATGTACGAAAATGCTATTGATTTATCCATCTATGTGGGACAAAGTCACAAAAACTAAAACTTCTCCTTCTTCAAGTTTTTGTTTTCTACGATGCATTCACCTCTCCACCCTCACACCCTTGCCTATACACACACAAACACCTCATTTCACCCACAAGGCCATAATGTCGTTGTTTGATTTCACCCAAGCCTATATGTTCTTTCGTTACATTCCAACAAACTCCATCATCGGTCACATGTCTTTATAAATACTAAGATACTAACAAGAGCAACCATGAATCATGACGTATTTACCGGGTCATATGAAGAACAAGTAGTCTTTGCAATGACTAAATCCGTTCAAGGCAAATAGAAACATCTCATTTCAATCCACAATGTCATAATGTCGTTGTTCGATTTCTCTCTTTTCATCATTACAACCAACGACTCTACCCAAACATCCATTCCACACATTCATCTCATCACTTTCACACTCTCCACAACATACTCTAGTTACATTCCACCAAACTCGATCACCGATCACATTCCTTTAAAAATATTAACAAAAGCAACTATGAATCGTGACATATATACCGGGTCATACGAAGAACAAGCCAAAGATTACCATAAGGTGATGAAACAACATTTATAAATTATTAGTGGTACTTGAGTACTTCCCATGGTATCTGTCGACCATCTCTTTAAGAAAGCATCAAATTTAAACCTTCATTTTACGAAAAACGACATTGATATATACTCAAAGACGCATCCAGTAAATACAATAGTTCAAGACACAAAGAGATACATATCATATGATCATTCGTGTACTTGGGTGAGAATGATTTGTTATACAATGTGTACACAAGACTTTAAAAGAAGTCATTGACTTGTGAACTTTGTATTGTGTAAACACTCATTTGTTGTTGTGTTCTTTTATATTGGTGTTCACTCTTCCTTCCTAGTGGTTTTCCTTCCTGGCTCAAATAACTAGAGAGTCTAAAGTATCCATTTTAGTATGATTAGAGTTGCAATGAAAAAAAAGGTTTTGTTTTGTGACATTCCATGTAACGTAAATTTACGTGCCGATATGTCAAATTACCGTTTTACTGTATTTGAATTCCGTTCATGTAAATTGGTGAAACAACCAATTTTCCAGCCAAATTATGTTACATTTCTTCATTCTGTTACACCTTCAACCTACATTGTTGATACCTGAACCTCACCTAATTAAGATTCCGGTTTGACCGAGTACGGGTTATTTGGAGCGGGTCTATTGATGTTGGGTCTAAACAGGTTCGGGTCAACCTGAATATGAGTGGTATACGGAAAATTTTCTTTGATATCATAGGTTTAGAAGGACAATGAAATTGGATGTTCTTCACACAAACGACAAAGACACATCTAAGACTACCCATGCAAGCTCGCCAAAACTACTAGACAATATTCAATTTTGTAACTTGTTAGAAATATGATTAAGGGAGTTATGAAAATATTAAATAATCCATTTAAGTTGTATTTTATATTCACTTTGCAGATAAAGCTTTGGATAATTAAAAAGAAAACAGTTATTTCGTTTGGATTTTGATGAGAAAAAACTCTTACCGACTCGCATCCCACATAAGAAAACGAAACTCACGTATCAGTACAGAAAATATAAAAATCTCGCAACTCGTATACCATAGAAAGAAAAGGTAAAAACTCGTTTTTGTTCTTTTGAAAAGGAGAAAGGTTTGTTTTTTCAAAAAACGTAAAAACGATTTGAAACCAACTTATTTATTTATAATATAAGTAAACTAAACCAAATACGGTTTGTTTGCAAATCAATAATGTAGTTTGTTTATCCATCTATGTGGGACAAATTCAATTCCTCACACCCTCGACACACACCAACACCTCATTTCACTCTCCTCATCATCACAACAAACGACTCAAATCAAACACCCATTCCTCACATTCATCTCATCCCTTTCACACTCTCCACGACATACACTATCACTATGCTCACTCTGCTTTATTTATTCTCGTTATTTTCCAACAAACTAACCGGTTACATTTCTTAAAAAGTTTTTAGCAAAAGCAACCATGGATCATGACATATATACCAGGTCATATGAAGTACAAGCCAACGGTTTCAAAAGGAATAAAAATTCAAACATATATAACATTCCGCGAAATATCAAAAGTGAGTTTACGGAAATGTAACGCCACAACGAAATTCTTTACAATGACTAAATCTGTCCAAGGAAAATAGAATCAATACTACGTATGATTCGTATATATGGATTGTGCTTCCTCCAGTGAGATTTTCAATGTTCATCACTAGGTATCTATGTATTAAAATCATAAGACCTCTTTCTATCTCATATCTTCATAGTACAAGCTATCACATTCAAACTAAATTATGTTAATTACAGGCTTAGATATCTAGAGTGTCCACTTCAGTATGATTACGGGAACAAGATCGACTTTAGCTTCATTAGAGTTACGATGCAATAGATTCCCAGTCATCGGTTAGGAACTACATGTTTGTGGAAGACTGAAGATATCTAACGCATGGTCAACGCCGATAACAACAAAATCAGATTCATGTTTAAAAATTTTTATCATTGTTTTGGTGGTCTGATGATTAACTAACTATATATACAATAGTAACAAGCTAACTAATTTTTCAAACATGTGATATTAATCAGTTATGGTAGTGGAACTTGTCAGCAAGATGGATCACCATTATGGTCATCAAACTCATACAAATTCTCAGTTATCATTTTTCAGATATCCTTGACTTAGTTTAACTACCGGTACTAAATTAAAACATCATTATATAAATCAGAGGTGTTTAAAGTAATCTGTGATGAGCAAAACACTTAATTAAGAGCATTTCAACTAGAGGTGTTTTATTAAACTTATCAATAAAGCTTATGGTTTGAGCTTAAATCAAGAAATCATTTAATACAAAAAAAAAAAAAAAAAAAAAAAAGACCAGTCGGTTGCGTTTAATTACAGTTAGTTTGGAAAAAGGATAAATGTAAGAATGCTGTGTCTTTTGTACTAAAATGTATGTAAACGAAAGGAAAAGGTCGTTCAAAGAATCTCTCCAATTTAAGTCGCAAGTAACAAAAAACAGTACATTTTTTTATTCAGTGAGCTAGATTTGATTCACATAACCATAAAAATAATAAGATTGATTATAATCACGTAACTCACATAACCATAAAAATAATAAGATTGATTATAATCACGTAACTGTAAAAAAAATAATAATAATAATAATAAAATTTGCACATATCATATTTAGAGTTAAGACAATATGACATGTGCAAAGTATTTACTTATGTAATTCATTTATAGTCTTACTTATAAAGTGCTCAGTTATTTGCTCATTCCCTAATGTGGGATAAAATAACAAAACCAAAAAACTCATTCTATCTTCAAAATTTTGTTTCAAGTGATTTAGCCCCGTACCTAACATCTCATTTCATTCACAATGTCCCCAAATCACCCATAGCCAACTCAATCCAAATAACATATTATAGTTTTGGTGTAATATATTTTGAGTTTAGCCAATATGGTCATATGAAGTGTGACGTGCATGGTCGTATGAAAGACGTTTTAGAACAAAAACTAGAAGGCTTGAGCCTTTTCCTGGAAAAAAAAAAGCAATGTACCCGATCCTGTACTAAAGAAATTTACTAGAAAATTGTTTGCTTCCATAGTGTTAGTTATATACTGCTTTAGAGTTTGTTCAACAATCTATGTGGAATAATATATAGTCAGAACAATAAACTCGTTTTCTTCTTCGAACCTCTGTTTCAAGTGACTCAGCCACATACCATCATTTGCCTCACATCACAATTCCATTATTCTTCTTCCCTGTTCTCATCACCCTCCACGATTACCCCCGAGCGAACTCATTTAGAGTTTCGGTGTAACAGAATTTTGAGTCACCAGTCACCAGTGAAGCAACTATCGGTTCGGGTGAAGATCCGGGTGCGAACTGCGGAGTACAACGAATTTGTTGATATTCGGCTTGAATCATTATGCATTTTGGTGTTATATCTTTCTTATCGTCGACTCTTTACTATGTTAACGAGGTTGTAATTTGCTTGAGTTGCACATATATCTTGTAGAATTAATTTGCTAAAATTCTTAGAAATTAGAGGTGTTTATTCACACTCGTATTAGTCTTTTTACTATGTTAACGAGGTTGTAATTCTATATTGTTTTTATCTTTTTGACTATTTGTTCTCTTAATATATTGTTACTCGTCATTCCCTTCCTACATATAATCAATTCCCTCTAGCTTGTTTCCTTCACAAGCTGACCTGGGATGACAAAAGTCCAAAAGCTAATATGTTAAACAATTTGTCACAACATATGTTTGAATTTACCTAACTAGACAATTTGCAGACATTTAGAAATGTGGCGATTCATGAAAAAATGAGTTGAAATAGCAGGAAGCATGTTTTCCGGTGAAGAGAATGGGAGCTTGTTTTCTAGTGAAGCAAACAGAATGGGTGCATGTTTTTTGGTGAAGAGAATGGGAGCTTGTTTTCTAGTGAAGCAAACAGAATGGGTGCATGTTTTTTAATGAAGCAAACGGAAGCTTGTTCTCCAGTGAAGTAAGAGGGAGCTTGTAAAAAAAGACGCATTCACGTAATACATCTATTAACGAAATATATAAGTAAATAGATATATGACATTTTCCCTTCTAATTATAGCATCATATAATCCTCTTCATATATTGCTCCAAAGTTTACATATTCATCGATGTGGGACAATTACAAAAACAAAACTCATTCCACCTTCAAGCATTCTTCAAGGTTTTGTACGTTTCAAAATGGCTTAACGACCACGTCTCCACCTTCACGTACAACCTCACTTAAAAAAAAAAAAAAAAAAAAGTGACAACCATATCAACCGGAACAGATCACACTCACTCTGCATATGGATTGGTGTCACATGAGATGTTACCAACACCGTCGCTCTTTCAGACACCATCTCGCCAAACACCATCAAACTCACTGGTCACATTCCTCTAAATGTATTAACAAAAGCAACCATGAATCGAGACGTACCTGGTCATATGAATTACAAGCCAAGTATTCAAATAAAGTGATCATCATAAAACATATATAAATGATTAGTGGTACTTCCCTTGCTATATGTCGAGTCGATCATGTCTTTCATAAGATTACGAAATATGCAAGAGATTTTAAAGATATGCACTCCCATAAAAATTAAAAAAAAAAAAAGCCAAGAACAATCGGATGCGTAGAATAACAATTAATTTGGAAAAAGGATAAATTTAAGATTGCTATGTCTTTTGTACGAAAATGCATGTGAACGAAAGAAAAAGGTTGTTCAAAGAGTCTCTCCAAATAAAATCACAAGTAAAAAAAACAGTACGTTTTATTCAATGAGATAGATTAGAGTCACATAACCATAAAAATAAGATTGATTAATTCTATCGGGAAGAGATCTAGTGAGAATAAAATTTGAAATGAGAAAAATGATAAGTAATCAGAGCCACATATTTCAAATGAGGGAGAGAAATTTAAAAGGAGATGCATCTATGTTTGTAGGTGCATCTGAAATATGCGGTTGTAGTTTCTTCTCACACTTCTCATTTTAATTTTATTTTTCATTTGATCCTCACATAACCATAAAAATAAGATTGATCAGAAACACAAGATTGATTAGAAACACTGTAAAAAAGTGAGGTTTACACATGCCAGATTTTTATGATTAAGACAATCTTACATAACCATAAAAATAAGATTGATCAGAAACACTGTAAAAAAGTGAGGTTTACACTTGCCAGATTTTTATGATTAAGACAATCTTACATATGTGTACCACATATTTCAAATGAGGGAGGGAAATTTAAAAGGAGATGCATCTATGTTTGTAGGTGCATCTGAAATATGTGGTTGTAGTTTCTTCTCACACTTCTCATTTTAATTTTATTTTTCATTTGATCCTCACATAACCATAAAAATAAGATTGATCAGAAACACAAGATTGATTAGAAACACTGTAAAAAAGTGAGGTTTACACATGCCAGATTTTTATGATTAAGACAATCTTACATAACCATAAAAATAAGATTGATCAGAAACACTGTAAAAAAGTGAGGTTTACACTTGCCAGATTTTTATGATTAAGACAATCTTACATATGTGTACCACACTAATCTTGTTTGTTTATGATCTTACTTATAAAGTGCTCGGTTATTTGCTTATTCACTGATGTGGGATAAATCAACAAAACCAACAAACTGAGATCCTTCTTCAAACTTCTGTTTCAAGTGATTTAGCCCTCTAACTAACTCAAACATCTAATTTCACTCACAATAAAAGTTATTTGTCTATTTATTTGTGGTGATAAAAATAAAAGTTATTTGTCTATTTATTATTTTGAAAATATTATGTCTGAATCCCTCCAAATACTACTTACATTTATAATCACTCATTTACGACTCTATTCAACATAGTTAGATAAAAGATAGAGTAACTTGAATTTACGCCTTTAGTTTCATCCTACAATATCCAAAAAAAATAAAAATAAAAACACAAATACAACGAAAGCAAATTTTAATTCCAACTATTCAGTGTACTTGTATTTAATTGCCAAATTAGTTAAAAGTTTAACTTAAATATTACCTTATTTCATCCGCTCTCATTACAACATCTCAATCCACTTCACTCGATCTCATCGTCACATTCATCATTCCAAGCTTTCAAAATGGCTCAACCATCTTGGACTGGAATGATATTCAGAAAGAAGAAGCTGTTGATACAAAGAATAAGTGATGGCTCTTTATAATACATTATGACATGAGTTTCGGAGATTAATGATCTTGAGAGTGTGTGAACAGTTTATTATCCAAAACAGCGAGTTATGTCAACGTTAAACATCCATTACCTTTATATTGATACGTTTAATCATATTTAGTGGTTAGTAGGTCTAATATGAGCCGTTTTGTCTTGAATAGAGGAATTTCATCAAGATAACAACTAATGTGCTATACAATCTTCGTTTCCCCAAATCTGAATTATTTAATGGCTGTGTAACTAATACTCGTGCTATATTAATATAACTTTGATGAGTGTAGTTCATATATAACATGAGTCCTGGTATGAATTAGATTCTGTACATAAGTATGCCAAAAGTGTATTACGTTAGGCCTACTTAAGGCATGACCTTACACATTTTAGCTTTATCTATAAAAAGAACAAGGGTAGGCTCGTTATGATACAACGCGACTTGAGTTTGGACAATACTAATTAGGTGTACAAAACTGATATATAAACTTCTGAAACTACAAAACAAACATGGAGCTTAAAAGAGAAAGGCTTCCATTAGTTAAACAATAAAATTGGGAAAAAAAAATACTGGATTGCATTTAGATAAACCAAGTATCTTCTCCCCTCCAAACGGCGTACATCATTGCAACTTCCGCCTGCAAGTTTAGGTTTAGTCCTCAGGCCTGCAATCTCTTCTTCTTATTATCTAATTCTAAATGAATTGAACTGATTCATTGCTGCTTGTTCGTCTATACTTTCGTGCATTTTAGCTTCAAATCCAGTTTGACCAGCTTCTTCTATATTTTCAGATCCAGCAATGTCGACAAGCATTAGGCGTCTACCCAAAGTTGAAACATCAAGATTAATCTGCAACAATTTTGTTACACACTATATTTAACATAAATCCATAACCAAAGTTTCATAAGCAATTAGTGTAGTAGTAAGAGGTTTATTTAATCATACAATGCACTTTTGCAACAGTTACATATGAAAGAAATTAAACATGAGTTTTATAGAAATACATAAATAAGCTAGATCCGAATAAAATTAGTGAAAAACAGTCAAATAAGCCGTAGATGTTTAAATGTTAGACTATAAATGGGTTACTTTAAAGAGTATAATTATTTTTTTTTTGGGTAAAAGGGCCTTAAAACCCCGGTAAATATATCCAAAAATCAATGAAGTACAATTAACATGAGCGTACACCCCATGTCCTCTGCCCGTTACATAGGCGATATGACTCAACCTAGATAACAAAGCTACCTACATCTGCTAAACGCAGAATGACCACCGCTGCTAACCACAACAAACTACCAAATTACATTTAAATTACAATAAACATTACAATCTAAATGTAAAAAGAACCAGGTTCAAAAGAACCACTTCCATAGTGAGCACCATGTCTTCAATGTCTTCATTGCTTGACCCGCGAGTGACACCAACTTCCAGCTGCAACCGCAGCAAAACACGTCAAGAGTTGTATCTCCAATCAACTGACACCCCCTAGAGCATTTACCTCCCCCGGGGCAAAAGGTCCAGAGTCTTCAGCAAGGCTGAAAAACAGCCATTCCAACGACCAAAATAGCCTGAATCATGATGCATACGAATGAAAAACAAGCCATCAAAGTCGCACTACCACCATCACGACTGAATTCAACACCAATGATACCAAATTTAGCCAAGAAAAATCACCAGTGTAAGAACATCCAACACTGATCAGGAGTAACCAGCGACCAAAAAATGGGCATCCATGCAGAATCAACCATATGCCGGCAAACCCTTATGAACACTCATCTCAGTTCGCACCACCCGTAACCACGATCAAAGCTACCCCACCAGCAATCACGACCAGCAGCAGTAACCCTAATCCACCAACACAACTAGGCACACGAAAACTAATAGCAGCAACCACCACTACTATCTTCCTCAAAACCTAGATGCGACCAACCAGCCACTCAGTAAACGAAACCCTAGTATTCAAAACCCTAGAAGCTCCACTAACATGAGTCGCATCACAAAGCTGGACCAAGAAACCCTAATCGGATTTAACCCAACCCAGCGAAAAACCAGCAAAACAAGAAACGATAACCCTAGCATCAGAAACCCTAGCAGTAATCCCTTCTTGAATCGCATAACACATCCATGAGCGGCTGAAGAGAATTGTAAGAATACAAGACCAACAACACAAACGCACTCATGGAACAGCCTAGATCGACCCCATGGACGATCACCCCGAACCCAAGAAAAGCCGCACCCAGATGAATCTTAAAACCCTAAACGGATCTAAGAGTCATCAATCTCTCTATTACTGACTTCAAATCAAAATCAGCAAGCTTTTAATAACCATGTAAACTGTAAGAATGAACCTGTTATATATTAGTAGTAAACTTAAATATAGATTAGGGACTTAATTGTACTTTGTAATAAGATTATGTGTTAGACATAAACTAGGATTAGGTAGCTTGGAGTGCAAGCCAAGCTTGTTTCCTATTTGAATTAGGAAAGGTTTCTACCCCCTCATCTCTATAAATAGAGATGAGGGGGGATGCTAGTTATTTATTCTTCTTCCTCGTTGTAATAGCTTTATTAGGTTTTTAATAAAGGTTTGGTACGAGGGTATATCGTGTGCAATATTCTTGTCGTTTCTTTGTAGTCTATCGTGTCTTTCGTGTTTGCTACTTGTGCTCGATACAACTCGCGATCTAGTGTTCCGCGATCGAGCTTCGGGTTGTTGGCGGTTTTGTCCAACAAGTGATATCAGAGCCGCGGTTATTGTGGTCATTGAAGTTCGAGTGTTAGATCGATGTTCCGAGTTAGTTCGAGGTTTCGAAGTTCGGTTTTTCAAATCGTTTTATTCTTTGGAGTAGCGATCGTCCGAGAAGAAAGAGACATCAAAAGGTTTGACTTTTGATTATTATTACAAGGAAGGTGACGTGGGGGTTTTAAAGAAGAAAATTTTTGTTTTTTTTTTCTAAACCCACGAGAAAAGAAAGAATAAGGACAGAGGCTATTTTATTTTCTTGTGGTTCAAGTTTGATCGTGGTTTGCTTGGAGTTCAAGTTTACGATCGGGTTTGCTTGTTTGAAATCGAGGGTTTAGGGTTATTCTAATTAATTCGATTTGCAAGAAGGGTTGTTTTAGCAACAAGGGGAATATTGCACACGGCTTGTGAGGCTTGTCGGTAAAGTTGGTTAAGAAACAACTTGACAAGGTTTTTAGCAAGGTAAAAGAAGAATGGCTAGTTCTATAACTAGGTTTGACGTCGAAAAATTCGATGGGAAGAATGACTTCGGGTTATGGCAAATAAAGACGCGTGCTTTAATGGTACAGCTGGGATGTGATGCTGCATTAGAGACATTACCCGAGGACATGGAAGCAGGTGAAAAGGCTGCTTTGATGAAGAAGGCATACAGTACTTTGATTCTATGCTTGGGAGACCGGGTTTTACGGGAAGTTACCAAGGAAACAACTGCTGCAGGAATTTGGACGAAGCTGACTAGTCTGTATATGACTAAGTCCTTAGCAAACAGACTGTATCTGAAGAAGAAGCTGTACACGTACTATATGAGTCTAGGTACGAAACTGGGTGATCATATAGATGAGTTTAATAAGTTGATACTTGACTTGGCGAATATTGATATTGTGATTGAGGATGAGGATCAGGCACTTATGTTACTTACGTCGTTGCCATCGTCTTACGAAAACTTTGTGGAGACATTGTTGTATGGGAGGGAATCCTTGACAATGGAAGATGTTCTTGCGACTCTGAATTCAAGAGAGTTGAAGAGAAGAACTGAAGGCACAAAGGAAGAAACTGGTGACGGGTTATATGTAAGGGGAGGGTCAGATCATTCAAGGAAAGCTCATTCTGGTGGAAGTTCGCGGTTTAAGTCAAGAGGTGGAACTGGTAAACTAAAGTGCTTCATATGTCATTCAGAGGGTCATCTGAAGAGAGACTGTCCAAAGAAGAAGTCAAGTGGGTTCGTCAAGAAGGGTAAGCATGATCAGGATTCTGATTCTTCTGATGACGAGGGTAACGCCTATTTTGGAGAAGCCTTGGTGGTAGTCGGTAATGATGAGATGGCTGAATTGGTAATGGATTCAGGTGGGTCTTATCATATGACACCTAGGAGGGATTTCTTGTATGACTTCAAGGATATTGATGGTGGTTCGGTTCGGTTAGGTGATAACAGGACATGCACTATCAGTGGGATAGGAAAAGTGAAGATACAGTTGCATGATGGTTCAAGCTTTATACTGGAAGATGTCAGGTATGTTCCAGGGTTAAGAAGGAGCTTGATTTCATTGGGTACTCTTGAAAAAGAGGGTTATACTGTGAAGATGCAGTTGGGTAAAGTCAAGGTGATCAAAGGTTGTCGGGTTATGATGACCGGGATCAGGGGAAAGAACTGTTTGTATACTCTTGATGCAAAAGTGAAGACTCTTTGTGTACAAAAGCATGGAGGTTCAAAACAAGTTGGATTCAAACAACTTGGTCAAAAACAAGTTGGGTTCAAACAACTTGGTCAAAAACAAGTTGGGTTCAAACAACTTGGTCACAAGCAAGTTGGGTTCAAACAACTTGGTCCTGGTGTTAAAACAGGAGTCCATGGAGTACAGGTTAATGAACGTGTTTGGTTTGAGGTGGAACTGCAGGGAGCTCAGGATAATTGTGAAGCTGAGGTTGTTCAGGATAGTAACGATGATGCTGCAGTGGCTCAAAGAAAGTTGGAAGACAAGCAACTTGAAGAAAAGACAAACACGGACTGCTTGGTAAAGGAGCAGGAAAAGGTACACCTTGGTATAAAGGTGGGGGAAAACATTATGGTAACCGGAGTACCTGGTCAAGAGGGTGCAGAGGATAATGTTGCTGAAAAGAAGAAAGTGAAGGAGTCTAAAGAAGCTAATCTTGGAAAATTACTGAAGTACAATGCCTGGTCGACAAGGTGGTCCCCGGTTCGAGGTTCCAGTACAAGGAAAAGGTGCTGAGTATCGGTTATGTTTAAGTGTTACTCCTAAGGTGGAAATTGTTATATATTAGTAGTAAACTTAAATATAGATTAGGGACTTAATTGTACTTTGTAATAAGATTATGTGTTAGACATAAACTAGGATTAGGTAGCTTGGAGTGCAAGCCAAGCTTGTTTCCTATTTGAATTAGGAAAGGTTTCTACCCCCTCATCTCTATAAATAGAGATGAGGGGGGATGCTAGTTATTTATTCTTCTTCCTCGTTGTAATAGCTTTATTAGGTTTTTAATAAAGGTTTGGTACGAGGGTATATCGTGTGCAATATTCTTGTCGTTTCTTTGTAGTCTATCGTGTCTTTCGTGTTTGCTACTTGTGCTCGATACAACTCGCGATCTAGTGTTCCGCGATCGAGCTTCGGGTTGTTGGCGGTTTTGTCCAACAGAACCAGCACAAGGTCGAATCCAAAATGGATACCAAACCCTTTACAAACAGGTTAATTAAAAACGCAAAAACCTAACCGGTAATATACAAACCCAACTCGGATTATGTATAAGATTTACATGATATTAGGTAGGAAGAATTAAACCCTAGATTAGGGATCATGGAAATCGAATGCTAGAGAGAAAAATCGCCCCTCCCCATGGGGAGAGAAGGGCCGGCCTTTTAAAGAGTATAATTATTATTATACTTATATACATAATTAGCACTTTGCATCATTTACTTTGAAAAAATCGTCCGATTTTCCTTTAAGAAAAAAAAATGCAAAACAAATAATAGCAATGGCAAAAAAGAAACATTCAAGAACTCCCCTTTTACCCAAAAAAAATAATTTTATAAGTAAATACATGCATTTGACAAGAACGTTTCGAATTATAATGGTAAAAAAGAAACGCTCAACCAATGCATGTATTAAGAAATTTTATAAGTATGTGAATTGATTAAGAAATCTTGATTATAGTCTCATAATCATATTCATATATAGCTTCAAAGTTTGCATATTTATCGATGTGGGACAAATATAAAACCAAAACTCAATCCACCTTCAACCTTCTTCAAAAATTTGTCAAAAAGGCTTAAGAACCACATCTCCACCCTCAAATCCTCACTTACACAAATACAAACAACAATGCACCGAGCCACAACCGAATCAACTGGAACACATCACACGCACTCTGCACATGGATTGACGTCACATGTGAAGTCACCAACGCTGTCGCTCTCTCCGACATCATCCCGCCAAAAACCGTTTAGCCCAACGGTCACATTTCTTTATATATATTACTAAAAGCAACCATGTGACGTTCCTGGTCATATGAAGAACAATCCAAATATTCAAATAAGGTGATCATCATGAAAACAACATATGTAAATGATTAGTGGTACTTCCCTTCTTATATGTCGAGTCGACCACGTCTTATTAAAGGCAAAACATACATTTTACGAAATATGCCAGTGAGTTTAAAGATATGCACTGCCACAACATTCTGATCATAATTAGTGGCGCTTATTCATCGATTAAGCAACTATAGGTTCGGTGACGACCGAAGATCATTGGAAATTCGGGATCTTTTTTCATCAATTGACTATGTAACGTATGTTTAATGTCGATTACAACAAGCTCCGGTTCACATTTTTATAATTTTTATACAATACTAATTAGTTGACTAATGTTTCAAAGATGATGTGATAATCCATTATCATCGTGGAGCTCCTCGGCAAGATGGATCACCATTACAAGTTCAAGAAACACATGCTAACTCTTGTTTAGCATTTTTCAAATCTCCGCAACTCTACTAAACTAATACTCTCGTGCTTTATACACACATCACGTACATATAAATTAGAAGTGTTTACTACTACAAAATAAAGCTAAAGTGTTGTATCATGCCATAAAAAGTTGCATTATGGTTAAGGCAACACTTTTCAAACTTATACGAAACACTTTGTTTTCTTAAAGGCAACATGTTTACATTCAAATGCAACAAATTCTAATAAACCTGATTGTAAGAACATCTGGATATCTTCATGGTGGTAACTAAAACATGAAGATAACAAAAAAAAAAGATAATTTGCTATACCGAATACCCTTTCACTCGGCCATGCTAAAAAAAATAAGTTGCAAGTAAACCAAAAGGAAATGGTCGTTATAATCTTTCCGTGCAACTAAACACCACATACCAAAATGATCTTTTTTAGTCAGTATGATGTCTTTGGTACGAAAATGCAGTAAACCACACAAAGAACATGAAACGTTACGAGCATCCACATTGTCCCATCGCTTAAGATTATCTTGGGTCTTCAAACGACGCCTCATAATCAACCACATATGAAAAGCATGACGTGGTATACACCCTGGAAACCAAACACTTCGAAACCAACCCACATTATCACTACGGGGACGAATAGTTTGCCAAACCACTTGCACCGAGAAAGGTTGCACATGACCATCCAAACTCACCCATGAACACCTTTTCTTTGAATGCCCGTTTTCTAGCCAGGTTTGGAATATGTTAAAGTCGCTTGCTGGTATTTCAAATGCTAATTCATCTATGGATTCTATTATACAAGTGATTCTTCCTTTTGCTGGCCGAAAAAGTTCAAGGAGTGTTATTTCTAAATTGGTGTTGGCGGCTGCTGCTTATTTCTTATGGCAAGAGCGCAACAATCGTTTATTTCGAAAGGTGAAGAGGTCTATCGATCAAGTTGTTGATTGTATTATCAACTCGGTTCGTCTCAAGCTTGTTTCCTGTAGATGGAAGAGTTCAAGAGATGCGTTGGATATTATTAAAGTATGGAAGTTAGATTCTATTTTTCTTCACGGGTAGCTATTAGATGTTACTCTTTGTGTATGGCTAGATGGTTCTTCCCTATTGGAGTTATTGTTAGTGTAATAGGGATTGTTTCCGTGTGGTGTGTCACTCGGATTTAGTGGTTGTTCAAGCTAGGCTTGAGGTTAATGTGGTGCTTCAGCCACATTCCATTGTACTTATTTGTCTTGGGTGATTAATATTTTTAACCGGGGATTGTTGTCCCTTTTACCCAAAAAAAAAAAAAAAAAAAAAAAAAAAAAAAAAAAAAATTGCAGTAAACCAAATTAAAGGAAAAGGTTGTTCAAATAATCGAACACACAGTGTCATTGTTCCTCTTCATTCTTCCTGTCATCCTCCATCGAATCGCAACCGCCCACTCCTCACATGCATCTCAAGTTTCAACCTTCCCGTACTCTCCCGTATCCAACAAAAAACTCGCACTCAACATGAACATGTAACAATGTTCTTAGGACATCGCTACAAACTTTTGTTTCAAGTGACTTGAGCACCAATTTTTTTACCTATTAAATTTAACTTAAAACCATATCCATAAGCAAGTAAAGTTGTAACAGGTTAATTTATTCATAACACGCACTTTTGCGAGTTTTATACATATTTTCTTATACTATAAGCTAGATCCAAATTAAATTAATTGAAAACAGTAAAATCAGCCATAGATGTTTAACAGTGAGACTATAAAATAAATAAAAATTTAAAACTAATAATAATAATGTAAAAAAAAAAAAATCATGAAATGCACGTATTGAGTAATTTCATAAATAAATACATGTATATGACAAGATCGTTTATAGTCATAATGGTAAAACCAATAATATAATAATGGAGAAATTACATATATACTCACTAAAATTTGTGTATTTGCATATTTCTTCAAAACAATGCTTAAACACCATTGTATATTATTCATTAAAAACTTGTATTTTGAGGAAGTATGCAAATATACAAGTTTATTAAGTATATATGCAATTCTCCGAATTATAATTCGACAAGACCGTTTCTAATTATACTGGTAAAACCAATGGTAACCAAAACATGACAATGAAATGCAAGTATGAAGGAATTTTATAAAGATATACATACATTTTACAATTTGCTATTTATCATGACTTCGTAATCACATTCATATATTGCTCCAAAGTTTATATATTCATCGATGTGGGACAATTACAAAACTAAAACTCATTCTACCTTCAAGCCTTCCTCATGCTTTTGTTTCATAATGCCCGAACGACCACATCTCCACCTTCACTTACACACATACAAACGACACGATATCCATCAATACCTTCTTCATCATCCTCACACTGCACGGCGCCACAACCGAATCAACTGGAACACATCACACTCACTCTGCACATGGATTGGCGTCATATTTGACGTCACCAACACCACGCTCTTTTCGACAACACTCCACCAAACACGATCAAACTCATTGGTCACATTCCTTTATATATATATGTTAACAAAGGCAACCATGAATCGCGACGTATGTACATAGTCGTATGAAGAAACCGCCAAATATTCAAATAAATAATCATCACATTCAATGAATACCACTTACCACTTATATATAAGGATTGTGGCTCTATTAATTAGTTTTTCAATGTCCATATAAATTCAAACCCATATTTGTTTAGAGCGTACGATTCATGAAATTGAAATGTGCAAAGGTGCACGATATATGTTTGGGCACAACGATAAAGTATATTAGCTCTTTTTTTTTCTTTTTTTTTTTTTTTTTTTTTTTTTTTTTTTTAATTATTATTATTCTTTATTTATTTTTGAATTGACCTTTTTACGTAAATTCCTTCAAGTAAAAACTAGCCATATACTATACCCCTTTGATTGCTGCAATAATCAAATTTCTAAGTTACTTGCCATATACTACTATGAATGCTTATGTGTTAGTTACTCCGTACATTGTTACCAAAGCATAATAAAAATTGAAAAAGAACGAGAATCAGTGTTAAAGCTTATTTGTAATAAGAAATGAAATTATTTCTCTATTTATAAGTTTGAAAATGTTATGCCTAAATATCTCCAAATACTATTTACATTCACAATCTGATAATTTACATTCATCACTCATTTACAACTTTATTCAAAGTAGTTATACCAAAAGTAAATTATAATTACATTCAGTATATTGAGCATTTCCTCTTATATATTACCGTACTGTTTGTTCATCCATCTATGCGGTAAAAAAAAATGTATGCACTGCCACAACATTCTGATCTTAATTAGTGGCGTTTATTCATCGATTAAGCAACTATAGGTTCGGTGACGACCGAAGATCATTGGAAATTCGGGATATTTTTTTATCAAATG
Source organism: Chrysanthemum seticuspe (assembly GCA_019973895.1). Taxonomy (NCBI): domain Eukaryota; kingdom Viridiplantae; phylum Streptophyta; class Magnoliopsida; order Asterales; family Asteraceae; genus Chrysanthemum; species Chrysanthemum seticuspe. The sequence goes on from BPTQ01000005.1 coordinate 18,623,180, forward strand.
ACTATATAACGTATGTTTAATGTCGATTACAACAAGCTCCGGTTCACAATTTTTATAATTTTTATACAATACTAATTAGTTGACTAATGTTTCGAAGATGATGGTGATAATCCATTATCATCGTGGAGCTCGTCAGCCAGATGGATCACCATTACAAGTTCAAGAAACACATGCTAACTCTCGTTTAGCATTTTTCAAATCTCCACAACTCTATTACACACATTACACAGTTAAAGTGTTGTATTGTGCCATAAAAAGTGGCATTATGGTAAATGCAACACTTTTAGACTTATACGCAACACTTTGTTTTCTTAAAGGCAACACGTTTTACATTCAAATGCAGCAGATTTTAATAAGCCTGATGGTAAGAACATGTGGATATCTTTATGGTGGTAACTAAAACATGAAGAAGAAGAATAAAAGATAATTTGCTAAACCGGATACCCTTTCACTCGGCCATGCTAAAAAAATAAGTCGCTAGTACAAAAGGAAATGATCATTGTTCAAAGTTCAAACAATCTTTCCACACCATTTAGCCAACTAAACCGCAACTAAACACCACATAAAATGATCTCTTTTCATTCGTTGTGATATGTCTTTTGTACGAAAATGCAGTTAACAAAAGGAAAAGGTTGTTCGAATAATCAACCATACAGTGTCATTGTTCCTCTTCACTCTTCTCGTCATCCTCCACCGAATCACAACCGCCCACTCCTCACACGCATCTCAATCTTCCCGCACTCTCCCGTATCCAACGAAAAACTCACACTCGACATGAAAATGTAACGATGTTTTTATGACATCACTACAAACTTTTGGCGTTCTTAAAACTTTTGTTTCAAGTGACTTGAGCACCACATCTCCACATCTCACGGCCTTACCTGTAACACCCCCAAATCTCGGTACAGCGGAAGACTTAATCAATTTTTCGGGGCGTTACTATTGGATTGGTATCGCACACAAGTATAGTAAAAGATAGTCATTTAACCATTCAAAACCAATCCCAAAATTAAATATTCAAAACATTAAATCCAAAAGTAAAAATATTAGGCCCAAAACATAGTTTAATAAAATAGGCCCCCATAGTTTATCAGAGTCAGAAATGATCCTTGAACCCCGCCTTCTTGCCAAGCTTCCACCGATCACGTAATCCAAACATCTCTCAAATACCTGAGAAATCATGCTAAAAGGTCAGCTTACGCTGGTGAGTTCATAGGTTTAAGTTCAACAAAATCATAGTGGACCTGTAAGAGTTGATTTGCTATGCAAGACCTAGATAGATAAATACCGTTTTGCACACACTGATCCTACCCGGATCTCCAATCATATCCCTCATCCAGGGATTACTCGGGCCCCGCGACTCTAGTCCAGCACTGTCGTGGCAAAATCTAGAACAATTGCCAACCCCGGACTAGGTTGAGGTAGAAGTCTCTTCTTAGCTAGGCAACGGTTCAACCTAGTCAAAGGCAACAACTACCGCACATCTATCTAAACAGTCAAGCATATAAGCAAATCCAAATAGTTTTAACGGTCCAAAAACAGTAGCATGATTCTCACCCCAATATAGTTAAAAATGTAGATAAAAGTGTGGCTATGAAACTCACCTCAAGCAATCAACGCACAAATAAACACTAGCAGAAGATAACGGTATCACGGCACAACAACTATCAACTCGGCACAACCTATTAATGTAGACCAACTTTAATATATATATTCCTCAAAATTAACGCTATCTACCCCAATATATTTCATTTCTTTATTTCCAAAAACGTCTCGTTTCACCATTTAATCCTAGTGTTTGGTATTCCTCGTGTGGGTGTATCGACTCAATATGATGCTATGAATGCACTTAAACAACCAATATATAACTCAATGCGACACAATGAGACCTCTAAACGATAAGCTCCATAGTCCAATAAGTTTCGGAATAATAGTAGACCTTATCGAATTCGTCAACTCGATAAACTCATTTATTTACTCGTGTCGCTTATTATCCCATAAATCAATCGTGTCCGAAAGAGTCATAAGGATAATTCACCCATTAATAGGGTTACCCAACGTACCTAGCGGGCTCTTATTAGATTCGTCAACCTAATAAGTCCGCTACCCACGTGGATCAACACTATTAACGTTAGGTTATCCGTAACCCATGCACATAACGTAAGTAAATAAATACTTAACTAATATTAAATGTCCACAATTGATATTTATAGATAAACGTGTACTCGAAACATTAATTACTTATTCATTACAAAATATTTCCAATTTAGTCGTTAGTTTCCGTTTAAAAATAGTAAATAACAAGATAAGTCTTGTTATCGATAATTTTGGTACAAAAGCCCATTTATTATTTACATTTCATAGTTCTATTAGCATTTTCATGTATAAATATATATTTCGTCAAATTCCATTATTAGTTTCACAACGTTATCCGTTTCGAGTCCACGAGCAAGAGTCATGACTTCTCGGCTTTTAATCAATCAATTGTCCAAATTATACTAAAGTCCATGTTACGGCTTTGTCGGAGTCAACTATTGACTAAAAGTCAACAATATATATATCAAGTCAAATTTTAATGTCATAATATCGCAATACAATCCCAAACCAACTCAAAACAATCTCGCCAACCAATCAATCAACCAAAATACCCGAAACCAATGTTATGACCATAATGGTCATGACACGGTCACGGTTAAGACCACGTGAACCAAACAAGCTTTAGAAGCTTTTCGGCTCCACGCGTCTCATCCAAACCTCAACTACATCAACCAACAAGCTACCAAATCGACCCGACCCGGACCCGTGGCCCAAGTGGGTCACGTACGCAAGCCAAGGGCCACGTACGTGCCCTTTGTGGCTCGTACACCCTTCCAAACCAATCAAACATCACCCAAATCCATTCCACAACATCCAAATCCAATCATTCAAGCTCCAATCACTAACCAAACACAAAACCCATCATCTAACTTAACCAAAAATATGAAACTAAACCTAAAATGCATAAACCCATCAAATTGATACACCACACATTTACCAAACACTAATTACTTGTTTATTTAGACATTAATTAGACTTAATTCCATGTTTCACCCAAAAGCCCCAAATTTGGACATTAGGTCGAAACCCTAATAATCCATACGTGGGTTTTAAGAGCTTAAACAAGCTCTAATCTTGTTCCATTTACCTTATTCAAGCACCAAGTGCAATATTAGATGAAAACCCTAAAAGTACGAATCTTAATCTTTAAATTTGAAGGTGTTATTGAAGGCTTTTGTGGGAGTATTTTATATGGATAGAAAGAGGATGAAACGATCTACAAGATGGTGGTGGAGGTGTAATACCACTTGCTGGAATTTGGCCGGAGGTGGGGCGGCCAATGGTGGTGGTGGTGGCTAGGGTTTTATTTTGGTGGAGAGAGAAAGAGATTAGAGAAAGAAAGGTGTGTGTGTGTGTGTATTTTAGAGAGAGAAAATGGAAGTAAAAATGAGGGTGAATGAGGGTATATATATTTTGGGAGGAGGGACTAAAAAAATAAAAGAGAGGGAGGGGAGGGGGGCGCCGGCCTAAGCAAAAGAGAGGGGCGTTGTTGACATTTTTCGTAAAACGTCCCGTTTACCCATTCCCGAGCTCATATATTGTCCCCCGAGTGTCTCACAACGTTCTTTCGACTTTCTAACATCGTTATTTACGTTTTTCCACAAATTTTGACTATTTATTTGTCAATTTTCGAGTTACGGTCTAAAAGTTACAATATTTCTCGTTTTAGGCTTTTCTAGTGCCGAATCGAATAGTGCCTACCAAATAGAGTTAAAACTCATACGATAACTCATTTAATAGTGAAATAAACCGTAAAAACCAATAGACGATATAAAATCAAGTCATGGTTTATAAAAATAGTGATAAAGGCAAAAGCTCGGTTTAGTTTAACGTAATGCGGTTACCTAAAATAGACTCCCTAAATTGTCAGTTGTCACATCACCTCATCTCACCGCAATGTCATTGCTCCGCTTCGCTCTGTTCATCGTACTCCACCGAGTCATTACCTTCTGCCACACTTGACCAAATGACAATTTTCCCTCGATCAATTCTGTCGCACAATCTTTCCCTTGGTATGTATTATCAAAACTGCAGTCCCATGTACTCTCATATCCACATGAGAACTTCTATTTCCATCCAGTATCTACCCAAGCATTACTGACCATACTAAAAGCTTAAAACTTAAGCCATCACATTCCATACATTCCATTCATACTTGAACGACAATTATTTGGATCATATAGCCACTATTGTCAACACAATGCTTCCTTTTTTGCCCTTCTCACAATCTTCTCTTTGCAGTTTAATGTCTCACAATTTTGTTCACACTTGAAACCTTTGCTTTAAAAACCGTATTATTAAATAAAAATAAAAAACTATAGAACACCAACATCGAATGGTATGACCTGCAAGAATTATGCCTCTATAACCTAGTTAAAATAGAGATTAACTATTAACTGAAAAGAAGCGCCAACTCTCCTCATTCAATAAATTAGATTAGAATAACATAAAACAATAAACAATATATAACTCGAAAAATATATTTAAAAAAAAAAAAAAAAAAAAAAAAAAAAAAAAAAAAAAAAAAAAACAAACAAACAAACAAACAAATAGAAATGGTAGCATCAAAAGTAAATTTTAATTGCATTTACCTATTTGGTATCAGTATATCTACTTGTGTAAGTTACCTTAAAATTTCAACTTATATATTACCTTACTATTTGTTCATCCAACTATATGTGGGACAAAATACAATAATGAATAGTTATACTTTAAGTTAGGCTTAATCACCACATCTCAACTCTCATGGCCTCATGAATAATTATACATAAGTATGGCTCATTATGATACAACGTGACATGAATTTGGAAGTATACAAGTTAGTTGAAGGTGAACACAACAAATAAGTGAAGTTTTCATTACTATGATACTATAATGTTCAGTAGTCAAAAGGTCCAAGATAATAGTAATAGCCAGTCATCAAGTTCTTGGTCAGAAGTCTAAAAGTTTTTAAATCACAGGCATAAATACATACGTAGTATTATTTTGGGCATATATCATTTGGTTTGATTAAAGGTCGGCTTTATTCGGGTTGAGGCTGAAAAGAGCATGCATGAACCACACATTATTAAGATTTGGGGTTGATCGGGTTCGTGTTTATTTGGATTGGGTCTAATCATGTCGGATCTAATTGGGTTGGGGTCAACCCGAATATATATCGACTCTTGCAACGATAGAATTCTTCGATAGACTCAAAAACTTTTTTCTTTATAGTTTTTATTTCTGGTTTATCTGATTTAATAAATTCAATTTGAAACACAAACTAAATTTTATCAATGAATCTAAAATATGTCTATTTTGGATTACTCCAAATTGCCACTTGTACATATAATAATATCTCAACAATTAAGTTCTTTTATTGATTATTCATTGGGCTGAAAATTGGATATATATAGAAAATACATTAAATATAGTATATATAATAAATTAAGAAGTCGAAAAGTTATTCAAAAATCTTTAACACGGAATGGATTAGTTTGAACAATTAATTAATTTGAACTAAAAATATTCTATATGCCCTTCCTGATAAATATAAATTTTTTTCATTATTTATTCTTTTAAAGGTCGATGGGGAAAAGAAGACTCCCCACCACCAAAATATGAATGAAAATATACTAAAAAAATCAAATAAAAAATCTTATATATTACTTACTTAAAATGTAAAAGTCTTCTAACTCGCATCCCAAAGAAGTAAACGAAACTGAATTGAAACTCATGTAGTGGGAAAAAGAAAATGTAAAAATCTCACAACTGGTATCCCATTAAAAAAAAGGAAAAAATATCCTAACTCGTATCCCACGAACGTTTGTTTCTTCGAAAATTAGAGAGGTAGCAGAATAGTAAAAACTTGTATTGCAAAAAATCAAATTGAAACAAACGTATTTATTGTATAAGTGAACTTAACCAATACAATTGCCTTCAAAGTAATTTTGATATATACCTCTATCGTCTTAGTTATATGTTATTATAAAGTTTGTTTATCCATCTATGTGGGAGAAAGTGACAATACCAAAACTCTTCGCTACATACACTATCAGTATGCTCACTATGCTTTATGTACTCTTGTTATATTCCAACAAACTAACCGGTCACATTTCTTAAAAATAAAATTAACAAAGGCAACGATGAATTGTGACATCTATACCAGGTCATATGAAGTACAAGCCTAAGATTCAAACAGGGTGACAAACACAACATAACTGATTAGTGGTACTTCCCTAGTCAGACAATTTCATTCAAACTGCATAAAAATTCAAACATACATACATTTCGTAGAAATATCGAAAGTGAGTTTATGGAAATGTAACAAGATAACTACATTCTTTACAATGACTAAAATTGTCCGAAGAAAATAGAAACAATACTACATATGAGTCGTATATATAAGATTGTGGTTCATCTAGTGAGATTCTCAGTTTTCATCGCTAGGTATCTAGGTATTCAAGTAATACGATATTTTAAAAATCATATATTCATAATACATTAACTATATGTTTGTGCAACAGATTCTCGAGTTATGGTGCAACAGATTCTCAGTCATCGGTTAAGCAACTGTAGGTCTGGTGGGCCCCAATTGCTTAACTTTGACTAAGAAAATGTGTGGGGCCCACGTGTCTTCACCAAAAGTCTCAATAAGTCGTTGCCCAAAGTTCTAGCGGCAAGATTTTAGCGAGGACTGATTGGCAAAAGCTTTTAGCGATGACAAGTCCTAGTCAAAAGCCCCAAAATGTCCTTTCCCAAAGCCTCGAATATCAAAATAAGGTTCACGTTTCATTTTTTTATCATTGTTTTAGTGGTTTGATGATTAACTAATTCTACAACAGTAAAAGGCTAACTACTCGTACTAATTAAATTAACACGCCACATATAAATTAAAGTAAATTACACCGTTCGTCCTTGTGGTTTGCGTTGACCGCAGCCTTTCGTCCTTTGACAAAAAAAGTTGCACCGTTCGTCCTTAAGTGGCAAACGTTATGCGTCGTTTGTCCCTCCCTCTAACGGCCTTTGTTAACAGTCGTTAAGTCACTCCAATTACTTCTCCCCCACACATAAAATAATATTTCTTTCTTCTTTAACGGCCTTTTGTTATATTTCTTTCTTCTTTAAAGACTAACACATAAAATAATATTAAAACCCCAATTACTTCTCCCCCACACACACCCTCTTGTATTCATTTTCATCTACAAACTTCAACCCCCCATATCCACCCACCACCATCTCTTCCATTCCACATCCACATATCTGGCCACCACTGCTTTCATCTTCAAAACTTAACAACCATCACGTCCACCCCTCGCCACCGCCTTAATCTCGACCCACTGCTTTTTCTTCCCAGCACTAACTCTTTAATATATAACTAAAATAGAAATTGAAAACCTCTTTTCATCTTTACATATTTCTCTTAACTAAAATACTTCATTTTCATCATCATCTTTGTCTACAACAATGGAAACCCCATTTTTGTTTTCATATTTCTTACACCCTAACAACAATGGAAAACCACCCACCATCAGGCCACCAACCACAATGACTCGCTGATCTTTCTGGTACCTCCTCCACACCGCCGGTCTTTCTGCCACCATCATACCATTGCTCCAACCAAACCACCAAACCCACATTAAAATAGAAGAAAAGGGAAAGGCTTTAAGGATTAACATAGGTAAATTAAAACCTAAATTCAACAAGCTTACCAACACCAATTCTTGAAATAAGAAATCTCAATTGATAAATATCAATCTAAACAAAACTACAACTGGAAGATCTAGCTAGTTTTAAAATTATAGAACTTTGTAAACAATAAATGTTGAGTCGTTGTTAAATGAAGATATCATGGTAAGTTGATGATGGTTAAAGTGACACTACGTGTGTGGGGATGTTGGGGATTCTCGGGTTTTTTTTTTCCCTAGTTAAGATGAGGAGATGATGACGAGATGGTGTTGGTGTTTGATGACGATGGTGGTGCTCAGATCTTCCAATTGGCGGCGTGGTCACTGGAGATTAGCGATAACGGTGGTATGTGTGTGCTTTTTCTATTTCTATTAGAGAGGGTGAGAAGAGTAAATAGGTTGAGATAATAATTTTGATTTTGATTTGACGAGGAGTTTTTGTTGTTGCCATTGATTCTGATAGATTTATAGATGCATATAAACTATTGATGGATTTTATTTTTTTTCATGAAAAGTTTTTTAAATAAGTGAGGATAAAACAAGTTGCAAGTGTGGGGATTGTTTCTAGAGAGAGAGAGAGAGGCAGAAATGGATGAGAGAGAAGCAGAAAAGCAAAAAAGGAAGAAGCAGAAAGATTGAGTTAGATGGTTTTAAATAGTAGTGGTAAGTGGTAGATATAAAAGGACTGATATACACTCACATGAGTATCACATGTTTACATTTAACAGCTGTTAACGAGGGCCGTTAGAGGGAGGGACAAACGACGCATAACGTTTGTCACTTAAGGACGAACGGTGCAACTTTTTTGTTCAAAGGACGAAAGGCTGCAGTCAACGCAAACCACAAGGACGAACGGTGTAATTTACTCTATAAATTAGAAGTGTTTAAATAAACTTGTCAATTAAGCAACATGAATTAAAAAAAAAAAAAAAAAAAAAAAAAAAAAAAAAAAAAAAAAAAAAAAAAAAAAATCCGTAGATTTTTATTTTTTTTATTTGAACGCGTAGAATTAGATGGAGAAGAATCTTAAAATAAATTTATCCAAAGGATAATTTCAAGATTTACATGTTTTTAGTCACTAAACTATGTCTTTTATAAGAAAATGTATGTAAACAAAAGGAAACGGTTGTTCAAAGAATCTCTCCAAATTAAGTCGCAAGTAAAAAAACAATACGTTTTTCATTCAATAATCTAGATTAGAGTCACATAAAAAATAGTAAGGTTTGCACACACCGGATTTATAGTTAAGGCAATATATGATACGATACAACCTTACTTATTGATTTGGTTTGGGGTGTATAGTCTTACTTATAAATTTGGTTTGCACACACAAAATTAAAGTCGCAAGTGAGAAAACATTACGTTTTTCATTGTTGCACTCGCATAAAAAGCAATAAAGTTTGCACTCACATAAAGAACAATAAAGTTGTAAAGTTGGCACACACGAGATTTGTAGTTAAGGCGATATGGCACTGCACAACCTTGACGTATTTAGTTTGTTTATAGTCTTACTTATAAATTGCTTTAGTATTTGGTCATTGATCGGTATGGGATAAAGTAACAAAACCAACAAACTCATTTCAAATGATTTAGCCTCACATTCACAAACAATGTCATTGTTCCTCTTCACTTTTCCCATCACCCCAATATGATGTAACAAATTTTGAGTTTAGCCAATATGGTCATATGAAATGTGACATACGTGGTCATATGAAAGACGTTTTAGAACATGTAAAAGACAAAGTAAGTTGTTTATTTGTTCATACGAAACGCATAAACTATTAAAATAGTTGAATACGAAGAAGTAGAACATTAAAATTGAGACTACAAAATAAATAACAAACAAAAACTTGAATTAGTCTTTTCACGTCAAAAAACAAATTATCCACACCCGTGCTAAACAAATTTAATAGCAAATCATTTTAAATGGAGCTAAAATGTTCTATGCTTCCACAATCTTAGTTATATAGTGATGTAGAGTTTGTTCATCAATCCATATGGGACAAACTCACAAAACCAAAACTCTTTTCCTTCCTCAAACTTAAGGGTGTTCATCGGTTCGGTTTTTGGTTTTCTGAGTTGTATGATTCGGGTTCATCGGTTCGAAAATTTCTAGAGTCAAAACTAAAACCAAACCAAACCCATTATAGAATCGATAAAACCAAACCAAACACCAAATTAGAATTCGGTTTGATTTTAGTTAAAACCAAGAAAACCAAATTCAACTAAACATAAAAGTTAATCTAGAAATCATAAATAAAAACCTAAAAATTTAATAAAAATTAACAATTAAAAAGGTGTCACAAAATGCTCAAGTAAAAATAAAACAAAAGTTTAAGAAACCTAAATATTCAAGAAGAGTTGTTGGAGGGTTCTTGTTGTCCCCTTGGTTCAAGGCCACTACCACAACTCGCCGTTTTCCTCTCCCTCTCGATTTGGTATATCTAATAACACCATCATCTCTCGTCACATTCTTTTATAACCGGATAATAAAAAACGGTTTATAATAGTTTTCGTGGACATAAAATCAGATGAAAAACATGTTTTAACTGTTAAATCGTGTGGTAAAAGTTTAGCAATGTTTGTGATTTTTTTTTGCTTGTTCTCGAGTCGGATATTAATCCGTTTAGCTCCAAGTCGGGTCAACCAGACCGGGTCGGGTCAGACCAGCTTGACCACGGGTCAAACTGGAACTTGGTATCTTGTGTTGCTTTGATTGTAATTGCTTGGGGTGCGCGGTTCAGTTTGGAAGTTAATTAAAACATGCTCTTGATTCCCTTCCGTGTGGTATTGAATTGGTAAGGTTATGGGTTGTTTCATTTTCAGTTGTTATCAGGTTGTATTTAATAATATTATACGGGTTGGGATAGATGACCCGTGTACTTTCGGGGCGAGATACGAATGGATCTGTTCACATTTTTGAGTGTGAAATCTAATTTATTTTCATCATCTCAGACTTGTTATGGTAAAATTATTTCATATGTATACACATGGTGAATGTTTGTTTGACCCGAGTATAGTAAGTCTATGCGGATACGTTTTGTTTGCATCTTGGTCGGCTAGGAGTTGGTAATCAGTAATGGTGTGTTTGGTTTAATAAACGGGCTAAGTCGATAAAAGAAAGGAATGCATTTAGTTTAGAATATTAACGTTGTGTTCTTGAGTTAACTTCATAAAAGAAAAGAAGAGAAGTGAAGAGAAAGAGAATCACTTCTCTTCTTTCATTTTCTTCTCAAATCTGGGCGGAACCATTTACACACAAAAAAACACTACAAGTTCTTTCCGGATCTTTTCCTTTCTTCCCTTTCCAAATCTTGAGAACACGAATTTTTTTGAGTTTCTTTCCAAATCTTTTCTTTTCTTCCCTTTTTAGATCTCAAGAACACAGCGTAAGTGTGTTGGTTTTAATATAAGAATGTGTTTAAATCCTGAACATGTATCGATATACTAGGATCATCGGATTAACGAGCTGCTAATTGTTTACTTGGGGTATTGGTGATCATGGATACGTTCGGACACAATTTGGGATTTGATATTTGGTCTGGACTCGGATAAACCTTAACGAATTATAAACTCGAATTATAATTTGACAATGGACACATTAAAATGGATTACTTCCTATTGGACTAAATTATACAATAGACGTGACAATTAATAAACACTTTTAGTCTGTAATTTATTTAACTAATCGGGCTAATTATTGTCGAAACGTGTTTTGAATACCGAATCATATCAAACTCTTAACCTATACTTAACATATTATCCCAAAAATTTTTAAACCTGACAACAAGACGAAAAGTATAGTTTATTATGGATAAAACATTTTCCATTTACTTTTTATTTTAAAACTAAGTTATACTTGAAACATATATTTTCTTAGCAAATTTAATTGGGGTTATCAAGTAAATAATCAAAAACTCAACCATATATTTATCCTTTCATTATTTGCTAAGTGTTTCCTTACTTGTTTATTTTCGTATTGTGCATGTGGGATACGTTTAGATTTATTTTTCATTTATTCTCTTTTAGTATGAGTTATGTTTGGCGTGAGTTACATGTCGAGTATTTGTTTCTTATTTACCACACGAAACGTTGATACTAAACTTTTCTTACAAGAAACGACACTAAACATTTTATAAGATATCGATATGGAGATTTCACGAAAACTCAAACACGTTATTTTTTGGAAATTCATTTGCTTTGCTAGATTGATTCTGAGTTAACTATATCCTTATTAGGTTGTGTCGAATCCATACAATTGTACCGAATGGAAGCAAACGAAAAATCTTCGGATCCTTCTAAGGACCTATACCACCTGTCCTCTATGTCGATGAGGGAAACATCCTCCATATCATTCAGGAGCAGCAAAAATTGTGACTCTTCTAAACCACCTCTTGGAAATCTTCGAAATGAGAATGACATATCACCGTGAGACATCTTATTAGCCACTGTAACATATTTATCTTTCTCCGAGGCGTACAGTCTAGGATACATCGTTTTGAGACTATTTTCACCCCTCCATACATCCTCCCAAAAAAATGTATCTTCACCATTACCCATCTTTTTGTGAATGAAACCTAGCAGATCCATTCCCTGGTTATAACATTTATTTACCTCACTTATTTACCTCGCGAACAATATCCAGCCAAATGGACGGTTGAAAGTTTTTAACTTGCATACCGATTTTACCATCTTTGCCATGAATTCCTTTAATAACCTTGCACCATAATGACGATTGATGAGTATGAAAACGCCACACCCATTTAAACACGAGAGCTCTATTTAACGCGTAAAAACTTGACACACCAAGACCACCGTTGTCTTTAGCCGCCAATACTTTATTCCATTTAGCCCAAATCTGCTTCTTACCATTTTGCTCAACTCCATTAAAAAATGACATCTGATGGATTCCATTTTTTGAAGAACCTTTGAAGGAACTTTGAATAGCGACATATGATAAATAGGCATCGACCCTAGAATAGATTTGAGAAGCTTTAGTCTTCCTTTTATAGATAACGTCTTCATCTTCCATTTGGATAAGCGAGAAGTGAGCTTATTAACAATCTCATTCCAAGAGACATTAAGTAGCCAACTTTTTCGAACCTAAATAAGAAAAAGAGGCATAAAGAATCGCACAACCTATTTTCCTAGCGGCCTGCTCCACCTTATCGCTAGACACCGAGATCCCCATGAGTTTACTTTTATTCATATTAATACGTAAACCCGAAGTACGATGAAAACAGTCCAACACGTGAAGAATAGTCTCTATATTGGGGTCATTGCATTCTCCCATAAAAACAACATCATCCGCGTAAAAAAGAAGAGACAATTGAAATGAAGGATCAAGATTAATGCCTCTAAACATACCTGCATCCACCACTCTTTGAACCGAGATATGAAGGCTTTCCATGATCAGAAGAAATAAGAAAGAGAAAGAGGATCACCTTTCTTAAGACCTCTCTGAAACTGAAAATCATTTGTTAGGCTACCATTTACAATAACCGAACCTTTAGATGAGTAAAGGCAGCTACGAATCCATCCACACCACTTGTCTCCAAAGCCAAACTTCTTTAAAACGTCATCCAAGTATTCCCAACGAACCGAAGCATAAGCCTTCTCAAAATCAACCTTAAAAATCATGGTTTGTTTGTTTTTCTTCTTGCACCATTGGAATAACTCATTTAAAATGAACGGGCCATCTAAAATTTGTCGATTCACAACAAAAGCTGATTGAACATCGTCCACAATATCCCCCCAAAACAACGGATGAGAGTGAATCTCTCATCTCGACCCGTTACATGGGCGAAAAAAAAAAAAAAAAAAAAAAAAAAAAAAAAAAAAAAAAAACTTAGATATAATCTTGTATAAACTTCCGATTATAGTTATCGGTCAAAAATCTTTCACCATTTTAGCATCATTAGTTTTAGGGATTAAAGCAATAAAGGAAGATTTACCGCCTTTAGGGAATTTCCCGTATTTGAAATAGTATAAAACAGCCTTCACCACGTCGTTTTCCTACAAAGACCAATATCTACGAAAAAATCCAAATGAAAAACCATCGGGACCGGGGGATTTATCAACCCCACAATCCTAACCGCCTTCTTAATTTCGTCTCTGCTGATACTGATTTCCAAGTCGGTCTACTGCTCGAAACTCAATCTGTTTGGGGAATCAATATATATATGTAGGCGATAATCCAAAGGTTTATCAAAACGAGTAGCAAAATGAGAGAAAAACTTCCTTTTCACCAAATTAGGAAATTCAATCCAAACACCTTTAGCTAATACACCTCGGATAGCAAGTTGATTTCTTTGTTTATTAAGGATTCTATGATAATACTTTGAATTTTCGTCTCCTTCGATTGCCCATTTGATCTTGGTTTTTTGTGCCATCTCCAAAACGAATCCAACTTGTCTAACTCCTGTAACGATTTAAAAATATCCGTACGTTCTTAGAAAAGTGATTAAGGGTGTGATAAAAATATTAAATAATTCATTTAAGTTTTGTTTTATATTCGCTTTTCAGATAAAGCTAAGGATGGTTTAAAAGAAAATAGCTATTTCGGTTGGATTTTGATGAGAAAAACAGGTTACTTACTTAAAATGTAAAAGTATTCTAACTCGCATTTCACAAACGTACGTATTGGAAAAGAAAATGTAAAATCTCACAACTCGTATCCCACAAACGTAAAATTTCGTTTTGTTTTCTCGAAAACCAGAAAGGTAAAAACTTGTATTTCAAAAATGTAAAAACAACCAAATTGAAACTAACGTATTTATGATATAAGTAAACTTAACCCATACGATTAGCTTAAATGGTTATGAAGTGTCTCCTTATTGTCTTAGTTATATATTGTTGTAGAGTTTGTTTATCGATTTATGTGGGACAACGTCACAAAACCAAAACTCTCCTACTTCAAGCTTTTGTTTACTACAATATCTCCATCCTCACATCCTCGCCTACACACACTCAAACACCTCATTTCACCCACAAGACCATAATGTCGTTGTTCGATTTCACCGGCCTCATCATCACAACCAACGACTCAACCCAAACACCCATTCCTCACATTAATTTCATCCCTTTCACACACTCCATGACATACACTATTACTATGCTCACTCCTTTTTATATATCTATACTCTTGTTATATTAAAAAAAAAATGGTTATTTGCATAAAAAAACATCGTACTTGTTATTTTTTGTCATTGTATGTTGCGTACTTTTTTTTTCTCAACTTGACACCAACCTTTTAAAATCATGCTATTATGTGTATTTTGGGACTATTTTGCCATGTAAAATGACCATTTTACCCTTCACATTTTGAAAAAAGTAAGGGTAAAATGGTCACAAAGTACACACAATAGCACGAATTCAAAAGATTAATGTCAAGTTGAGAAAAAAAGTACGCAACATACAATGACAAAAAAAGCAAGTATGATACCTTTTTGTGCAACTAACCCTAAAAAAAAAACTAAACGATCACATTTCTAAAAAAAAAAAAAAAAAAAAAAAAAAAAAAAAAAAAAAACCCTCAATCGTGACATCTTTACCGGGTCAGATGAAGTACGATTGGAATAAGGTGACGAACACAACATATATAACAAGAGTGTCAACTTCAGTATCGACTTTACCTTCATTAGACTAATGTTTCAAATATGTGATAATTTCAAACATGTGATAATCGGTTATAACTGTGAATTCGTCAACAAGATAGATCACCATGATAACGTGGTCTACGAACAAATACTAATTCTCGTTTAGCAATTTTTAAATCTCCGCAACTTAGTTCAACTACTGGTACTAATTAAATTGATACACCACATATAAATTAGAGGTGTTCAAATAAAGTTATCGATAAAGCAAACTGAAAAAGAAAAAAAAAAAAAGTGAAACCCGTAAAATTAGATTGAGAAAAATCTTAAAATTAATTTATAAAGAGGATAATTATAAAATACGTTAAACTAAATTAGAGTCACATCAAAAATATTAAGGTTTGTACACGCCAAATTAATAGTTAAAGCAATTTAGCTTGCATAACCCAACTACATGTAACTCATTCACCGATGTGGGATAAAGTAACAAAACCAAGAAAGTCATATCCTTCTTCAATAAGAGGTGATATGTACACCACTAAAAAGTGGTGTGCACACCACTAAATTGTGCTCCTGATGCACACAGTACAACACACTGATGCATATTTAGTGGTGTATGGCAAAAAAAAATTGGTGTACAAATCACTCCCCTTCTTCAATGTCAATAAAGTTATGTGTAACAGAGACAATCTATATCTATATTTCTATATCTATTTAATCTATTAAAAGAGGGTTTTGAGTGAGGTCATCTTTGAATATGTGCTAATCTTCTATTGGCTAATACAATTAAATAATATTAATGCTGATGTAATAAATTAAAAATAGATTTTATTATTTATTTATTTTTTGTTAAATTAAAGTGATATTTTTCAAATATCTTAATATTTTAATCTTATCAAACACACTCTGACTTCCTTTAAAGCTGAGATCATGACTTTCATCTGATTGGAGAAGGTGAATTGCTACAATTATCTATGTTTGATTTCTCTGCGATCAAATTTAAAATTCAAGTTACTTCTCAAATTTTTCTTGAGCTCCATTCCAGATTTGGCTTTGCTACTACATGTATCTGCTTCTTCTTTCAAGAGGCATTTTTTCATTCATTATTACTTTATTAGTTACCGAGTACTCCAGGCATCTTATCCAACTTTTGTTCTGTTCCTATTTTTCTTTTTCCACTTTAGTTTTGATTTTATTCGATTGATATGAAGCCTCCAATTTTATCAATGTAATTCTTCTTCTCTAAATTATTCCCATCTTCTTTGACATGTCGTGGATCCAAACTCCATTCTAAACATGGTGCTATGGCTTTTTGAATGATCTAGAAACTTACAATGTGGTATAACTAATCTTATTAGGTAAAATTAATATCTTTTAGTATTCATTAGCTCTTAGTGTTATTTGGTATACAACATGAAATGAGTTTGGAATAATGATATATTTATTTGATTATCACCAACTGTTTGATGAAATGCCTTATTAGAAAAGAAGAGTGTGTTTGCCTTATTCTAAGTAGAAATTAATTTTAACACATTAAGTTAGGTGTTGTAGCTGATCTTGAGTTAACAATCATTGATGCTTGAAGATGGCAATGGCATGATGACTTTTGTAAGCAATCTGCCATTTAGTTAAAAGTTAAAAAACAAATCATGTTTTGACATATACATAAAAAAAGTTATTGCTAGAGAATACTGTAAATGATGGAATAAGCATGTATGTTGCAAGTTTTTTTTTTTTTTTTTTTTTTTTTTTTTTTTTTTTTTTTTTTAAGGCTTTACAGTTAAAGTTGGGGATTGACAGCTTTAATTTAGCTACTTATTAGTACTACTCTTTCTTGAATTGTTATTGTTATGTCAAATGAAAGTCTCATTTCATTCGTAAATTTTTTTAGTTCTTGAATAGTATAAGATAACCTTTTGATGTATTTTATAAAGACAATGATCCCAACTTAGGAGTTATACCTTTTTTTCACTAAAATGTTATTGGTAATGGACCGCTAATGTTGCCTTACAATGAAATTTTAAAAATATCTTACCATATGGCAAATTGGTGATACTTAGCTAGAATATTTACTTAACTCAACATTATGCTATTTTGTTTCTCTTTTTACTTCTTTATTTTAGATGTATATTGTTCTCATAAGAGTTGTCAAAATTGGTGGGTCACTGGAGGCAATGAAAATATGTTTTTACAGAATGATTTAGAATGTGTTATATGTTTTCATACAAAGTAACTTCGTTTCGGTTTGATTTTTTTAAACTGGGGTGTCATTGTAGCATTTAGGAGTTTACTATGAAATACATAATTGTATAGTGTGTGTGTTTGAGTTACCTTCCAAAAATAAAGTAAGTCCTTACTTTTTCTTTACCCCGGTTCTTGGATTTGTTTTTGACGTTTGGTGACTCAAATGATGAAACAACACTTGATGCTTCTTTTATTGTTATTCATTGGAGTTCTATAATTAACTAAATAGTTAAAATGGACGTTGTGTTTCAAAATGGAAGAGTTATTCTGGTATTTAAAAGAGAAAAAATGCTTTAACATTCAAGGATGCTTCTATAAGTCAATAAAAGAAAAGTTGATTTTTCGAAAAAAAATTGTATAACTGAAAACTAGGCTCTACATTTGGTTATAAGTGAATACTAGGTTCTACATGATTATTTTGAGTTCGAGGAGTGAAAGAATAGATAAATATTTTAAACATGCTTAAGTAGGTCCCAAAATCATATTTATGAAGGTTGAAATTTACATTTGAATGAGTTTGGGAAGAAAGAACAGTTTATTTTGACAGGTTCCATTAAGACCTTTACATTATACAATTTTGGAAGTTTAAGTAATAACCTTTTTTGAAGTGTCTTTGTGTAGTTGCATACACAATGAGCCTTTGGACTCGGAATAACTCAACTCATATTAACATCTTCTTGCCATATTTGATACATATTTAAGTTGACAACTTTTAACTTATATCTCTTCATCTCAATATTTTACAGGTCTTCTTCATGATCAAGTATGTCATTTTCTGATCAATAGAAATCAGATTTGCGTCATTTACAGGTTAGTTCAACTATCTTCTTTTTTATTGTATTGAGGTTAAGGGGTTGTACAAAATTTTGACCCGTTTTTTGTAAAAAAACAAAAAAGAAATATGCTTATTGTTCTTCTGAATATGAACGCTAGACATTATATAGTTAGCATTTGAATTTTGGCCATAATTCCTATGAGTTATTGCTCAAAAGTTGATTGTCTGGCTACTGACTGTGATATGATGACTTATCACTATTTGCGAAGTAATTAAAAATTCTTATAATGCCCACATGTTTGAGCACTTCTTGAATGGGTTAACCCAACCAGTTTTGATCCGTTACCTAACCACCAATTTTACCATCTCTACCCAAAGTCGTTCATTATTGTTCCTTCTCATATATGTTCACTCTCTTTTGGGTGTGTGTTTTTTTGCAGTATTCACCTTGGCCAAATTTGTACAGCTGTAACTAGCTCAAGTGGTTTTATAGACGAGAACAGAGCCATTGTTAGCACTTTATGTGTGAATAAGCAATTTAAAGTCTCAAAGAAATGTCAGACTTTTTTGCAGCTCCAAAAGTCATAGATCTTGCAACCAAGCACCCAAAATACTTATGACAAAGGGTTTGACATAAGTCCTAAAATAACTATAATTAAATATGGCACAACAGATTTCTCATGTTAAGTGTCAAATGAGGCTTTACCTGAATCTAAAGTTGTATGCACAGCATTAAATTGAGAATGAATGTAGCTGAAGATAAAGCCGAATGTGTTTTGATAATGAAGCTGAAAAGTAATTTGAATTGTTTTAACTGTTGCTTTGGGAGTCACCCTACATATGATGTTTCTCATTATGATTCTAGATGGTGTCTGTTTTATCAATAATTCAAGTTTATGGTATACAAAAACTTAGTTGAAACACACGCATAAACATTGATTAATAGTATTATATTTTCGACCAACTTATAAATGTTAAATTCAATAACTTTATTTTTAAAAAGCCCGTGTATTACACGGGTCTTAAACTAGTTATACTATTAAAAGAGGGTTTTGAGTGAGGTCATCTTTAAATAGGTGTCAATGTTCTATTAGCTAATGCAATTAAATACTATTAATGCTGATGTAATAAATTTAAAATAGATTTTTTTAAAATTAAAATAAAAACCCATTTAAAAATGTAAAAAGCCCAATTTTAAATTTCTAAGATACGATACAATCTTCTTTAAGAAGAAAATAGCACATCTAAGTTTTTCACATAGGAGAATGAAATGTTATTACAAGTTCCTATGCAGCATACCTTTATCCTCATAAACCCTAACCACTTCAAACCTTGGAAAATGGGAGCCACCACTGATATCTCACGAATTTGAATTTCGGCTTTAGCTTCTCTCAGAATTCATCATATTCTTCTATGATTCATTGATTCTTCATTTTCTTTATACTATCTTCTCTATCACAACTCAGGTCAGAATCCAAATTAAAAAAATTCTTTTTTTTTAATCTCTGTTCTACCATCTATTATAACTTAGGTTTAATTTTAACTCAAGTTGACTTCATTGTTGAGTTTGATATGCCCGATTTTAATATTGGATTTTGCTTAACCTTAATAACTGATTCTGCCACGTTGTTTGTTTGTCATTTGATATTGGATTCTTTAATTTCAGTTTTCAAGGTTACTTGATTCCTGCCACATTGCTTATTTTGTTGATAGTTGGGTTTGGTTGTTTGATTTTGGTTTTTCTTTTATTGAGTTGGCTATAGGTTTGTTGTTTTGATCTTGAACAACTACTGGATGCACACCAATATTTTGTTATTTATGGATTTTAGATCAATTTTTGTAGGGATTAAAAATTTAATTTCCATGTTATTTGTCTCAAGTTTTGATATCTGTATTTTCTGAACTTTTAGTAGCTTGGTTTTGTGATATGATTGATATTAATATAATAGGAGAAGTTGAGATCATGATGTTGAACTTCCCCAACTATTTGGTGAAATGTTTGACAAAAAAATTATCTCATCTGGTTTGGTAATAACTGCATACTAGGTGTTTGTAAAAATGGTTGTGAGAGTATTTATTGTTTCATTGCCTGGAAAACTCTTTCTTTGTAGTTTTATCCGGCTAGATTTAATGAATTGCTCATGCAAAGCTAATTTTGTGACAACCTTAGTTTGTTTGGAGTAAATGAAATTGGATCAAACTTTCACCGGTTTAGGTATAATGGCTTATTTAACTACTTTTCACTGGGTTTTAATCAACCATGTTTCTAAAGCTTTTATTATTTATAGAAGTCCACATGCCGTTTTAAATTTTTCAAATTAGAGTTGCTTGGACTAGAGATACAAACCTGGCTATTCATCAACATAAATGAAATCTTTTGCCTTTAGGTTGCTTGAAGACATCTTGGATTCTTCTGTTTACATTCTTTATAAAAATGTCATAATCTACTTTAGTATACACCAGTTTCTATTGGAGTTCTTTTTAGAAAAAATCATTTAGCATGTAATTATACTTATGAGAGTATTATACCCAAGCATGCAGTGTGTTATTCCCAGCCTTTGTTTAAGAGTAATTGTACTTATCAGAGTATTACAATGCACATGTTTTATACTATGGTTTGAATTCGCTATGTATGATAGTATGATTTATAAGAGTAACAGTGGTATTTACTTCCATGCTCCTTTACATGTTATTCAAGATGATGATTCAGCTAACATGTTATAGATTCTGGTATACTTTTAGTCCAAAACTATAGTGGTGCCTTGGTTTATGCTTATAGAATGTTCTATTTGGTGTGGTGTGAGCCTTTGTTTTCTACATATACCTGACATGTAGCAAGACCTATATTAGTTATTGACTTTTTTTTGTGTGGGAGATTTATGCATTATATGTGAATGCCTATTTGTTACACACTAGATAGATCTTAGCCTAAGAAATGCTCTTGATGAGTGGCATGTCAGAGACACTTGTGCCACATAATATTGATGCACTAATGTCCAGAGATGTTCTCGAGCTCTAAAGGTAAACCAAGTTCCCCTTAAAAAGAGGACCAAAATAGTTGGCCCGACTTTAAAAGGCTTGATGAGTGGACGATATTAATAATATACTCATCTTTTTATATCTATTAATCATAAGAGGTTATTGTGTGTTAGTTAACCATTACATATTACATTATTTTATATGTGCAGGTAAGAAGGATAAAGGCAAAGCGGCTGCTCAGTTGATTAGCCTTAGCCTTAAAGAAAAGCATTAAAGGCTTAAAGCTATTGAAGGTTCATTTTCATATTCTTTCTCCATAATCAATATTGCAACATCATTTATGTCTATAAAAGTACCCATTAGTTGGAACCTATATATAACCATTTGCATCTTTACGAATTTAAATATTAAATAATAACATCATGGTTCACTTTAATTAGGATGTATCACATATTGGTTATTGGTGCAAATACTTTATTAAAATTTAAAAAGGTACACATCGCATTTAATAGTTAGTAATATAGTTTCTTTATTGCATGATAAATTCTCAAAAACATGTTTTTTGTGTTAAAAGTTACATGTCATAGTTGATGGAGTCTCAATAAAGTAACCACATGACACCAAGTTCTTAGAAACCAATCTCTACCAAAATCAGATTGCCTCAAGTGAAATATGTCTAAAATGTCTAGATAATCATTGTATCAAGGAAAGTCGTCCAACCAAAACTGCCAGGTTGTTTTTCTTTTTCTCTTATTTTGTGATGCAATCAAGTTAGGGTTTGATCTTTTCAAATAACATGTTATGAATCACACTGTGAGGACTTTGAAAAGAAAAATATTTGTCTGTATTCTTCATTCCTCATCTTCATCTACACGAATAATATTGCTATAAGCTTTACTGATTTTGTGTTTGTTCTCTGATCTGTACATGTATTATTATTGACAATTTTTGCGAAGATCAACCCATTTGACACAGTATCACTAATTTTGAGGCGTTAATAAGGAAAAGAAGTCATTCTTAGTAACATATTTATGCCGATTAAATGGGTCAAGTTGTATCGACCGTCTTTACACTTTTTAATATATCCTTTTGGAATTTAATCAATAATCGTTGGTTTATATGTTTTTCATTCCTTTTGGGGCTCTTATTGATTTATATGTTTTTCTCAGTTTTTGGGGATCTTGGTAATTGTGTGCAGCTGCTACTGAAGCTCAAAATCTTGGGGATAAGAAATTTAAGCAAGCATATGATTCTTTTTGTATTAGGACATGAGATGTAGCATTTATTATTACTTTTAAGAAATTACTTGAACTTAAGTGTAATTTTGCTACTACCGGGATTATCTTTTCAATGGTGGAAAAGTTTTAAACCTTGGTGTAACAGACATGAGGTTTTATGTTTAATTAGACCAAAAATGAATGTTCAACTTTTGGTACAGTGCTTTTTTGCTCCAGTTGCACAATTTTCTTTTGGAGTGTTCATCGGTTCGGTTCTCGGGTTAATAGGTTTATTCGGTTCGGGTTATTTGGTTAAAAAAAAATTTGGGTCATAACTGAAAATCGAACCGAACCGAACCGAAAATATATGTGACCGAACCGAACCAAGAACTCAACCAAAGTTCGGTTCGGTTATGGGTCAAAACCGAAAACTGAATTTTGTACTTGAATTACGCCATTTATATTTTTTTTCAATTTAATTATATTGATTTTTGACAAAAAAAACTATTTCAAACATAAAAAGTATATTTTATATTAGGATAAAATTTTAATGATCTTTTTATATATATATACAAACCGAAAACCGAATTTTTAGTTCGGTTCGATTCGGTTTTAATAAATTTGGTTTGGTTTAAGTTGGTTCGGTTTTTTTCCCGGTTTGGTTCGGTTTGGTTTTTGGTTTATTCGGTTTACTACCCGAATCATGAACACCCCTAATTTTCTTAGTCAAACGGGCTTTCGTTTTATGATGTTTGCATTATTTTTTCAGGACAAAATTACATGTTTGGTCCCTTTAGTTTACCCCAAATAACAGGTTTAGTCCCTAAGTCATTTTAATTACACATCACATACCTATTTTTGAAACATGTTGCAAATTTAGTCCCTATTATAGGAAATAGGGCTATCCGTGTAATAAAAATAATTACACAGATGATCCCTATTTTTTTAAATAGGGACTAAATGGGCAACAAGTTTCAAAAATAGATACGTGTGGTGTAATTAAAACGACTTAAGGATTAAATCTGTTATTTGAGGTAAACCATAGGGACCAAACATGTAATTATTTCTTTTTTCAGTTATATGTAGTGGCTCAACATAACTCAAATGCATTCAGTTATGCATAAATCTAAGGATGTTTAACAATTTCATTGAGTTATGTTGTGGTACTCATTTACAATATGCTTAAATAAGCATCAAAACAATCAGATTTCTTCAATTACAATTACAACACATTCCAATTCTTTAAATTACAATTACATCAAATTACAATTCCTTCTAAAGATTACAATTCCTTCAAAAACATTCTGTGAACCAAACGCCCCCTAAGTTTATTAGGTAACACTTTTTCTAATTGATATTAAAACTAAGTAAGATGAAACCGCCCGTGTATTACACGGGTATTAAACTAGTATGGTCATATAAAATACGTTTTAGAACAGATAAAAGACAATTACATCCCTTGGTATATGTCGAGTCAACCATATCTTTCAAAAGGCTAAACATACATTTTACCAAATATGCACGTTGACAACAGCAAAATCAAGTTCATGTTTTTATTTTTCTATCACTATTTTTGTGATCTTGTAATAAATTAGTTATACAATAGTAACAACCTGGTAATATTTCGATCATGTGATGATCGGGGAATTCGTCAGCAAGATGGATCACCATTACGTGATAGAAAACTAGAGTTCCCTCTTTAGTGCGATTAGAGTTTTGGAATTTTGGTGTAGCAGATTTTGAGTCACTAGAGCAACTATCAATTGGGGTGTGGAGCACATCGAACTTGTTGATCTTCGGCGTAGAACCATTATGCATTTTGGTGTTATACTTCTTATCGGTTGACTCTTTATATGTTATTGACTTATCGAGGATGTATTTTACTTGAATTGAACATGTATCTTGTATAAATTATTAGAACAGTTAAAAACGTTTGTAAGGTGATCGCGACTTCACGAAATTGAAACATGCAAAGGTGCACGATACACATTCATACCAACTATCAGTGCTTCTGCATTCACAATAGCAAACTCACTATCAATGTTTGGGGTGTTTTAGTTGTTTACTAAACTAAGTGGTTAAATATAAAGATCTTAATTAGCGACTTATTGAAGAGAGTGTAGTTTTAATGAGTCTCCTAATTAAGAGATTATAAAGGTTTTAGGCACCCATTTATTTCATTAAAAAGAAATAAGGGAAAAAGTAAACAACCCTTAAGTTACTCCCTACATAGAAACAATGTTACCTAAACAATGTTATGCCTAAATTTCTCCAAATACTACTTATAACATTTACAATCTAAAATTTTACATTCATTAATCATTTACAACTTTATTCAACCTAGTTAAAATAGAGATTAACTATTAATTGAAAAGAAGCGCCGAGTCTCTTCATTCAATAAATTAGATTAGAATAACATAAAACAATAAACAGTAAATAACTCGAAAAGTATATTTTTTTTTTAAAAACAAATAGAAATGCTAGCACCAAAAGTAAATTTTAATTGCATTTACCTATTTGGTATCAGTATTGCTACTTGTAAAAGTTATGTTAAAATTTCAACTTATATGTTACCTTACTATTTGTTCATCCATCTATAATAATGAATAGTTATACTTTTAGGGTTTGTCTAATGGGTGCCCTTAAGGCAAGATTTAAGATGCTTAAAAACAGAAAGTTTGAGTTTATTAAATTAAAAATCAGATTTAATTATGGTAATTTGTAAGTTTAATTAATATGTATTAAATACAATTTGCAATATAAAAGGAATGTTCGTGCTTAATAAATGTACTTTAACCAATGCCATCAGGGCACTGGTTAGACAATCCCATACTTTTAAATTAGACTTAACGGGATGTTTGATAAACTAATATGATTTAGCACTAAATGAATCAAATGTGCTGAATAATTCAAAGGTTCTGAATGATCTACGTCCTGAACAAAAATGAACGTTTGAGAATTCTTCCAAATCAACACTCTGAATGATTAAAATTATCATTTTATCCTCTATCTTTAGTTAGCGTAAATTGAAAGTAATAATAACCAATATTAATAAAACACCAATTGTTAAAAAAAAAAAAAAAGTGTTTTATGAAATTATCTAAATACACATAAGTGACATAACCCTCTATCAAATTAAAAATAATAGTTTTATAATATCAAAGTTCTAAAAAAAACCTTTTCAATATATGCTACGCATCATGCTAACTTGAGAAGTACAAGTTTTCTTCTTTGAGTAAATTTTCAAAAAGAAAAGTATTAAATGATCAAAAGAAAGAAAAAAAGATCAAATAGGGGAATATGGGGCCACTAAATGGTTTTGCATGTTCTAGGCCCTGCACGATCCAGGACCTTTCTAATTGATTCAGTGTCATCTATATTTATATCAAATAACATGTTCTCTTACCGATTCATAGGTTCTCCTCTTAATGTTTCAATTCAAAGGCTATCAAACAGGGCCTTAATCACCACATCTCAACTCTCATGGCCTCACCCACAATTTTTTTTATTCCACTTCACCCCTCGGAACACAACACGCTAAATGTGCACATGAAATCATACACCTACATTGCTTGTGATGTCACCGGCCGCCGATCTGTGACCCTGGTGGTTGACAGCGAAGCTCACATTATGCATTATGGTGCTATTTTTCCTTTCGATTGACTCTTTATATTTTTCAGGTTGTATCTCGCAAAACTAATTTTAACTGCTAAAAACGTTTTTGAGGTGTTTTTTTTACTCTCGTAAAGAAAACAAATACATATTATTTGCAGTGTTGTTTCATATCAGTTATCGAAGTGTTCTTTATTCATATTTTAATCAATTTATAAGAGCATTACAATTTCCTCTTACATTTTGTTTCTACTCATCTTACTACCCGCACAAAAATGCATAGTTCAAACTTGAGACATTCATATGGGCATCATCAAACTACTTCATTGAAGTTAACATAAGAGGGCAAAAGGGTAATTTAGGGTGAAACATGCAAAATCTTAAACAATACAATAGCCACTATAGGCGTATGCCAAATCATGCAACGAGCAAATGTAACATGTGAAAGAATAGTTCTCCTGATGTTGCATAAAGTGAGACTGCAACTTTTCCCGATGCAGCTTGGTATTTATATACATACTTCCTTGCTCCAATGTTAGACCCACTCCTAAACCATAAAAACAACAAAGGTTGAACGTCTTGAAGAAGATATACTTTCATAGTCTCATGTTGTTATAAATTGCATCATATCGTCATAGCTTTCAAAATAGCTCAACCAACTTGACTGGAATGAGACTGTTAAAGAAGAATCTGTTGATACAAAGAATAATGATGATCTTGAGAGTGTATCAACAATTTATCATCTAAAACAACAATCGAGTTATGTCAATGTTAAACATCCATTACCTTTATATTGCTACATTTAATCAAGAGTCTAGTGTTAGTAGGTGGAATAAGAGACAAATCTGAACTATTAATTATATAGATATTACTTTGATGAGTGTAGTTCATGAAAGGTTTTATGGATATTTAAATATATGTATGTCCGGATTCGAACTCGAGACTTCGGGATTGCACACATTACGTATGAGAATTGATGTAAATAATTAATATAAATAAAACGTTATTATTGTTAATTATTAGTCACGAAATAAAACATAACGATAGTTAAATAATTAACGATGTTTGGTTAACGGTCGTTAAATATTAACTAAAAGGACTAGAGATGAAATTACAAGTCGGGAAAGTTCTAGAATCCCCTTGGGATGCTTTGGCCGATCGGTTTGGGTTTCCAAACCCTAACCCACACAAACTTGGTCACCAAGTTAAGTTACCTATAAATACAATTCATTGTATTCATTCACAACTTAACCTTGGATCACCAATATAACTAATTTCTCCTCTTCTTCCCTCTTTATTTTGTGGCCGGTCGAACACCCCTCACCATAAGGGTTTCGATTTTGCTTAACTAAAGAAACAAGTATTTGGTTTTATTTGTGATTCAAGAAACTAGCTTTTCACATCAAATCTCTAATAGTACGTGTGTACAAGAACGAAGAACAAGCACGTTTGAGCTTGTGTTTTCTTGGTGGTCGATTCTTTTGTGGATCGAATATATAAACCCTAAAGTTTGGGTTTTGGGTTTTTGTTCTTGTTCAATCATCGTTTGATTCTTGAATTGCTAAAAGGTACGCACTTTCTTGTTCAGTTAATTACTTACATATATTATTCCTATTTACTTCCGCTGCATGCTTTGATGATGTTATTTGTTTTATATAATTGTTATGAGTATAAAATTCCAACAGTGGCATCACGAGCCGTTAATATGATGTAATTAATTACCGAAACACATAAAAATTGAATCTTTATGATTATATGCATGCTTTTTATGGTTTCTAGGGTTTTGAATTCGAAACCCTAATTTTTAATGATAGGGTCGATTACCCTTATTTTATTTTATTAGGTTTTAATTTTATAAAACTTGTAGAAACCCTAGGATTGCATGCTAATTTTATGTGGTTTATTAATGAATAATTGTTATGTGTCATGTAATATGCGTATCTTGGGTGATAATTGTTATGCGGAATCCATGGTGGAACATGCATGTTTTGCCATGGAGTATTGGTTATTGTTTATTGATTAATTGTTAAGTGATACACACATGTTTTATTTATTTAATAATCATTGAATTGGGAAAGACCTCAATTATAACTAATAAAAATTCGTTACGTGCTAATTGGTATATTATTAACTTTGGCTTACGCAATCGACTTGTCCATGTATGTGGCTCATCTACCTTGTAGGTGAAAGCCCTAGTTAATGTATGCATTTATTTACGCCTAGAATTGTTTATTAGAGTTTATTGAAATAATTATGCATGTGGCTAATTGTTTTTACATATGTTAAATTGTTTAGTTATATGTTTATATTATTTGAGTGTGTTTATTTTTTATTAAAGTGCTTTTTTGTTTATAAATTGTTGGACATGTTAGTAAGCAAAAAGGGTTTTTTGGAATAGAAAATTAAATGGACTAAATAATGGCGAAATTGATTTGTTATCTAAGAATTATTCTTGAACTTTTAATCGATTGATGCGACTGTACTAAATGGTTAGAACGGCTCACCTACTAGAACAAACTATAAAGGGGTTGTTTAAGAAGTGTGCACAGTCGCACTGAATGGATGTCTAAGGTTATGCTTCAGCGCTTACCTGGTCCTCTGCCCCTGTGAGTTCGATTGGAGCTACCTAGTATAACCATTCTATGTACGAAGCATCTTAGTGCAAAGTTGTAAGTTTCTCAACGCATCGATTAAAACTTTGTAGAATTCAATCTTAGCAATTAAAATCTAATGTAAGTTTTTTCGAAAATATTATGTTATAAAGTTGTATGCATGCTTCTTTATACATAATTTTTGATTACACGTCAAAAATTGTACCCTTTTGAATTTAAGTTTATGCCATCTAATGATATGAAACACTTGAAGTTGTAATTTAGTTATGTGAGACCTTGATCTAGATTACAGTAACGAGGTGAATTATTTTGTTGTGTGAGACCTCAGCTTTATAATTTGCAGTTTCTAAATTAGAGAACTTAATTAAGTTAGTTAGTGAGACCTATGACTTAAGGCATAAGATGGGATGAAACATGCTTACATTTGCATTAATTGTTTTGGCAAAATTGTAAATCCCATAACTTTTGGAATTGAAAACTTGTTTGTCAATTATCGTTCTTCAACGATTACCTATTCTATACTTTCACCACTAGCAGATCAACTGATGTGATGGAACTATGATAATGAGGATCCAAAAATTCAAGGAAAATTCTATGGTTAATATGAATATTGACCAAAGGGTATTTTATTTTCTTGAATGTTTACTTATCGAAAGTACTAACTTTTGAACTTTTATTTATGTAGAAATGGCTCAAGCTGAATCTACTGCACTAGCCTCGTCGTTCAAATCTATGTTTGATCGAGAGAAATTGACTGGTAGCGCGAATTTCAATGATTGGTATCGGCAACTTAGAATTGTCTTGAGGGTTGCCAAAAGACTCAATTATTTGACTACGCCTTGTCCTCATGAACCTGCAGCTGATGCTACTGCTGAAGCACGAGCTGCATGGCAATCTGAGTATGACAAGTATAATGAGGTCGCCTGCATTATGCTCGGGAGTATGAACTCAAGCTTGCAAAAGCAGTTTGAGAATTACTTCCCTAATCTCATGCTGTTTGAAAAGCCTGTGACTGTAGAGCTGTATGATTTGATAGATGCTCTTCATAGTTGCAAGCAAGGAGAAGGGAAACCTGTAAGCGCCCACTGCCTGGAAATGATGAGTTACATGGACCAGTTGGGGCATCTTAACTATGTCTACCCCAATGACATACAAATTGGCCTTATCAACAGATCCCTTAACAAGGAGTTTGATGGTTTCGTGCGCAATTACAATATGCATTGCACGGGGAAGACAGTCAGTGAGGTACATGCAATGCTCATTGATTACGAGAAAGGTTTGCCCAAGAAGGCCTCTACACCTGCGGTTTTGACCATCTAGAAGGGTAGAATTTCTAAGCCTAATAAGCCGCTAGCGAACAAGAAAGGGAAAGGTAAGGGTAAAGTTGATAAGGGAAAACAAGTTATGACTTATCAATAAGAACCCAAGAAGTACCCTCCCAAAAAGCGTGAGAATCCGAAGAAGGATATGGCTTGTCATCACTGCACCGAGGTTGGACACTGGAAGAGGAATTGTCCACTATACCTTGATGAGTTGCGCAATAAGAGGTATAAAAACACTGGCACTGTGGCCAGTACTTCAGGTACTCTTTTGATGATAGAATTATTTGCTTTTCCTCATAAAATAAAATCCTGGGTATATGATACTGGATGTGGTATTCACATTTGTAATACACTGCAGGGACTTAGAGGAGCAAGGAAGCTTGCCTATGGACAGCAATACCTGCACGTGGGTAATGGAGCACATGCAGTCGTTGAAGCTATAGGCACGTTTGATTTAGTTTTACCTTCGGGTTTAGTACTGTCATTAAACGATTGTCATTACGCACCTTCCATTGTTAGGGGTATCGTTTCTGTTTCCTTGTTAAAAGATATTGGTTTCGTTCATACATTTACTGATTATGGAATTTCTGTTTCTTTAAATGATGTTTTTTACTTTAATGTTATTCCAGTAAATAGTGTGTTTGAAATTGATTTGCATGATAATATGATTGATAAAAATAATTCTGTCTTTAGCATCAATAATAAAATAATCAAATGTGATTTGGATTCTTCATTTCTTTGGCATAATAGACTTGCTCATATAGGCAAGAAACGCATGCAACAACTACAACACGATGGGCTTTTGCAAGACATCAATGATGAATCATTTGATAAATGCGAATCTTGCATATCTGGGAAGATGACCAAGAAACCTTTTACAAATAGTTTAGAAAGGGCTTATGATCTTCTTGGTGTGATACATACTGACTTATGTGGACCACTAAGACATGTGTCAAGAAAGGGTGCTAGCTACTTCTTAACCTTTACTGATGATTTCAGTCGTTATGGTTATGTTTATTTACTTAAACACAAACATGAAGTCTTTGAAACATTTAAGGTTTTTAAGAGTGAAGTAGAACTGCAACTAGGAAAGAAGATTAAAGCTCTTGGATCTGATAGAGGTGGTGAATATTTAAGCCAAGAGTTTAAAGATTATCTAGCTGAGTGTGGTGTTGTCCATCAACTCACATCTCTATATACTCCACAACAAAATGGTGTATCTGAGAGAAGGAATCATACATTGCTAGACATGGTGCGATCGATGTTTAATCTTACAACTCTTCCCTTATCCTTTTGGGATTATGCTTTGGAAACTGATGTTCGCATATTGAATATGGTTCCAACTAAGAAGGTTGATAAGACTCCTTATGAAGTGTGGTATGGGAAACCTCCCAACTTGTTTTACTTAAAGGTCTGGGGTTGTGAGGCGTTTGTTAAACGTGACTCTGCTGATAAGCTGCAACAAAGATATGTTAAGTGTGTCTTCGTAGGATACCTAAAGGAAACTATGGGTTACTACTTTTACTTTCCACCTGAAAACAAAGTAATTGTTGCTAGGTATGAAGACTTTCTTGAAAAGGATCTCATATCTCATGAATTCAGTGGGAGAGTTTATGATCCGGAAGATGATCAAGAAGATACAACACCTTCTGAAAACACTAGCCAACCTCAAGTAGAACCTGAAAGTCTGGGCATTCCACCTGAGATTGAAGTGGTTCCCATTCGTAGATCCGCAAGGGCTACGCGTGCACCTGAGCGTCTATGTCTCAACGTAGAAGCTGAGAAAAATTTGTTAGGGGATCTTGGTGAACCTGCTAACTATAAAGCTGCCATGATGAGTCCTGAAAAGGAAAAATGGCGAGTTGCAATGAATGGGGAAATGCAATCCATGAAAGATAACGAAGTCTGGATAGAGGTTGACTTACCTCCAAATGCTAAGGTAGTTGGAAGTAAGTGGCTCTTTAAGATAAAGACTGACATGGATGGCAATGCACACACCTATAAAGCTCGTCTTGTAGCCCAAGGGTATACTCAAACCTAT
This sequence comes from Chrysanthemum seticuspe, assembly GCA_019973895.1. Classification (NCBI taxonomy): domain Eukaryota; kingdom Viridiplantae; phylum Streptophyta; class Magnoliopsida; order Asterales; family Asteraceae; genus Chrysanthemum; species Chrysanthemum seticuspe. The sequence goes on from BPTQ01000005.1 coordinate 18,655,340, forward strand.
GGGGTAGACTACGAGGAGACATTTTCTCCTGTAGCAGACATTAGAGCTATTAGGATTCTTATAGCCATAGCTGCGTACTATGACTATGAGATGTGGCAAATGGATGTCAAAACTGCATTCTTAAACGGTCGCCTACATGAGGACATCTATATGGAGCGGCCTGAAGGGTTTGTGAATCCAAAGTATCCGAAGCGTGTATGTAAACTTCAAAGATCCATTTATGGATTGAAGCAAGCATCAAGGCAATGGAACAAGAAGTTTGATGAAGAAATCAAGAAATTTGGTTTCACTCAAAATCTTGATGAGCCATGTGTGTATCACAAAGCTAGTGGGAGTAATGTTATTTTCCTTGTTTTATATGTTGATGACATATTGATCATGGGAAAAGACATTCCAAGTATGCAAGATGTAAAGTCTTATCTTGGAGAGTGCTTTTCTATGAAGGACTTAGGGGAAGCAGCATTTATTCTGGGAATCAAGATCTACCAAGATAGATCAAGGCGGTTAATTGGACTAAGCCAAAGTGCTTACATTGATAAAATATTGAAGAGATTCAGTATGCAAAATTCCAAGAAGGGATATTTGCCGATGCAAGTTGAACATGGCTTAAGTAATAAACTATGCGCGTCAACACCTGAAGAGGTGGCATACATGAATAAAGTTCCTTATGCTTCGGCTGTAGGATCTATCATGTATGTTGTGAGATGTACAAGGCCTGATTTGGCGTTTGCAAAAAATATTACCAGTCGGTATCAACAGAACCCAGGTGTGAAACACTGGCAAGCTGTTAAGAACATTTTAAGTATCTAAGGGCTACTAAAGAAATGTTTCTAGTGTATGGAGGAAATCCAGATGCAAAACTTGATGTTACAGGTTTTTGCGATGCGTCATTCCAAACTGATAAAGATGATACGAAGTCTCAGACGGGTTATGTCTTTGTCATTAATGGAGGAGCAGTTAACTGGAAGAGCAAGAAGCAAACAACGGTTGCGATGTCTATTACAGAAGCTGAGTACATAGCTGCTTCAGAAGCTGCGATGGAAGCTGTTTGGATTAGGAAATTCATTTCATGACTCGGAGTAATGCCCTCAATCGAATTACCTTTAAATGTGTATTGTGACAACTCTGCTACAATAACATTTGCCAATGAGCCTGGAGTCATGAAGGGCGCCAGACATTTTCCTCGTCGATATCACTATGTTCGAGAACAAGTCGACATAGGTGAAATCAATCTACTCAAAGTTCATACAGATGATAATCTAGCTGATCCCTTTACGAAGCCTTTGCCAAAAGAAAAACTTACTGACCATGTTGATGGGATAGGACTTCGTTTAGCTAGTAGTTTCATGCAGATCTGTGATTAGTATTTGAATAAAGGATGTTATGAACAAATATTACTTTAATGAAATAAAATAGTTGTTTATGTTTATTTTTTATTTTCTTAATATTATATCCTATATTTGCATGTTTAATCCATGAATAACTTATGTTATTCTAAATAGTCCGTTGTCAATCAATGATGTGGGAATGTCATTAAATTAAGACAAATCTGAGTTTTGGTAGAATATACTTTTAAAGTATATTGATGCGTGGGCATACCAGATTCACATGAAGTGTTTATCCTCAGACTTGAGATACCAGATAACTGATATGAATGTAGTGCATTTGTGTAAGATAGTCTAACGCTATCCGTAACTGGTAGTTATAAGGGCTATTTTCGGAAGTGTTGCAAAATTCATGAGTTATGTTTGTAGTCAAGAGAATTTGTTTCTTTGAATTTGTTTCAAAGCATAATACTATATTTGGGCCCCTCGTAGAGTTGACAAGATGTTTGTATGGCCATACCCAAGATCTATCTGGAATACGTTCAGAAGATTTGGTAATCTTGTTCAATCATATACAACGAGAAACAGAATGTTAACTTATGAAATGACTTGATCCATATTCATAGTTAATGTAGTATTAGTAACAAAAGGATAAGTAAAAATGATGAATCATTAAATGGTTTTTTCCAGGAGACCATACTCGATTCGATCTGGGGGCGTTGGCGTGTGAAAGCTAGACTAACCAATGTCATTACTATATTTAGTAATATCCAAGTGGGAGCTGAAAGGTTTTATGGATATTTAAATATATGTATGTCCGGATTCGAACTCGAGACTTCGGGATTGCACACATTACGTATGAGAATTGATGTAAATAATTAATATAAATAAAACGTTATTATTGTTAATTATTAGTCACGAAATAAAACATAACGATAGTTAAATAATTAACGATGTTTGGTTAACGGTCGTTAAATATTAACTAAAAGGACTAGAGATGAAATTACCAGTCGGGAAAGTTCTAGAATCCCCTTGGGATGCTTTGGCCGATCGGTTTGGGTTTCCAAACCCTAACCCATACAAACTTGGTCACCAAGTTAAGTTACCTATAAATACAATTCATTGTATTCATTCACAACTTAACCTTGGATCACCAATATACCTAATTTCTCCTCTTCTTCCCTCTTTCTTTTGTGGCCGGTCGAACACCCCTCACCATAAGGGTTTCGATTTTGCTTAACTAAAGAAACAAGTATTTGATTTTATTTGTGATTCAAGAAACTAGCTTTTCACATCAAATCGCTAATAGTACGTGTGTACAAGAACGAAGAACAAGCACGTTTGAGCTTGTGTTTTCTTGGTGGTCGATTCTTGTGTGGATCGAATATATAAACCCTAAAGTTTGGGTTTTTGTTCTTGTTCAATCATCGTTTGATTCTTGAATTGCTAAAAGGTACGCACTTTCTTGTTTGGTTAATTACTTACATATATTATTCCTATTTACTTCCGCTGCATGCTTTGATGATGTTATTTGTTTTATATAATTGTTATGAGTATAAAATTCCAACATTTCATATATATCACAAGTCCTGGTATAAATTAGATTCTGTACATAGACATGGTATGCCAAAATTAAGGGTATAATGTTAGGCCCACTTAAAGCATGACCTTACACCATCACTATAGCATAATAGACTAACAGTAACCATTGTAACACTACATCATGGCCGAAAAAGGTATACATAAGTATGGCTCATTATGATACAACGTGACATGAATTTGGAAGTATACAAGTTAGTTGAAGGTGAACACAACAGCTAAGGCTAGTCGCAATCGAGCCTAGCAAATCGGTTGGGCACGCAAAATTTTGAAGATCGACCGATGTGGAGATCGGTTGGGATGGATGTGGTGCCTGGTTGGGACATCGGTCGAAGGACCAAAAAACTGAACATCGGTTCCTTCGACACTCGATGTTAACGCTTGCTTTTCTCCTTTCCAAAGCATCATTAATACAAATTTTAAAACTCTACCGTTTGGTCATTCAAATAAAAAAAAAATTCAAACCCATTTTACCACTTTATAAATACCCAATTTACCTCAAACACAATTCACAACTTACCATTTTCATCTACATTCAATTCAATCTAATTCTTATCCAACTTCAAAATGTCAAAGAAAAATACCCCACAATCAAAAACCCGACGATCACGACTACCCCAAAATGCTCCGGATCTAAATTTCTCGCCGGAAAACAACTTCGAGTTAACCGGCATATCACCACAACAAAACCGGCCTCCAATTCGCTTTCGTCCGCAAAGTTTTGATTATCAATCACAACTACCCCAACCAAATCAAAACCAAAACGCGTTTTATCTTAACCGTCCTTTTGTCCCACCGCAACGTTCTTACCAAGATTACCGGCAAGAACCTAGTGGGTATGGTTACCATCCAAACATGGACTTCATTTATCCTTCTCAACCGTATCAACCTTATTACCCGATTCGAAGCACTAATCTAGACATGAATTTGGAAGATTGGATGCCGGAGTATCCGACACAAAACTATCCAAGTCAAGATGCTTCGATGGGACAAGGTTCGGGTCATGGTTCGCACCACGGTTCGTTCCATGGTTCCATTCCCGTTGATGATTCTGATGATGAGAAAACCGCTTCCGCTGAAGAGATGTCCCCCATCAAACCAAAGAAGCCATCTAGACGTGCTTCAAAGGCCAAGGACAAAGGCAAGAAGCCGGAAACAAGCAAGGGGAAAAACAAGAAGGATGGAGAGCCATGGACAAAGGAGGAAGAGGTGGTGCTTTGTAAAGCTTGGGTCTATGTGTCGGAAAACGCGGCGAGAGGAAACGCCCAGAACCGCTTCAAGTTTTGGGAGTTAGTGATCGAGTACTTTAACAAAGAAACTGGCAAAGACCGAACCTATGACTCCATCACTACCAAATGGAAGAGCAGGATTCGTAACAGGGTTGGAAATTATTGTGCTATCATGGAGAATATCAAGAACACCCATGGAAGCGGTGAGAATGATATCGACGACACCTCAAAAGCTCTTAAAGAATACCGTATGACGTACGGTCATGATTTCACTTTGGAGGAATGCTACGAGGTTTTAAAGGGTCATGCTGCTTGGAAGGAGGTTGAGTTGCCGGCTTTATCAACAAATAGTCGGAAGAAAACAAAGGGTTCTACCACTACCTCTGGTTCAACCCAAGCTCGTGATCCTTTCGATGTCTATGACGTTAATGATTCTGCTGAGGAAGCGACTAGAGAATCACGACCGGCTGGTCGTGACAAAGGAAGGAAGAAAGCATCCTCCTCCTCTCGTGATGGTGATGTTCCATCAGAGTCATTTATGCAATCGTTGGCCAAAAATTTCTTAAGGACCAAGAAGCCGTCAAAAGAGGATAAAGGTAAGAATAAGCAGGGTTTAGAAGATACTTGGTTACGGTTGAGGGAAAAAGAGCTCGAGATAAAACAGGCAAAACTTGAGCTCATGAGGACATCAAAACGGGAGTCCGACATCATCTTCTACAACACCCCAATCGACCCAAATTTGACCGGCCGCCAACTAGAAGAGTTGGAGAAAGTTAAGGCAGCAATCAAAGAACGTTACAATTTAGATTATTAGTTTAAGTATTCTAGTGTTTATTTGAATTTCGTATTGTAATGTTTTTTTTTTTTTTTTTTTTTTTTTTTTTTTTTTTTTTTTTAAATTCGTAGTGTAATGTTTTTTGTTTAATTTCGTAATGTAATGTTTTTTTTTTTAATTTGAATGAAATTTAAATTTAATGTTAAAAATGTTTGAATTAAAAAAAATAATAATAAAATAAAAAAAAATAAAAAAATAAAATCTTTGGGTCGTCGACTGGGGCATCCGGGTTGTCCTAGGTCACTGGAGAGAGAAAGCTGACGTGGCGCAGGTTGTCACAGGTCGTCCCAGGTCGCGACTGGGACGAGCCTAAATGAAGTTTTCATTACTATGATACTATAATGTTAAGTAGTCAAAAGGTCCAAGATAATAGTATAGCCAGTCATCAAGTTCTTGGACAGAAGTCTAAAAGTTTTTAAATCACAGGCATAAATACATACGTAGTATTATTTTGGGCATATATCATTGGGTTTGATTAAAGGTCGGCTTTATTCGGGTTGAGGCTGAAAAGAGCATACATGAACCTCACATTATTAAGATTTGGGGTTGATCGGGTTCGAGTTTATTTGGATTGGGTCTAATCATGTCAGGTCTAATCGGGTTAGGGTCAACCCGAATATATGGAAACATTTTCGCATGCAATCTCACCAAAACAACAGATATATATATTTTTGTAACTCGTTGTTAGAAAAGTGATAAAGGGTGTGATGAAAATTATTAAATAATCCATTTAAGTTGTGTTTTATATTCACTTTTAAGAGAAACCTTAGGATAATTTAAAAAAATAAAAAAAAAAAATAGTTATTTCGGTTGTGTTTTGATGAGAAAAACAAGTTACTTACTTAAAATGTAAAAGTCTTCTAACTCGAATCCCAGAGAAGTAAACGAAACTGAATTGAAACTCATGTAGTGGGAAGAAGAAAATGTAAAAATCTTACAACTCGTATCCCATTAAAAAAAAAAGGAAAAATATCCTAACTCGTATCCCACGAACGTTTGTTTCTTCGAAAATTAGAGAGCTAGCAGAATAGTAAAAACTTGTATTGCAAAAAATCAAATTGACACAAACGTATTTATTGTATAAGTAAACTTAACCAATACGATTACCATCAAAGTGATCTTGATTTATACCCCTATCGTCTTAGTTATATGTTATTATAAAGTTTGTTTATCCATCTATGTGGGACAAAGTGACAATACCAAAACTCTTCGCTACATACACTATCAGTATGCTCACTATGCTTTATGTACTCTTATTATATTCCCACAAACTAACCGGTCACATTTCTTAAAAATAAAATTAACAAAGGCAACCATGAATTGTGACATCTATACCGGGTCATATGAAGTACAAGCCAAAGATTCGAACAAGGTTACAAACACAACATAAATGATTAGTGGTACTTCCCTAGTCTGACAATTTCATTCAAAATGCATAAAAATTCAAACATACATACATTTCGTCGAAATTTGGAAAGTGAGTTTATAGAAATGTAACAAGATAACGACATTCTTTACAATGACTAAAATTGTCCGAAGAAAATAGAAACAATACTACATATGAGTCTTATATATAAGATTGTGGTTCCTCTGGTGAGATTCTCAGTTTTCATCGCTAGGTATCTAGGTATTCAAATAATAAGATATTTTTATAATCATATCTTCATAGTACATTAACTATATGTTTGATACAACAAATTCTCGAGTTATGGTGCAACAGATTCTTAGTCATCGGTTAAGCAACTATAGGTTTGGTGGGCCCCAATTGCTTAACTTTGACTAAGAAAATGTGTGGGCCCCACGAGTCGTCTCCAAAAGTCTCAATAAGTCGTTGCCCAAAGTTCTAGCGATAAGATTTTAGTGAGGACTGATTTGCAAAAGCTTTTAGTGACTACAAGTCCTAGCCAAAAGCCCCAAAATGTCCTTTCCCAAAGCCTCGAATATCAAAATCAGGTTCACGTTTTATTTTTTTATCATTGTGTTTTAGTGGTTTGATGATTAACTAATGAGTAAATTGCAAAAATCGTCCTTGTGGTTTGCCCAGATTGCAAAAAGCATCCCTGTGGTTGGCTAATTGCAGGCGGTGTCCCTGTGGCGAAACTTTATGATCGTTTTGGTCCCTGATTTTAACTAGCGTTAAATGAATTCCGTTAGAAGTTACACATTTAGCCTTTTTGGCCAATGATCGTTGCACCGTTAGTCCTTAATACATAATTTCAGTTAAAAAAATTGCACCGTTAGTCCTTTCTACATAGCCTAAGTTAGTCCCACCACCACCACTTACAACCACCACCACCCAACACCCCCCAATCACCACAAAAAAAGAATCTTAAAAAAAAAATTGGTTTTTTTTTTTTTTTTTTTTTAATTTTCAATATTACGAAATAATTTTTTTTTCAAAAAAAAAAATCGGACTATTTTTTTTCCAAATTTTTTGTTTTCGAAATTATTTTCCACATTTTGAAAAAATTCTTTTTGGAAAAATAATTTCTGAGAAAAAAAATTTAAAAAAAATGAATTTTTTTCAAAAATTGCAATATGTCGAAATACATTTTTTTTTTAAAAAAATTGCATGTCCGATGTTTATTCCAATTTTTTTTTACAAAATTCTTTTTCCAAAAATAATTTTTTAGATATTTCGATAATAAAAAATTTGCAAAAAAAATATTTCGAATTTTTTTTTGAAAAAAAAAATTATTTCGAAATATTGAAAATTTTGAAAAATAAAAATCAAATATTTTTTTTTTTGAATATTTTTTTTGCAAATTTTTTATTTTTGACTTTTTTTTGTGATTGGTGGTATTGGGTGGTGGTGGTTGGTGGCGGTGGTGAGGGGCGGTGGTGATTGGTTGCGGTGGTGGTAGACGTGGGTGGCGGTAACTAGCAGCAGTAGTGGTGGTGGTGGTGGTGAATGGCGGTGGGTATTGGTGGTGGTGGTGGTGGTAATGGGTGGTGGCAGTGGGTGGCGGTGGTGAGTAGTGGTGGTGGTGGTAAGTGGTGGGACTAACTTAGGTTATGTATAAAGGACTAACGGTGCAATTTTTTTAACTGAAATTATGTATTAAGGACTAACCGTGTAATTGTTTTTGTATTGAGGATTAATGGTGTAATTGCATAAGTCGTCCCTGTGGTTTAAATGATGGACACTACAACGATCATTGGTAAAAAGGGCTAAATGTGTAACTTCTAATGGAATTCATTTAACGTTAGTTAAAATCAGGGACCAAAACGATCACAAAGTTTCGCCACAGGGACGCCGCCTGCAATTAGCCAACCACAGGGATGATTTTTGCAATCTGGACAAACCACAGGAACGATTTTTGCAATTTACTCTAAAAATAATATATAAATTCTTAGAATAAACAGCGACGACATTGTGGTCGCTTATTTTCATGGGTCCTTGGTCAACATTAGACCAGGCTGAGTGGAAAAAGTGGGCTCCGTCTTCCGTTTAGCGACTATAATGTGGTCGCAAAAACAAGATGTCTCTAAAACTACTTACTGTATTAACGACATTGGAAATATACATTCATAGTAGACCAATCCCACCAGGTCCAATTAACCCGAGAAACGATAATTGTAGTTAAGCTCAGAACCAATATTCCATTTTACACATAGCAGCATTTAATTTGACAATAAGCAATCAGCTGTATTGAGTCCTCTACAAACAAGAAACCAATCACAAAAGGACATGAGTTTGGTTTTCTGAACTATCCCACATAGATGAATAAGCAAACTATAAAGCAAAATATAATTGTAACTATAAATGACTGATTAAATGATTTGTGTATAGTATTGGAAGAAGTTATTTAATACATAAACATACTTTATATTTTTCAAGAAAGGAATATATCAATTTTCTATTTATTTTATTGGATTACATGTTAAGGAAAAAAATTATCAAGAAATTTTTTTTCAAGAAAAGAATATATCAATTTTCTATTTATTTTATTGGAGTATATATTAAGGAAAGATAAAAATTACCAAGAAAAGAATATATCAATTTTTGTTATGAATAAATATAGAGTGGATGTTCATATCTTTTAGTATTTATAGCTATCTTATTTAAAGTATTGTATCTTGTGAAATACTCGGCCTCAATAGAGAGATGAATATACAATTTTCCATGTTTCAATCTTTATTCTTGTTTTTGTTTTCTTCTTAATTATTAGTTTCACAAAACGTTATCAACACGTTCTAAAAATTAGTATTTTTTTTATTGAGTTAATTACATAATTGGTTCTTAAGGTTTACCAGATCTTGCATATATTGTCCTAGTGTTTTTTTTAAGCGGGTCATATCCTTGTGGTTTTGACCAATTACGGGTTTGGTCCATTGACTAGCATTTCTGTTAATTTGACTGTTAATCCATGGTCAAACAAAGTAAAATGATCAAACTACCCTCACTTTTATTTTTCTTGAATTTTTTATTAAAATAATAATTAAAATTATTATCTTCTTATATTTACCAAAATATATAATTTTAAATTTTAAATTTCAAAAATTCCAAAACATCAAATATTTACAAATCAGATATTAGAGCAAGGGGTATGGTGAGCTCTTCACTTCTCTTCACTTGGGCCTCACGTGTGCCACATCACCTCCATATCACTCCAACACACTAACAAAAAAATAACCCATAATCACAACATCACCACTTCTCTTCTGGGCCCCACCCACTATCATTTTATTTATTTTTCATATTTTCCAAACACAACTAAATTCATTTCATTCATTTAAAATAAAAATACAACTACCATACATGAAAATAAAAAAAAAACATACGACAAATTTAAGAAACATACGAAAAATAAAAATAAAAACATACGGAAAATAAAAACCATACGAAACTTAAATAATACAACTTCATTTGTGGTATTTAGCTACCAATTCGTCTTGTTTCTTCTTGAGGATCGATCTTTTTGGCTCCGGCAAATTTTTAATATCGTGCATGAGAAACTCCAATTCTCGGCACTGTTGCTCCGACTGTTCTCTCGCAATCTTCGCCTCGTAAACTGCTTGTGCTCCGTCAACTTTACGTTTATACTCTAGAGCTAAAGCTTCCGCAATAGCATCCGACTGACTCCCTCCGGTGCTCGTTGACGACTCCACTGATCTACTTTTTTTTGCCGGACGAGGCTTGCCGGCGGGACGAGCTCTAGGATTAGGGCCGAATAATTCGGCGATATTATCTGCATTGATCCCATCCGGCGCGTCCCATTTGGGATATTCTTTCAAAACCTTCCATGCCGAAACCATATTAAAGTTTTTCCCCGTCCCATTTTTGTAAGCAAGTCTTGCATTTTCAATGTGATCAACATCATTTTCCCCGGATCTACGCTGCAAATGCTTGTATTAACCATGAAACTTTTGACAATCACCGTTTATCCGAGTCCATTTTCCCGTGCACATATTTTTTGTACGATAAGGCTCTGGACTACGAGCCTTGAAGTCCTCCCAACTCTGAGTCCAAAACGCATCGTTTAGTCGGTCATTACCGATAGCGGCGTTTTGAGATACCTCGACCCAACACTCGGCTAAAATTTTTTCTTCATTGTTTGACCAACGAATTGTCGTGCGACCCTCTTCATCAACATCCTCCTCCTCGTCGTCAGCGTCCAAGTTCACAACGGCCTTCTTTTTTTTTCTTTATCACTTTGGCCGGTTTTTTTCCTTGACGACGTTCTTCACGTGTTTCGGTTGGTGGTTGTTGAGGCACTTTGAATTGTGATTCAAAGTAATGTTGTTGTGAAGGGTAGAATTGCGTTGGAGGTGCTTGTGACGGATAAAATTGCGTTTGTGATGGTTGTGACGTATAAAATTGCGGTGGTGATGGTTGTGAGGGATAAAATTGCGGTTGTGATGGTTGTGAGGGATAAAATTGCGGTGATGATTGTCTTGGATATTGAAAAGCTTGAAATCCGGCTTGCGAAGAAGTGCTTGAGGTTTGAGACGATGGGGTTGACGGGTTTGACGAAGACGAGTTGAGGAGATTCATAAACGACATATCGTTGGGATCTTGAGACATTTTTGGTTGTGGATTAAGATGAGGATGATAATATATTTATGGTTGTGAATGAGAAGTGTGAATGTTTTAGTAAAAAATGAGTATTATTTATAAAGAAAAGGGTGTATTAATTTGGGTTTGAAATGAAAAAAAAAAAAAAAAAAAAAAAAAAAGAAAAAAAAAAGTAACCGTTATAATTAAAACGGTAAATTGCAACGTTAATATTTTGAAATCCTTTGTCTTTTTGTGTGTCGTTTGGACGACGAATGGCCAAGTGGCGAGTGCCTTTGGTATCACGGCGAGGCTAAAAAAAAAGTGGCGACAAGCCACGTTGAAACCGGCGAGATTCAACGAAGTCCATACCCCTTGCTCTTAGTCTATATGTTTGCCCCTTTTTATATGGCAACACCAGAAACTCTAAACCAAAAAATCCAAAGACATATACTCCTCTAGCTAAATGGTTCCAAAAAAATCACAAAGGAAAACCACAAATAAAAAAAAGATCCTCGGATCTAAACACAAAACCTAAACAAAATTCTAGATCCAAACACAAATATCAAAACCCAAATTACATATTTCAGCCTAAAATCTTTTTTTTTGAAAAACAAATATTCATTTTCACACTCACACAATCACGGGGTGGTGGTGGTTTCTACGAATGGTGGTGTTTGAGGTGGCGACGTGGGTGGGTGTAGGCCTTCTTACTTTCACATTCATCCTTGGTGGTGGTGACGGGTGTAGATTTTGGCGGCGGGTATAAATTTTAAATGGTGTGTGCGCAATGATGGTCTGATGGGTTTAGATGTGATGGGCTGTTGGGGTGAATCCGGCTGGGATACGGTGGAGTGGAGACTTTGTTGTTGTGAATCCGGTTGTTGGGGGTATAGGGTGACGGGTTTCGTGGTGGTGACGTGGGTGATGGTGGTGTAGGAGTTGAGGTGGTGGTTATGGGTGTTAGAGATGGTGGTGTGTTGTGGTAGTTTGTGAATATATTAAAGAGAGGAAGAAATGAAGAAGATAAAAAAATAATTGGGAGTGAAGTGTGTGGTTGGTAAATGAGTATAATGTGCTAGTGGGGGTTTTATTTATTTAATTTAAAAATAAAATTTAAGTGAAATGACGTAACCACCCTTTCATGTGACAGTTAAATTACTGAGTTAATGGTCAAATTAACGGAGTTTGTGGTCAAAGGACCAAACCCGTGATGGGTCAAAATCACAAAGATATGACCCGCTTAAAAAATACACAGGGACAATATATACAAGATCCGGTAAACCTTAAGGACCAATTATGTAATTAACTCTTTGTTATTTGTTCCGTTTCCCGAAAATATGTCACAAAACCTCTAATCGTTATGTGAAAGTTTACTTAGCTTCTTGTTTTCATCTAGAATGTACTTTGTTACTCCGTAATATAATAAATAAGTGACACACCGTTAATATATACAATAGTAAAAGGCTAATTAATTTTTCTAACATGTGATAATCGGTTATTGTGGAATCCGTCAACAAGATAGATCACCAGTTTAACGTGGTCTACGAACACATACTAATTCTCATTTAGCATTTTTCAAATCTCCGCGACTTACTGACTTAGTTCAACTACTCGTACTAACTAAATTAACACACCACATATAAATTAGAGGTGTTTAAATAAACTTGTCAATAAAGCAAACTGGATGAATACAAAATCAAAGACCATTCAAACGCGTAGAATTAATAGCATCCCATTGATTGATACTGTTACGGTTCGAGACATCCATAAGGCTGGTTTTAATTTGCATACTAAGTTGTCCGAAATAATTGATGGGGATGCATGGCGATGGCCTAATGAATGGCTAGTTAAGTACCCCTCTTTATCTCTTATTACTATTCCTACTTTGTATTTGAATCAAAGGGATTACTTGGTTTTGAAAAATAGGGTGGGGATTGATAACAGGTTTTTGGTTGGTAGTGCTTGGGAGGACATTCGTCCTCGTGGTGATAGCATTGTGTGGTCGAGTCTGGCGTGGTTTCCACATTGTATCCCTCGTCACGCTTTTCTTGTTTGGCTCGTTATACATAGAAAATTGAAGACCCAAGATCTATTAAGACAATGGGATGTCGATCCTTCGGTCGACTTAAGCGTGTTTCGATGTGCTCTTTGTGAAACTGTTCCGGACTCACACAATCACTTGTTTTTTGAATGCTCCTTCTCCTCGCAAGTGTGGTCTCGAGCGTGTTTACAGTCGGGTATGTCCTCTAATACTCCATCTTTGGACAATATTACGGCTTGGCTTCTCTCCTATGGAAAGTCTCGATCAACCCATAGCATTATTTCTAAGCTCGTATTTGCTGCATCGTCTTATGTGATTTGGCAAGAGAGGAACTCTAAATTGTTTAAAAATAAGAAGAGAACCATTGATCAGGTTGTTGATTTTATTATCTCTACCGTTCAGCTTAAGTTGCTAGCATTTCATTTCAAAAGGACGCCGAATGTAGAACGGGTTCTAGCAAGATGGAAACTTCCCTCGTCTTTAATCATGGATCACTCAACGTAATGTTTATAATATAGCCTAGTTTTGTGCTTTTAGTCTATTTTTTAATTCAGCTAGGCTTTTTTGTTTTTATGAGATTGGCACGTTAATCTTATGTGCAGTGGTTTGAAGCACACCGGGTGCGTTGTTTGTTATAGTCAATATGGTGTTTTACCATATTGCCTGAACTTCACTGATTATTAATACACTTTTACCAGGGTAAAAACCCTTTACCCAAAAAAAATTCAAGATTTACATCTTTTTAGTCACTAAACTATGTCTTTTATAAGAAAATGTATGTAAACAAAAAGAAACGGTTGTTCAAAGAATCTCTTCAAATTAAATCGCAAGTAAGAAAACAATACATTTTTCATCCAATAATCTAGATTAGAGTCACATAAAAATTAGTACGGTTTACACACACCGGATTTATAGTTAAGGATATATGATACGATACAACCTTACTTATAGATTTGGTTTGGTGTGTATAGTCTTACTTATAAATTTGGTTTGAACACGCCAAATAAAGTCGCAAGTGAGAAAACATTACGTTATTCGTTGTTGCACTCACATAAAAAGCAATAAAGTTTTCACTCACATAAAAAGCAATAAAGCTGACAGACACCATATTTATAGTTAAGCCAATATGGCACCATATAACATTAGGGAATATATTAGCTACTGATTTTGATTTTTTTTGTGGGTCCTTATTTTTTTTTGTGAGTTCTTGATTCACTGATAATATATTTTTTTTATAAAGGATTGTAGTCAATTGGCTACAAAAATTGTAGCAAAGTTATCCCCATAACTTTAATGTATTTAATTCTTTTATAGTTTGACTTATAAATTGCCTTACTATTTGGTCATTCATCAGTATGGGATTTAGGGCATGTTTTTTTTTTTTTTTTTTTTTTTTTTGCTCAATTAAGATGGTTATAAAGAAAAGTGGGTCCTTTCTGTTATTCCCACTGATTGAGGAGTAGTGTAGTTTTAAATCTTTGGGCATTCAGATGATACAAGGGAAATATGTGGGCCTAAAAGAAAAAGAAACACACTTATATATGCTTTCTTTCCCCATTTGGTCCATTAAGTTAAAAATAAACAGACCCTTAGCTTCACAGAGTAAGGATCAAATGAGAAGTAAAATTAAAATGAGAAAGGTGAGAAGAAACCATAGCCACACATTTCAGATGCACCTAAAGAAATAGATGCATTTCCTCTTAAATTTTTCCTCATAATTTAAAATGTGTGGCTCAAATTTCTTCTCATTCTTCTTATTTCAATTTCTCTTCTCACTAGATCTCTTCCCTAGCTTCACATACACAAACAATGTCATTGTTCCTCTTCACTTTTCTCATTATCCCTCACCAAATCACCCCAACATG
>BPTQ01000005.1:18670334-18740334 GCA_019973895.1 Chrysanthemum seticuspe
GAGTGCATAAAGGGTACCATTATAACTGATGTAATCTTCATCAATATAATCTTGTGTATCATTCTTGTTCCAATCAAGATCTTCTATGCCCTTAATGAGAGAGCATTCATCAGTGGGATCCATTTGCTTGAATTGATCCTCCAAAAACTGGTTATGTTCATTGATAACTTCATTCATATCAACATTTCCTTTGCCTTTATCTAATAGTGGTGTCTGCACATGGTTTTCATCATGGTACATGTAGAATATGGTGCATACACCATCTGCAATCTCTGTCCCATACCCTTGAGTTTTAAGCATGTCCAAACTAATCATATTTGATGATACCTTAGGAGTGTATTGAACAGATTTCACCACTACTTCCCCTACATCAGTTCTAATTGTGACATCCCCTACCCTTTATGAGAAGATAAATTTCCTCTCATGCTCTTCTTTACCAATCATTTTGAACTTATATTCAATATCATTAAAAAGGGCTCTAGATGGGCACATATGAAACTGATAGGAATCACTAGCATACCATATATCATTCCAATTAAGTAAGTCAGTACCTTTTACCACATAATTTCCAGTAAGGTAGACTCTTTCTGTGTACTTTGCTTCTTCTGTCATAACTTTCTCAGTCAGTTCCTTTTCTTGTTCAAGTTCAAGTGCTGCAAGCCTCTGTCTATCTTTGCATGCCCAGAATGCATGCCCTTTCTCCTTGCAAACATGGCACTTGGCTTTCTTGTCTTTCTTCATCTTCATGATCTTTTTCTTTAGTGTCAAAAGTTCTGCACTTTCCCTTTCCTTGTTAAAAACTTCATTCTCTCTAACTGTTTGTGCCAAAATGCTCTTTCCTTTTGGTGATATTGTTGTTTTCTTTCTTCTAGCACCCCATAGGTTTACCCTATTTGGTGTTTCTCGAAGAAGATACCTTCCTTGCATGAAGCCTGAGTTTGGCTTTTCCCAAGAATAAGAGCCTAAGCCCTGATGCCATTTGTGTACAGGTTTATTGCCAAAACTTCTTGGTTTCAACAGGTTTTTCATTGTGATGATAAACGAATTGTAGAGTGGATAAGTGCAGTAAAATAACAAAGGATACAAAGTATATAATAATAACAGGTAATGCATATAAGTAGATAAAGGTTGATGTGATTTCTGTTTACAGAAATCTACACTTATATAGTTTCCTAAAAGGCACCAAATGACAGTTATTATTCCCTCCAAACGTTGTGACTATTGGGAGATAACTGCCATGGTAACTGCTTTCCTAACTGCCACAATATGGGCTGCATATGACCCATTTGTGCAGGCCTAAATTCGTCCAGTACATAATACATAAATATGTCCATAATCATAAGTACTTAAAACATAATACTACTATTATTAAACTTGACTTAAATGTAATTAACAAGGGACTAACAGTTTGTTCTAGTACTACGTAGTTGCTTATGCTTATAAATATGTTGGTATATACATAACTACATGAGGTATGGTATAGAAGACGACAGATACCAATGGAATATGGTGTTAATTGTATTGTTGCGGAAGATGTTCAAATCATGTCCAGGATTAAATGGCATATTCATTGTTTTGGATGTTGGAAGTGGCCTACGAGAAAGAAATACATCGAGGAAGGTGCAGTGAATTCACGGTACTGAAGAAGATCTTACATAGAGTTTTATCAAGAGTTGGAGGTTGGGTTCCTTTCTTTTGTACATATGCTTGAGTAGTTGATGAGGACAAGTAATACTAGGGAAGCATTGTTATATGTCAATATATACTCATGTGCAAGCCATGTGAGTCTACAAAATAGTCAAAGATGAAGCTAACGACTTTGGAGGGAAAAAAAATTAGGCTTGTGTTTGTATCAAAGCAGTCACTCGTTAGTTTTTAGGTATCTATCAATTTGTAAACACAACTTTCTCTCATAATCATTCATGTAATAGAATCACAATCATTAAATGAAATAGTCCAATTAATTCGAAATTCCTTCTTGCTAACGACTTTTGGAAGGAAAAAAAAATTAGACTTATGTTTGTATCAAAGCTAGTCAGTTGTTATTCTTTAGGTATCTGTCAATTTGTAAACACAACTTTCTCTCATAATCATTCATGTAATAGAATCACAATCATTCAATGAAATAGTCCAATTAATTCGAAATTCCTTCTTGCTAACGACTTTTGGAAGGAAAAAAAAAATTAGACTTGTGTTTGTATCAAAGCTAGTCAGCTGTTATTTTTTAGGTATCTATCAATTTGTAAACACAACTTTCTCTCATAATCATTCTTGTCAGTAGGATTACATAATGTTAATTATTGAATCCTATAAAAATTACTCCCTATGTCCCTAAATAAATGTCCAGTTTGACTTTTCAGAGTCAAACTGGTTCAACTTTGACCGTAAATTTTTTTTGTGTTATATAATACTTGATGAAAAACTATACCAATGAAAAATACACTTATAACCCAATCCATTTATATATTTTTCATCAAGTATTATATAGGGATAGAGTTGATCCAATTTGACTCTGAAAAGTCAAACTGGACACTTATTTAGGGATAGAGGTAGTATCAGATATTATTAATGTCATGTTTGAAAGGTTTTAATGGATATTTAAATAATAGTATGTCCGGATTCGAACTCGAGACTTCGGGATTGCACACATTACGTATGAGAATTGATGTATATAATTAATATAAATAAAACGTTATTGTTATTAATTATTAAACACTAAATAAAACATAACGATAGTTAAATAATTAACGAGGTTTGGTTAACGGTCGTTAAATATTAACTAGAAGGACTAGAGATGTAATTAGTAGTCGGGAAGGTTCTAGAATCCCTTTTGGGAGCTAGGCCGATCGGTTTGGGGTTTCCTAAACCCAATCCCACTCTAACTTGGACTCCAAGATATGTTAACTATAAATACAAATCAATGTATTCATTATTGACTAACCTTGGATTACCAATAACCTAATTTCTTCTCCTCTTCCTCTCCTCTTTGTGTGGCCGGTCGAATACCCTAACCCAAGGGTGTTTCGATTTTGTCTAGCTCAAAGACACAAGTGTTTGGTTTATTTGTGATTCAAGGAACTAGCTTCTCCACATCAAATCGCTATTAGTACGTGTGTACAAGAACGAAGTACAAGCACACTTGAGCTTGTAATCCTTGGTGGTCGATTTATTGGGTTGGACGATTTGCATAAACCCTAGTTTAGGGTTTTGGGTTTTGTTACTTGATCACATAATCGTTTGATTGCTTGAATTGCTAAAAGGTACGCACTTTCTTGTTTGGTTAATTAATTACATATATTATTCCTATAGTCTTCCGCTGCTTGCTTTGATGATGTATTTGTTTTATGTATAATTGTTATGAGTATAAAATTCCAACATAAATAACTTCGATATACTCATATAGCTTCACATATAGGTGTCATAAATCCCGACCGACCCGGACCCGAACCCGAACCCGAATAAGGATATTTGGGTCGGGTTAATCGGGTTCAAAATCTAACTCGGGTCAACCCGATTAACCCGAATACGAATTAGGGTCGGGTATCGGGTTCAAATATTTTGCCAATTCGAGTTCGGGTCAACCCGACTAACCCGACTTTTTTTTTTTTTTTTTTTTTTTTTTTTTTTTTTTTTTAATAATTTTTCAAATCTTTATCTAAAGGCCCTAAGTTAAATTAAATGGTCCATGTAGTATATGTTCTCGGTGTTTGTTAAGTACATGTTTTTTTAGTAGTATATGTTCTTATTATTATATGTAGTGTATGTTGCATGGAAAAGCTAGTGTCGTTGCATGGTCGGATGCTATGGAGTTACGGATGACTATTATATACATTAGTGTTTATTACATGGCTTTATTATATGTTGCCTACTTATCGATGTTGTTTTTGTATTATACTTTTCATGTATTATATGTTGTTTTAGTATCTGACTACTGATGTTGCAATTTGTAATTTTGCAAATATGTAAATATGTAACAAGACATAAGCATTACATACATAAGCCTATTGATCGATGTTGTTTGACTATTATACTTTTCAGGTATCATTGATTTTAACTACTAAGTTTAAGAAATCAAATTATTGTTGGTTTATGGATATATTTAATATGTGTATGACCGGATTCGAACTCGAGACCACGAGATTGCACACTTTACGTATGAGATTCGATGTTTAAATAATTAATATAAAATATTATGTTTAATTATTAAATTCACAATAAATGACCAAACGAGCGATACGTACTAATTGGAAGTGACTATCGGTCGTTAAATGTCAACGAAATATGAAGAAAAGTTAACAAGCCAAGAGACGGTTTTAGGAACCCTCTTTTGGGCTTGTTTTTTTACCGAAACTATGGAATCCCACATCGGAAACCATAGTAAACTTGATATCTACTATAAGGCTATAAATACATCCCCATGTATTCATCCTTTGACACACTAGATTTCAATAGAGGGCCAAACTTCTTCTTTTCTTCCCTTTTGTCTTGGTCGACGAGTGAATCCCCATTGTAAGGGATTTACGAGTGACCTTGAGCATAACAAAGATGTTTGGTTATTCTATTGTGATCAAGAACTAGCATTCACATCGAATCGCTAATAGTACGTGTGTACAAAAACGTGGTGTAACACACTATTGTTACATCAATTGGTTTGAATTGAAAAACGGTAATGGTCAATTCGTTAAACCATATAAACCCTATTAGGGTTCTTGAATTGAAGAGATCTAGCAAATTGCAAGAGGTATGTTACGTTTTATTTTCAGTTAATTAATTGCTATTATATTCTAAGTCTTCCGCTGTGTACTCTGTGATGTCTACATGTTATTATTTGTATATCATGTATCTTAAACTCAACAATTATGTGATTTTGTAATGGCACAGACCCGAACCCGACTTAACCCGACCTGATTTGACCCGACCAGATTAGACCCGAATCCGACTAACCCGAGTTCAAATAGAGTTGGGTTCGGGTATGTAATTTTTAATCTCGACCCGACTTAAACCCGACCCGTTTGACTCGAACCCGACCCGATTAACACCCCCTAGCTTCACCTACTCTCAAAACATTCTAATAAACTTACTCGCCTCTATCTTTTGAAAACATTAACAGAGGCAACCATAATTCATGACATACCTAGTCATACAAAGAACAAACCAAAGATTCCCATAAGAGGATGAAAACAACATATATAAATGATTAACGTTACTTCCCCATCTCTTAGACCATATGCCTAGAAAATTCAAACATACATATCTACTAAATATCCAAAGTGAGTTTAAGGATATGCACCGCATGGGCGGCTCAAGCCTTCTAAGGGCCTAAAGCGAAATTTAGAAATGGGGCATTTTAGATAATTTTTTTTCTTTTTGCTTAAAGATAGCTTTTCGATTCATTGGATTAATAAAACATCAAACTATCAAACCAAAAACACAAGTAAAATCTAAAGATTAATTGAGAATACAGAACAAAATAATATAATAAAGAAAACCAAACTGTGGTTTTATGACAATCAATAACTGGTACTAAAGAACCGAACCAATACAAACTAGGTTTGTTCGTGTTCTTTAGTATAGATTTAACCGAACATACAAACAACAACGTCATTATCCATCATCACTCTCTTCATCGTCTGCACACTACACTAAGCCACAACTGAATCAATTGGAACACATCACGCTCACTTTGCACATGGATTGGCGTCACACGTAACGCCACCATCCCACCAAACACCATTGAAATCACCGGTCACGTTCCTCTAAATATATTAGCAACCATGAATCGTGACGTACCTGGTCATATGAACAAAAAGCCAAATATTCAAATAATGTAATCATATATAAATGATTAGTGGTACTTCGCTTGATATAAGTCGAGTCGACCATGTCTTTCAAAAGGCAAAACATACATTTTATGAAATATTTAAGTGAGTTTGAGGTAACTAAAAACACTACTTATGAGTCGCATACATGGATTGTGGCTCTTATAATTAATGAGTTTTTCAATGTCCATCACATTGAAAATAAAATGATTTTGATACTCTAAACACTTACATATACTTATTTCTATGCACAAAGAAATTTAGCATGAAAAATATATAGCCGTTACATAATGTGTACACTCATATGTATAAGTATTGTTGTTCATTGTTCCTTCCTAATGAAAGTGAGAGTCCATTTTAGTATGAGTAGAGTTGCAAAATCGACTTTAGCTTGATCGGGTTAAGCAACTATATGATGGATGAAAGGCTAAACAGTGGGGAGCGGTGTTATCTTTTTCTTCAACTTAACGTATATTTAACGTGAGAGAACAACAAAATTAAGTTCATGTTTATATTTTTGTTATCACTATATATTTTTCATGCTAAATTTCTTTGTGCATAGAACTAAGTATATTTAAGCGTTTAGAGTATATGTTTATATTTAACGTATATTCAAACATGTGATAATAGGGGACTTAGTCCGCAAGATGGATTTTCATTGCATGGTCAATGACTCATACTAAATTAACACATCACATATATCTTAGAAGTTTTGATTCAAGAAATCTTTTAATCCAACATAAAGTAAACCTAATGGTAAGAATATGTAGATATCTTCATGGGGGTTGACCACTTGGCCTGTTGAGCGAATACCCTTTTCACTCGGCCATGCTAAAATAAAAATAAAAAATAAGTCGCAACTAAACACCACAAACGGAATGATGTCTCTTTATTCAACACGCTAGATTATAATCAAATAAGCTTTTAAAAAATGAAACTTGTAAAAAGTGAAGAGATATGATAATTCACTTGATCTAAGAGACATTATTAATAAATAAATTTTTAGTCTCAATTATATATTGCTTTGGTGTTTACTCATTCACCGATGTGGGACTAAGTCACAAAACCACCACATATTACACACCATGTCACTACACCTCATCACCCTCCAGCGAACTCAACCAAAGCGCTCGCTACTCACATTCATCTCAGCACTCTTACGCGCTCCTCGTATCTAATGAACACCTCACATTCAAGTTGCACATGTAATTTTTTTTCTTCATAATATTGTACATTATAATGTATAGTTAGATCTTATTGTTTGAAAGAGGAAAAGTTTTATTTTGTGACATTCCATGTAAGTAATTTTGTGGGAATACATACCATTTTATTGTATTTGAATTCCGTTCATGTAAAGTGATACTCGTAAAAAAATAATACATTGTTTACTTATTAATTAGTGCAGATTACTTAGATTTGAAGACTCCATTAATTAATAAATCACATACTTCTCAACAAAAATTTAGTCGTTTTCATGCAAAAAATTAGCTTGTGAATATATACTTTAGTTAATCGTTAAATGAAAAAACATTTGTTTGGATTTATAAACCTCTAATTTTACGTCGCAAGAAAATCGATATGAGTATTATGAGGAGGTTTTTAGTAAACATACTCAAACATGCTCATACAGAATTACTTTAATCACATTAATAATAGCCTTACTTCTAAATTGTTTTAGGGTTTGTTCTTTCATCGATGTGGAACAAAGTCTCGAAACCAAAACTCGTTTTCTACTTCAAGCTTCTGTTCAAGTGGCTTAACCACCGCATCTCCACCCTCACATCCTCTTCTATACGCACACAAATACTTCATCTTAGCACCACTTCACTTTCCTCATCATCACCGAGTCACAACCGAGCCAGCCCACTCCAACACACCCACTCCCACACTCTCCAACACATCAAATGGAACACCTAGCACACAAAACTGCACATGGAACAGCATCACGGGTGACGTCATCCCAACAAACTCATAAGTCATATTCCTTAAAATATTTACAAAAGAAATCATGAACCATCACATACGTGGCCTGACTATGTGAAGAAAAAGCCAAAGATTACAACAAGGGGGTGAAAACAACATAGACGATTAGTGTTTATTCTACTGACTTAGAAATGCATAAAATCAAAGACACTAAATATGATTATTTAAGAAGCAAGATTAAGAAGCCATAAAATTTTAAGCTTAAGTTTTATTCCAAAAAAAATTGCATGTATCAGGAAAAAGTTGATACCAATCCCTAGATAACCAGCAATGTCATTGCTCCACTCTCCTTTCATCCTCGATCCATCGAGTCACAACTGAGCTTGTTATATAACATAAATATCGGAGTAAATAATTATCGTTGATTAGTTCCATAAATATCAATCTATGATGGGCTAAGCCTAGTTTGCGCAAGTATCCCTAGGGCACAAGTTAAGTACACCAAAAGTACGTTAGGACCCACGTAAAGTACATAGGGATCCACATAAAAGCACAGTCAAGTGTACTTTTATGTGGCTCCCTATGTACTTTTGGTGTACTTTTTGTGTGCTTAACTTGTGCCCTTAGGGCACAAGTTAAAAAAATCCAAAATACGTTAATTCATATCCCACAAAGGTAAAAAAAAAGTGTCTCATAAGGAAAGGGTAAAAATCTCCTAGCTGTTACCCCCGTAAAACAAATAAACCACCAATTCACGTATGTAAAGTGATACGCAAACCAGTGAGTTAGATGTTATTTATTGCCCTACCATCTTAATTATATATTGCATTAAAGTTTGTTTATCCATCTATGTGGGACAAATTCACAAAACAAACTCTTATCCTTCTTCAAGCTTTTTGTTTACTACAAGTCTGCAATATCTTCATCCTCACACCCTCGCCTATACACACTCAAACACCTCATTTCACACACAATAACATAATTTCATTGTTCAACTTCACCCTCCTCGTCATCACAACCAACGACTCAACCCAAACACCCGTTCCTCACATTCATCTTATCCCTTTCACCCTCTCGACGACGTACACATATTATCAGTATGTTCACTCCACTGTATGTACTCTCGTCACATTCCAAGAAACTCAATCATAGGTCACATTCCTCTAAAAAATTAACAAAAGCAACCATGAATCGTGACATATATACCGGATCATAAGAAGAACAAGCCAAAGATTACAATTGATACTTCCCATGGTATCTATCGACCATCTCTTTCAAAAGGCATAAAATTCAAACGTATATTTTACGGAAAATATCCAAGTTAGTTTAAGGAAATGCACGGCCACAACAGTCTTTGCAATGACTAATTAAAATCCGTTTAAGGAAAATAGAAACACTACATGAGTCATATGTTATATATGAATTGTGACTCATCTAACGAGATTTTCAATGTTGAAGAAGTGGAAAATTCATGATCAGCATGCGCTCTATAACGACTACAATGAAACACCAGGTGACCGAGCGGGTGGAGGCTAGCAGGGACTCGATTGCTTTGAGCTATGGTCAATGGCTCGTGTTTTGGTATTTTACTAAGTTCTTACATTTATGACTCTTTAGATAGTTCGTAGTATTGAGTCAATAAATAATTTAAAATATTTCGGGGTATTTTAAATGTCCATCACTAGGTGTATTCATTCAAAACATAATTTAAAATTTTTCGGGGTTTATACCTCTTTAAACCTCATATATCCTCGATCGTAATACTAGCGATCACATTCAAACAAAAAGAAATGACACATCCAAAAAAAGTCAATCCTATTTACAATATCTTTTTATTCATTAAAAAAATATAGTAAAACAAATAATACACGTAGAATAAAAAATTGAAAAATGATTTGTATGCCTAATACAAGAACCTAAAATTATACCTAAAGTTTTGATTGGTGGATTTCAAAAAGTGATTGGTGAAAAATGATGAGAGAGAATAAGTGTTATACACTTGTCATGAAATGAATGGATTATGTCTAACTTTAGGTCTAAATATCAATGCTCAAAAATATTAGAGCATATTTCATACTTCGAAAATGACAATAACTAACAACATTCGATGTTTCATATGCAATTACATTCGTGGTCTTCATGTTTTCATTCATATACTGCTTTAATATTTGTTCCTTTATCCATGTGGGACGATATCAAAGTTCACTTGCTTCTTTAATTATACTTCTGTTTCAAATGACCTGGTTTTCGTCACATAAATTCTATGAATGAGCAAAACTTATTGAAGATTGTATTTGAAGTTATTAAAAGTAATCTGCTTATGATAATATCCAAGAATGAATAAAGCTACTTAGAAAGTTAGAAGCATAAGTTGTCATATAAAAGGGAATTGATTGGTATAATCTCGTTTCTTATTTGCACACTCATATGTACAAACTCATAAGACATCATATAATAAATGTACAATTATTGAATGGAGAGATTAAAGTGTACAAATCACCTCACAATATAAAAACCAATTGGAAATTTGCATTTCCGTGATCTAAGATGACACTTATTTCAATGTAAATTAACTTTGTATCATATTGTTAAATCTAAGGCATTAAAATGAGGGTGATATGTACACCACAATAAGTAATGTGTACACCACAAACATGCATATGTAATGTTAAACTTTATACATTACATGTGCGATTATATGATGTGCATATCACTTCCCTTTGAAATGTGAACTAACAAAAACATCCTCACTCTTAAAAGTAAATTGTCCTTAATACTTTTTTTTTTCCTTCAAATATCGTGAGGTTATAGTCCAATAGTTGTATTTTTGACTCAATTTTACACTCTCTCACATACTTATAACATATTCATGTCTTTTAATCTCACGTATATTTAAATTCACAACAAAAGAATATTGAACAAATTATGTATTAGATTATTCTCTTTAATTTGATATCCATTTTGATATTTTTTCAAAAGTCTTTCTGAGAATTTTTCGCAATATCTCGTAATATGATATATATAAATAAACTGACAATCTCAAAAAAAAACCCTACCCCTTTCCACCTAAGAACCCTTTTTCCCATTGTGAATCTATGCGAGCCGACTCCGAACCCCTCTTTTCACACCCCTTATGAACACATACCTATTACGAAATCATTGTGAACCCCACCTATTAATTATTACGAACCCCATCCTTCATTTTCAAACTTGCACTTCATACACCATTTCTTTTCTAAAACCACCTAATTCTACACATTTTTTCGTTTTTGCCTTCATTTTATCAACAAATTCATGTTTATTATGAGCTCATAAGCCAACAAAATGTGCTTATCAGGTTATCAAAATTTCAACAAAAACATAAGGCCACAAGTAACAAGCACAAGGCGGTTATGGGCTTACACATAGAATATCTCATTGGACCTCAAGGGTTGATCCAATATGTGTGGTGTTATATGGTCGGCTCTATTTAGCAAGCCCACTCCAATTTGTTTTTCTATATTCAAGGTTTGAGAAATGCTATACATATCTACTAGATCTTCCTAATTTTCTTCTACCTCATGTAAATCTTGACAAACTGTAATGCATCTTTTATATCTATTGTTTTCATTCATAGATTTTACCACTTTTTCTTGATCACAGAGTTAAGAAGACCTGTAAGATTACAAATTAGGAAGATTTAGCATTTTTCTCAAGGTTTTGTGTGGTATAACATCATGTTCTTTCCTGGTAAAGCACGTGAATCTATTTTCTTTATTCAATGTTCGTTTTGGTTTGGTACTCGCATTTGCTTCCATATTCCATGTTTTTTAGACTTTATAATATAAATTGTGACTACTCATAGAGTTTAATAATATGTGACAAATTTTATATTTGAATTAATATCTTTAGGATTCAATGATTAACATTATGCAATCGTATTGATATTTTGAGAGATAGATCTCCACTGTTTATTTCTATGATTGTTTATACTTACAGCTTCTTTAACCCAACTAAAATTTGCTTGTATTGGTGTTAAATTGTCTTCAAAATTTACGGGACAACCCTAAACAAACACTTCCTAAGCTTATTAAAACATCCCCTAGATTTAAAATCTTTTAAGTTATATTCATCATCCATTCAACTTGTCATTTTTGCCACAGTTAGATATCAAAGAAATTAAACATGAGGTTTAAAGAAATACATATTTTCTTATACAATAAGCTAGATATGATTGTCACTTTTTTTACATTTATTATCAAAGAGATTAAAAAAAAATTGTGACATCTTATAGAAATACATATTCTCTTATAGAATAAACTAGATCCGAATAAAATTAATGGAAAACAGTAAAAAAAGCCGTAATTGTTTGAAAGTAAGACTATAATAAAAGTAAATAAAAGTGTAAAGCTAGTAATAATAATAGGCTAAGTTTATTTCACATGCTAAAATTTACACCTATTAATTAAAGAATTTTATAAGTAAATAGATACTCGTGTATGACAAGACGCGACTACAAAAATAAATAACAAGGATAGCTCAGTTCATTTCACTTAAAAAAGAAAATTATCTCGCCCCCGCTCTAAAGAAATTAACTAGCAAATCGTTTAAAACAAGAACAGAAAACCTTTTTATTTTAACATTTCCATAATGTTACTTATATACTGCATGAGAGTTTATTCAGCCATCCATATGGGATAAAGTCATAAAACCATAACTCTATCTTCACTACCCTTCCACTCTTCCAACGCATCAGCTGGAACACATCACTCACTTTGTGTATGGACTGGCATTACATGTGACGTCTCCAACACCATTGGAAACTTAACTCAGCTAACGGAACTGTCTTTACTTCCCAATAAGCTAACCGGGAACATTCCTAATGATTTTAGAAACTTAGTTTTTTACTAAAAAGTTTACTTACAGAATAATTTGTTGGGTAGTGAGTTTCTTGTTAACAAACATTCTGATGATCGAGTTCTAAAAGCTAGGATACTGTCATTACACATTTCCTAATTTCTTTAACACAAGAGCTATGCTAAAAGTTCCTAGAATCAACAACAATGGTTAGAATTTGAAATAAAACAATAATGTCATGTCATTTGCTCAAAATTTTACGTGTGAAAACAAGGATGCACATTTGGATTTAGATGTTAGAGCTAGAAATTATATAGCTAGGGGCATTTGGCTTAAAGCAGGCGGCCACTGCCATGGACGTGGACGATGGCGGAGCTGTAACAACGGTGATAGCAATCGAAAAAGAAGTAAACAACCAGGCAATTGCTTTTCTTGCAGTCCATTTTGTGCATCTCCAAAGTTAGTGCCAAACTCAAACGGTGGTTTAATTCTACTCATAAGAACTAATTGTAACTTGTCCATAATATATATTTACAAATTTGTAACATTGACATGTCGAAGTTTTATAGCCTCAATATTTACAAATATAGCAAACTACTCTTACATAAACTTATAAAGATCAATAAATAACTTTTATTAGATTTTTTTATTTCATAAAAAAATAGGTGTAAATTACATGGGTGGTACCTTTTTTTTTATTACTATAAACACTCATATAAAAAAGCATTGAACGAAGATGCTCTAAAAGCTAAATAAGATGCTCTAAAAGCTAAACAAATTTACTACTATTTTATTTTTAACGACTAGTTCTTTCTAGTACTCTTCAACCAATAAGATTTTATCCTTATATTTTTCTAAGTATTTTGATTGGTTGAAAGTAAAGTTGAGACAATTATCTTAAACGCGAATGAGTATGGTATTTTAGATGTGTATTCGCCTATTATTTGCTAATGCCGAACTTCATGGTTATCAACTTTTGAAAAACCATATTGGTACATTGTCTGAGAACTTATACGTTAAAATATAAACATTTCTTGTATCGGACTCCATTTAAAATGATAATTCTTCCATCTTAAAAATTTTATTCCCTTATTCTTTTTAAGTTGTCTTAAGATAATTGTCTCAACTTTACTTTCAACCAATCAAAATACTTAAAAAAATATAAGGATAAAATCTTATGGGTTGAAGAGTACTAGAAAGAACTAGTCGTTAAAAATAAAAAGTAGTAGTAAACTTTAGGCAAACAAGCTTAGTTGGTCTTAGTGTCGTTATGTTTATCAAACTCACTCTGTACATAGACTAGTCACTCCAATAAAGTCACGAGTCAGGTTCCTTGAAGTTATATTAACAAAAGCAACCATGAATCTCACAACTACAAGTAAAATGAAGCCAAAATTTCATCAGAATTACAAATACATCACGGGTGAATCATGAGATACCTGGTCATATGGAACTAGATTACATAATAAAACACTCAGTGAACGTGCTATTAAAGTGGAAATAATGACTTGAACAGAATTAGGTGAAATGGTTTCAATCACAAGATTCAACTCAAGAGTCAAAGGCTGCAAATGGGATGGAGATGTATGTCACGGTCTTAACTCAAGAGTCAAAGATCGCAAAGGATGGAGAGGTTTATATACGACTGAAATGTAAAGGATTGCAACACTACTACAACCGGTTTTTATCACAATGTTCTTCAAAGAATCCACGAGAATTACGTTAAAATAAGCCATATTAATGTGGAAGTAATTTATTAGGAATTTAGGATTTATCTACGATAGTTACATGTTATCTCTTCTTTTATGTAATTAGCTTGGGTACAACAGAGTATTGCATTATGGGTTGTTTTATTTTTTTACATTTGCAGATGGTAAACTACTCTTCAACATCCATATACATTATTTTCTCTTTTGTAGTTTCTAACAGTGTTGGAGTTATAGTTGTTACTATGTTATTTTTATGTGGATTGTATATTTTCTTTGATGCCTTTGTAATGAATGGTGTTTGGATATGATGTTTGCAATTTTAGTTTTGGGTGTGCAGCCTTTCGCAATGGTGGTTGATTTGTTTTTGTAATTTTCAATTTCCTTTTGGTTCTTGGCTATCGCCCCGCTTTAAAGCTTTGGTTTGCACTTTTTTGGTTTGCACTTTTCGCAATGGTGGTTGATTTGTTTTTGTAATTTTCAATTTCCTTTTGGTTCTTGGCTATCGCCCCGCTTTAAAGCTTTGGTTTGCACTTTTTTTGTCTTATTTATGTTAATGACTTTCTTTTACAGTGGAATTTTCATTCTTTCTACTTAAGCCATTCTTTTTAAAATCAATTCCTCATGAAGTGAATTTGTTTGATATGTTAATACATAGTTAAGGGTAAGTAGGTTCTTGCTGTAGGATTCTTTACTTGATGTTAGAACGAAATGTTATATTTTCAAATTTTGCATGATTAAGTAGACGCAAATAGCTGGTCTTAGTTTACGTTATTAAAAACAACAGATGTTAATGCGTAGAGTATAAGTTTGAATGGATTGAGTTACATTGTTTTGTACCGTTTGTATAAAGTTATGTACTACTAATTGAGAGAAAAATATCCGATTGAAGTAAACCCGAAATAAAATATGAAATAGTATAAAGGATGACACACATTTGGTTATATATTCATCATTTGATGTTTGTAATTAATTGATATTGTTAAGCACCATTAATCTTTCGGCTCCAAAAGATACTGCTATCACAAAAATTAAGCAATCTAAAACTGTTGATTTGTCACAAAAAATAAGCCAGTCTAAAACTGTTGGTAATTTAAATCGTTTTATCAAACGTAACAACGACAAGCTTTGAGCTTATTACAGGAAATCGTAAAGGGTTAAAAATGATATAAGACAAAGACGGAAAGGTTTTGATGGTACTTTGAATGTTTTCTGCTCATAACTTCTTCAAGAAATGATAAGGATTTTCTATTAGACATTTAAATTTCAACACATCTTTCTATTTATATACATGTTGGCTTTACGATTTAACAAATGCACATTATTTAAAGGGGATTTTGCATATATATCCTCCCGAAAATGCAAAATTGCATATATATCCAAAGCATGCATAAAAACCATCGTACTATGTGAATAAAAAACTTGTACAAAGGATATATATGCAATTATTCACTTTGGGAGGGATATATATGCATTTTTGCCTTATTTAAAAGAGCACAAACATATGAAAATGGCATTATTTTTTAGTTTTAGGCTTTATCTAAACTTTCAATACATTTTCTTTTGCCACCCGCGAAACCCGCGGGTCTATAGTCTAGTATATAATAAATCAAAAGTTTTTTGAATGCCATAAGCCCATTTCGGACGTCATATATTATGTCACTATTCCACGTGTCCCATATTTTATGCATATATATCCTCCCGAAAATGCAATATTGCATATATATCCAAAACATGCATAAAAACCATTGTAAAATATGCATAAAAAACTTGTACAAAGGATATATATGCAATTATTCACTTTGTGAGGGATATATATATATATATATATATATATGCATTTTTGCTTTTTTTTTTTTTTTTTTTTTTTTTTTTTTTTTTTTTTTTATACCTGATTTATATTGGGTTTTATTTATTTATTTATTATTATTTTTTTTTTATGATGATTCATATTAGGGGTTTTGTTGTGATGATTCATATTAGGGGTTAGTTTTAATCTTTATTTTAATTTGTATGATTGTGTGATTTTAATTTTTATTATGTTCATAATACATAAACTTTGTGATTTAAAAAAACATTATTTTGTTCTTAGTTTTAGATAACGCTTAAAAAAAATCAAATTTTTTTCTCATCTTCTTAATCGTGAGGTATCTGATTATGACGATATAGTGTCTTTTGTTGAATGCTATATGTCAGATTACTCTTCTTCAGTTACCCACTATGTTGAGCAATGTCTTCTCTTTTTAATACACACCAAGTGTTTGTAAAAATGTCTCACTCAATTAGGCACTTTTTTTAAACCAGACTACTAAATTCATGCATTAGGAGGGACACTTTTTAAATTAACTTATTGAAATTTGGTGGCTTCTGATCACGTTGTATTGAAGTGTTTGGTCTCAAAATGCCACGGATGATGTATTTTAACCCATGAAAACTCATTATGTACTTATATAGACTACAAGAGTAAGGACTTTATAACTCTAATTCGAGCTCTAATAGTGTTATGAAGATTTTATGTAGCACGTGAGTAACCATTCTGCTTATTTGTTTAAAGATATAAGCAAATGTATAGATTTTAAGTATAATTCTCTATTGTGGATATTTGTTACGATATGTCTTATAATATGCTACCTTCTCTAAAATGTGAATTAACGGTCA
Organism: Chrysanthemum seticuspe; assembly: GCA_019973895.1. NCBI lineage: Eukaryota > Viridiplantae > Streptophyta > Magnoliopsida > Asterales > Asteraceae > Chrysanthemum > Chrysanthemum seticuspe. The sequence continues at coordinate 18,687,277 of BPTQ01000005.1, forward strand.
ATGAGTTGATGCGTTTTCTTAATATCTCGCGAGTCAGAGAGAGACTACTTCTTATTGGAATCGTATTGATATTCGTTATGAAGTGATTTTGATTTTCTCTGTCATATTCTGGATGTAGTAATGTGATGAATCACTACTTAAAAAAAGTCGAAATCAAGATCTCTATTATCACTACTTCCTCGGTTCTTATTATTTTAATTTCATATCCCTTCATACAAAAACCGTAATTCGATCTATTTTGCTTATGCAGATTATTGCATCCGTATTAATCACATTACCAGGTGCTTGATTAGTCAACTCATCTCAAATGAATTATTTACCTGTTTTGCCCACTAAGTGTTTGCTTTCATGCTAGAGTACGTGTTTCATTTGCCGTTATTGGGAATGACATGATCAAGACTACAGTAAATCAATGGCGGGTAAGGGTGAACATAAAACCATCAAATCTGTTTCTAACTGCCCAAACCGAAGTAAGTAAGCCGGTTTTGCTGGGTTACACAACTGAATACAGCTGGCCATTTTTAATTATACGAAAAACCGTAAATGTCTGATTCAGTGGACACTGTCTGTTAAAAAGTGAATTGGCGAAAAGGTTAAATATATATGATACAACATACAAGCATTTTACATGTATACATTGCTTGATCAGTTGGTTAAGGCATAAACCATTTCACATTAAACCCATGTTTGATCGAGAAAATATGTTTCTATTTGTTTATTTCATCATGGCCCATTAAATTAGACCAAAACCCAGGAACCAGCCAAACTGTTCTGAACCGGTAGTTAACTGTTCCATATCTTACACAAGCGGTTCAGTTTGAAGCTTTATGGAACCGATGCTTACGGTTCAACTCAGATTTATGCAAAATTCGGCCGATGTACACCCGTGATGGCTGGTATGTTGTTTTCGCATAACTGAAGATTCATTTTAGCATAATATGCTTTGTTGTTAGAGGAATGAAAAAAGATAGACATAATTGTGATTGAGTTGAGATCCATATAGAACTCATATTTGTCATAGAACCAATGAACCAATCATAGCCATCCATTTCTTATCTAAATTAATAAAAATTTATTTTCCACCTTTTTTTTTTTCAAAACAACATATCTTGCAAACGGTAAATCTTCAAGATACAAAAAATACACCGTCGTGACGAGAATTAAATTATCTTTCTATAGATATGCATTGTTATATACGTTCGACGAAGTTTTTTTTTTTTTAAATTTCGCCCAGAAAAATCACATGTGATTTTTAAAAATCACATGTGATTCGTAAAAATCACATGTGATTCATAAAAATAAAATCACATGTGATTTTAACAAATCACATGTGATTTTTACAAATCACATGTGATTTTTCTGGACGAAATTTAAAAAAAAAAAATCGTCGAAAGTATATAACAATGCATATCTATAGAAAAATAATTTAATTCTCGTCGAGATGGTATGATTTTTTTGGCGTAACGATTAACGGTTTGTGAGATATTTAATTTTTAAAAAAAGGGTGAATATATTTTAATAAAAGAAATGAGTGGTTAGGATTGGTCCATTGGTTTTATGACAAATATGAGTTATATATTGAACTTTTCTCTAATAACCATAAGAACTAAATATTGAAAGTTACATAAAAAGATTTTTTTTTTTTTTTTTTTTTTTTTTTTTTTGTTCTTTTCTTAACATATAATTCAATAATATAAATGAAACCATAGGCTTAATTTTTTTTTCTTAAAAAAATGAATTGACAACATATATCTATATTAAATAATATCTACAAATATAAATATATATAACCAAATCAATATATTAGTAATTTAATAGTAATAGTTATATATTGATCTAATGTTTGCTTATTCATCTATGTGGGATTGTGAGATAAGTCCCAAAACCAAACTCACACCCTTTTGTGATTGGTTTCTTGTTTGCAGCTGACTGAATAAAGTTGATTGCTTTTAGCGATGAGCACAGTCACATTTTGATACCGGACTATTATCATTTTGTACTCAATACAATTGATTGCTTATATTCAGAATGATGTTATGTGTAAAATGATGGTTTAAAGCTTAACTACAATGATTGTTTCTCGGGATTATGTGACCTGGTGGGATTGGTTTGCTATAAATAGTTCTAATGTGATACGTTGTATAAATAGGATGAATGTTTCTTAATTTGGTTCTGAATGTAGTTTTGGGCATATCCAAACTACTCATACCCTTTTTCAAAGTGGCTAAACCACCACAGCTCCACCCTGCCCTCTCACACACAAACAACAATGTCGTTATCCATCATCACTCTCCTCATCATTCTCACACTCCACCGCATTACAACCGCACTAACTCACTCCACCCTCACTCCTCACACTCCTCCCACGCTCCCAACACATCAACTGACGCATATTGCGCTCACTTGGACAGGCTGTTGGTGATTTTGGTATCATCACTTATATTTTATGTAAATGTTGAGATCAGTGGCTTAATCAGGTTTAGCTTACAATCAAGTTAGGAGGTGCGGAGTGCACATTCGGTCTAGCTAGCTTGATGCCGCAACGAACAAAGAGTGGGTTAAGGGGGTCGCGTCCCCTTGCGGGGTCATGGGGCAGCGAACCTTACGGGATCAAGGGACAGAGCCCTTTGCTAGGGTTAATTTGCGGGACGCCCCTCGCGGGGTTTAGCGCCCCAAAACCTAAACGATTTTTGGGTTTCGGGTATTACCCGTTTTACTTTCAGAACGGTTTTTCTCACCAAAAGACACCATTTTCCCCCAACACTCATGACCCTTCCCGCTAACCGATTTAACTAACTTTCGGTTATGTTTTTCATGATTTATTGATCTCTTCCAGAACAGAAAAAATATAACTCTCTGTGTATTACTTTGATTTTCTTGTGCTTTAGAAACAAAGTGTAATTTTCTAAATTATCCAATTGAGGATTTCGTGATAACCGAGGCATATATGGTCAAAATACTTCAATTTGAAAATGATCTCAACACGATTTAGAGAATATATCAGAATTATTACCACTCACACACACCAAAATTCTAACACAAGCGTCACATGTCACGTCACCAACACCTCTCGGCTTAAAGTACTCCAACAAACTGAAAATAAAAATAATTTGGAGAATCAACTAATAAAAACAATTCATCTAATAAAACATAGAAAAATAAACTTAAAATAAAAAAGAAGCTAGAAATTTGAATGTGGGAAATTAGGTAGTGGGAGAAGCGGTTAAAAAAATAATTTAGAACAGCAATAGATAAACACGGCTGTAAGTAAAGAGAGAGAGAGAGAAAAAAAATGTTTTATGAGCAGGACAATGGCGTAAATATGAATTGTACTTTGAACATATATGGTATGGGTATGTTTGGCGCAATGGGCTGGGGCTGAGAGTTTGGGCTGGGGCTAGGACTTTTATTATAAGCTTAAGTTGAAATTTGTATTTTTGTAAACTTGTTTGGCAAATGGGCTGTGGCTGGGACTTATTATTACAAAATTATTAAAAATGACATAACTAAATGAGTTTTATGGTACTAGACGAGTACCCGCGCCTAGCGGCAGCGGTTCCTAGCAGCAGACAATTAACGATATGCGATATAGTGGTAAGTGTTTCGTATAACGTTCAAAATAGAACGTAAAAAGATCAAAATGTAATTGCAAACTGTTGTAACATGTGATAATTCAACTCTAGACGAGTACCCATGCACAGCAACATGATTTTATAGCGTCAGATAATTTTAGTGATAAAAAAAAGTTTACAGGTTATAAACGAAAGATAATAAAAGTTTGAGGATTTGGGGATTAAACATAATATTTTGAAACCCGTTTCGACCCGGGTGGTACAACCAGTTGAACCGTTTCGGTTTTAAAAAACGGGTCAATTTATACCGGGTCAACCCGCTGGGTTAGAAGCGTCCTGGTCAACCCAGTTTCCAATGTGTATTAATAGTTTCCTTTTGGACTTGTTGCCGAAATGTCTTGTTTTTTGTTTTCAGACATTATAGCAAGAGTTGATGAAAATGATGGAGAAGAGAAGGATAATTTATTTCGTTCAAAAAAAAGAGAAGGATAATTTATACTACTCATTTTCCGTAATTATTGCTCCAAGTAGTAAATGCAAAATGGTAAGTCATATATTGATAATTTTCGGTTAACAAATTATTGCTCCCATATGGAATATGCCAAGCACAAAACAAATTATTGATGGAAGATATATTGTGTATGAGTTTCAACATTTCATTGAATATGAGTTTCAACATTTCATTTTTTCCTTTTTAAACATTCAATCAATATGTATAGCAATTAGCATATTGAATCGTTTCACAGTAATGTTTATGTTTATATATATGGTATTGATTATGTGTTGCCATGCATGTTTCGTAAACCATAACTCATTCAACAATTTAATTTTTTCAACATTCAACAAAGTCAACAATTCACCTTTTGACCATTTTTCCTTTTTATGTAGTTAAGATTTTTATTTTTGACATTTTAAAAGGGCAGTGATTCATTCACGGAAATGATTGATTCATCCACAGCAAATTGGATGTAAAAGTACACAAGTACCCTTGACATTTATCTACTCTCTTTTTCATTGTTGATCATGAACATTTAAGTCATCAACAAAACTTATTTAATATAAATTTTATTAAACGAGGCTACCCTCAACCCGTGCGATGCACGGTCTAGTGGTTGAGGGGTGATGTTTTTATCCGTAATGTTGTATATGATGGTATTTAGATACCTATTAGAGAAGTTGCATTGTATTTATTATTTAGATGGCTAATAATGTTATTATTACTTTAGTTTATATTATTTTAGTGGAATCTATATTTAGACGCCTAATAATGTTATAATTACTTTTGTATTTATATTATTTTATTTTCATTAAAAGTTTTTATTAACATAGCCCTTTCATATGTAGTATTTTAATTTGAGTAAGTTACATAAGTGTTTTGTTGCTTATTTATTTGTGACTTTTGTTATTTGGAATTATATAACTATTTGTACTCTTCAATGGCAAATTTTGAGTTGTTAGAGAATTTGATGAATATTTCAGGATCATCTAAATTGCATGATTGTATGCGTTTGTGGTTTGTGCAACAGGCATGTGAAGATGATGCATTATCAAAGTTGTTTTTTGATTGTTGTCATCATTTTAGGCGTGTAATGGCAAAAAACAACACGATGATTTTGAACATGGAAGTGTTAGGTCATCGTGGCATAGCTTTAGATTCGATTGATGCTTTGAGAAAGACTCAAGAGAGGCATCGTGTATTGCTTGAAAAGTTAGTTAATTTGTTTAAGCAAGCTAAAGACGGTGTTCGTGAGGAAGAGTCAAATGCTAAAAAAATGAATGAGTTTAATTAGTAACTTTGATTTAAATATCTTTGAGCACCGATTGGTTAAGGGTTGAATATATACGTGTTTTTTACGTAATATTGTATGCAATTAGTTACATGTAAGGTATTGCAATTGATGTTATCATAAGTTTTGTATTTAAAGTAGTTTATTTAATATTTTAATATGAATTATGTATATATTCGTTATTTTCCATATTTATTTTTACTTTTGTTATGTTTTTGGCTCCTATAAATTGCATGATTTTATGCGTTTATGGTTTGTGCAATAGGCACGTGAAGATTATGTATTCTCAAAAATGAAACCACTTTATCCCTATTGCATCACACAAACCTCTACCATGATTCGAACAAACTCAAATCACACCTACCAAACAATAAACAATATATCACTTGGATTCAAATAAAACACTACGTAACAAAACTACCAAGTGAAAAACTTGCTTCGGCAAAACTATTTGCTGTTTCCATGTCGATTTTTTCCTTTGGTGACTCCTCAAGATTTGAACTTGCGGGTTCGATCACTAAACTGTTTAAGATTAAAAGTTAACTATATTAAAGAAAAGCATACGCTATTGGTTACTTAAATTTAGTGTCTTTAAAGTCAAGGAAACCATGAGGTATCTAGTAATTTGCACTTGCTCATAATACGCGAAACAAATACTAATTTTGATCCACAACTTAAATAATTCCTAACAATTGTTAATACACTACAAAAAGAGATTGAACGTCAAAAGAGATTCATATTAACGCATTCTAAAAAGTTTTATTTTCCGTTGTTCTTTTGCTCCTTCTTCAATCTCTTCTTCTATCTTTTCCATCTTCATGCACAAAGACATATATATTAGTATTAATTAATCAATCAAGCATGTTTTCTATTCAACTCTTGGATTTGAATCTTCAACTTTGATTTACTTTTGTCATAACCGTAGACATCTAAACAAAATAAAAAAATGCTATGGTGATTCATTGTATTTAATAGAAAAAAAAAAGTGCAATCGCCAATTATTTCAACCAATAAACTTGATCATTGAGAAAATGATAGAATGCATGATGGAAATATTACTTATGAAACCATGTTACGAACTATGTCACCAAAAAGTAAAAAGTAATACACTTTTGTTCACTATAGATAGTTATCTATCTTTACTTCTTTAGCACCCTTACTCCCACATTGTTTGTGTTGAATAATCACGTAATGAATTTAGAGACGCCTTTTTTACTTTGATACACTTATATTCATAATTACTTACAATCTTATAAGGCTATTAAAGAAAATATAGATTACAATCTTATAAGTGACAATTTTATCTTGCAGAGTCACTCTTTAAGTTAGTGTCAGTAAACAAAATATTTCATGCAATGCCATACTAAATTACACCACCGTGCATGGGCTCTTAAAGATTAATTATTTTGTTTCAATTTAATAAAACTACCAAAGTAATTGATTAAAACTAATCAACTTTCAATTTTAAAAAATTGGCTAAGACCTAGAAATGGAATTAAAATGCGCATTTAAGCTAGATATGTTTAGCTCTAAACTATTGTAATGCATAATAAAATATGGATGTGTTGCATTAGCTGCTTCCTTAAGGGACATAACTACTTCAAGCCAACTACTTAACATCGAGTAATAATAGCATCATAGAATCACATGGCCTTTAAAATATATAAGTAGCTAGCTGATCTAATATTATTATTTTAACCAAAGCAGTTTCATATATACTCAATGTACATCATAGAATTCTCCCTTTAATATAAGGACGCTGAAAAAACATGCAAACAAACTCTCACTTTCATATCATAATATGAAACATAAAACAAAAATTATGAGATCACAATCATTCAAGTAAAAAATTAGTATACATATTGGACGTATCAAAGAAGTGACAGATGTGCATGCACATACACATTTGTAAACCACCTATTCAATCCTGCAACCTCGTTCAGTGTCTCATCTTTGTTCATGACATTAAGTATAGGAAGACCAGGCTTTATAGCAAGAAGGTAACCCTTATGATCTTGCCCAGGACTTATCTTCAAAACCCCAGTTCCAAAATCTTTATCTACATACTGCATATAAAAATATGGCAGGGTCGAATTATGATAAGCTTTCTTTTGCTGCAAATCGATCATACAAAAATCTAACCTATGCGTATGGTAAAGCAATCTTAACAAATGAAAATATCATACAAAAAATCTAACCTATGCGCGTGTATGGTGAAGCAATCTTAACAAATGAAAATCTGGGTCAAGTGAGTAGCCGGTTACTGAAAAAGACATATTTAAAAGCATTGATATTGGTTAAATAGATACGTGAAAAGAGAGGGAGTGAAAGGACACCTTCAAGTGTAGAAAACGCCCTAATTACAAATGCGAAGGTGGATGGGAACCGGAAAGGCTGATGTGTTGCTATAGAAAATAGGCAGCCAAAGTTGTCTCCTGATCTGGTGATTGATTCAACAAATTATCCAAAAAGATCTGAACCCGTCGCCTAACCTATGTTCGTTTCAAACTTACAATTGGTCATGAAGAAAAAGAACAAATGCATATGCCTAAATATAAATAATATTATGATTGAGTCCCAGACGGTCAAGTTTAATCACACAAGCTGACCACTTGTGAATGGCCAACCGTAACAAACTTAAAACAGCCTGGAACCAAATACAATGAAGATCAGGAGAATATAGTGAATTCCCGGGTCGTTAAGTCCCACGGAGACTCAATGGTGTATCAAAACTTATTCAGATGATAGAATGATCAGTAAGGATAGTGATCAGTAAGGATTTTGGAATATTTATACCTAAAGAAAAGATTAATAAATTACAGCGACTTAAATGCAAATTAAAGGAAATTAAAAAGTTAAAATATATTAAATAAATGCTATCACTATTTTTACAATGATGTTTTTCTTGATTTATAAAACAAAATAACTTAAATAAACTATTTTAATTAAAACGTAAACTTAAATTACCTAAAAACGTGGCTTAAAGTGAAAACGAGCGTTATTTCTAAAAATTACGCGAGTGCGCAAACAAAAATGTAAAATTTGTGAAATAAAAGGCCTACGAATGTAAAAACAATTTTCTTACGTACTAAATGACAAAAGAAAATTTTAGAAAAAAGAATTATATTTTTTTGACTTTTATATTTTTTATTATGAATTAAATACGTTTTTACACTAATTAAATGTTTAAAAATACTAAAACATTTAGGAAAATTACGAAATTTTGCAGGAAAATACTTAAACTAAATCTAATCCTAGGAAAAATATAAAGACTGAAAAAGCTGTAAAGAATAAGCAGTTGATAAGGAAAACACCTTATTTAGCTTTAAAAGTAAAAACGTATATATGAGATTAAATGGTGCAAGATATGACAGTCAAAGACCCAAGGGCGCAATGGCATACAGGTACTATCCTATCACTCTCCCAAGGGTGGGAGGTCTCAGGTTCGAGCCTGCCTCCCCACCCTTTTTGCCATTTATTTTTTTTTTCGATTTTTCTTTTTACAAACTAATTAAACACATGAAAATAAGCAATTTTTACAACTAAAACTTTTTATGAAAACGACCAATAAGCTGAGTTTTAAGCTTGTGATTCCAACAGTGGCCAAAAAAAATGAATAAGCACAAGTTATTAAGCTAAATGGCTAAGAAGCTACTCAATAAGCAAGAGGAAACTGGAAATAAGCTAAACAACTATTAATAAGCTAATTTAACAACTGAATAAGCACAATGAATTGGAAATAAGCACTTAACAACTCCAAATAAGCATTTATATAACTGTTTGCACAGGACAGTTTTCAGAAAAAGGGTCCAAAAGAAAGCTGAGAATAAGCAGTTAATAAACTAGTTAAAAGTAAACTTATATTTTTCTAATTTAGTTAAGCAGCCAAATTTTACTATCCCAAAAGGATTTAAGCTAAATCTTAATATTAACTACACAATAAAATTCTAAAGTTTATTCAAAAACAGCAATTAGAAAAATTTGACTTTTTAAATTATGAACTATGTTGACTTTTATGAACTTAAGATTGATTCTAATGACTGAAAATGTTATAATAAGTTATACTAAGGTTGATTTAAGCTAAAATACAAAGTTATAAGCTAATTTGATGAATTTCAAACTAAAAGTCCTAACGGTTATGAAATTATAACAGTTTTATAGTGATTTTGACTTAAGTGACTAATAGATGCTAACTGAGGACTGAATTAAGTCAAATAAACCTATTCAAGCTTAAACCAACTCAACTTAGACAGCAAACTATCCTCAAACTCATTATCTATACTGAACCAAACACTATGTTTCCAACTATTATGCAAACTTAAACCTATAATCTACTTGAATCAGTGTAAACCAATACTTAATCTAACTGTAACTAACCTAAGTGAATCATAATGCACTGATTTAAACAAGTACTTAACACAGAATCGATAAGAACTAGATATTACAGATTTGAGCTAAAAATGACATGAAGTGAATGAAAAGCTTACAGTAGACCAGCTATGTGCAGCTTACAACAAAACCATATCTATCACTATTCTAATCAAGATCAACCCAAAAACCAGCTCTGCATCAACCCAAATCCTTCTTCCTTAATGACCAGTTGACTTTTGTTGACCGAATTTCAAATTTGCTTGAAACTGAATTCCAAGCTTACTAAAAGCTTTAGATAGCTTAAATTAGCTTATGTGAACTTAAAAATAAGCTACAAATGGTTTGGATATAAGAGTTTGAAAATGGATTTTCCAACAGTGAACATGAAATTATGAAACTTAAATGAAACTTTGAATTAGGACTTAAACTTGATTACAAACACTTAATTAACTTAAATTCAATACATAGAAACTGAAAAATTACACTTTAAGATTTTAAACTAAGACATTTTATAAAAACGACATACATTGAAATTAAAAACTAACTACTCTCCTTTCTCTCTATCTCTAGCTCCCTTTATATGCAAAATATCTTCCCCTTTGACTTCTGAGCATATCCCACTTCTTTTCTTGACCATAGGATTACTTGAGATGATAATGGCCATTGATGAGTTTTTTGGCGGGAAACAGATATATTGCAACTGGGGGGATTGAGTGCTAGGAGGGGGGAAACAATAAATGCATTTTGGCTCTTTGGTGAGGTGGAGGGGACAAGGAGGGGTGAAGTTGAGCTGGTGGTGAGGGGAGGGGTTGAGTGATTTCAGGCAGTGGTTGAAGAAGGTGGGCGGGAGTGGTTTAGTCAAACCACATTTGACTGGCTTTATTAATAACGGGGGTCAAGTGGTGGTCCAAGGGTCAAGGGCCATGTTTGGATTGGGCTTGGATATGGGCCAGCTGGACTTGGGCTATTGGATTGGGTATTTAGGATCCGGTTTGGTATATGTTAACACAAGGACTAGAAATGTAATTCGGCCAAACATGAGGACTGAAATTGACAATCTTCCAAAGTTATTACAAGGACCAAATTTGCCATATATGAATAGTACAAGGACCAATTTTGATTATTTCCCATTTTTAAATATCCAAGGACTGTTTATGACATTTTTCAAACTTGAGGGACCAAAGTTGTAATTTTGCAAATTTTAAACTTTGAAGGGTTTGTTTTAACAACTTTTGAATCCCATGGACCTTAAAAGACATTTTTCTTTATTTTGATTTACCAGGGACTGTTTTTGACAATTTGTGAAACTTGGGGGACTAAAACTGCCAATTTTGCAAACTTGATATGTTTTTCATCTGATTTTGATATTTTTGCATTTAAAACACATAAAACACTGATTTGTGATATTTTCATCATTTGATGCATTTTTGAGTGTTTTCAGATGTTTTTGCAGTCTAGATGGTACAAAGATGATGAGTATTTAGACACTCATCATATTATATTTTACTTACAGGTGACATGTCATCGGTAGGTTGAAGCACTTCAAGACTTACCAAACTGTTCATAACCTGCATGACAGAACACGCTAAATTAAGCCATTCCAAATACATGCATCGTATCTCAAAGGTAACAAAAACATACCTTTTTTTTGCATATTTTTCATAAACCGCAAAAAGATCCATCAATATTTCTCTGGTGAAGAACTTAGTTTGCAATATGGAGAGTGTTACACCATATTTGTAGTATTCAATACTTGTGGTTCTTGGGTTTACGTTTTAATTTGAGGGCAAATGAAAGGAACTTGGTAATTTATTAGTACAATTAGTAATATTTCTGTTTATAAGTGAAGTTTAATTGCAGGCAAGTGAAAGGAGCAAAAGTAATTGAAAGGACTTATGCATGAATATTAAAGCATAGTTATTGGTCTTGTCCTCAATCAATCCCCCTTGAAATCATGCAGGCAAGTGAAAGGATCAATTTGTGGGAACTTTTCGTCTTGTAGTTATTTCGGTATGCATAGACATGTATGTACCGTACTTTTGGTTGTGCACAACCCCCCTTGCACATTAAATTAAGGGGGATAAGCTTTAAGTATTATAGATGAGCTTTTGGCAATTTACATCCATTTTCGTAAATATGCATTTTCTCTTCATTTTTCAAAACTTCTTTTGGGACTTGTGGCACCTTTTAAGTGAAACAAAACTCATCGAATTACAAATAAATAAATGGTATGAAATAAGATAAATGGCGATCAAAGATCACAACGAATTTGTGATGATTTCATTTTTATCGTTGATTTTCAACCAAATACTTCTAAATTTTGTGAAATTGTTCTCGTAATTGCATTTTGAGCAAGCACGCAACTCCTATTGTAAGTAAGCTCGTCATTTGCATTTACATATCTTTAATTTAAGGTCGAAGAAACATGTTATATTTATTAAAATTGTAGGCGTAACCCATCCTATAAATATTTGCTGGAAAGACAAATCGCAAAAAAAATATCACATTTTAGATGAATTTGAATTTTAGCTATTCAACTTCATTTTTTGCACTTTAAATTGTCAAATTTAGTTTTTTTGCGATGTAATTTTTTTCAACTATTTGAAATATGTTACTGGTCTTTTTTTTTATGCTAAAATGATTAATAAATGTGATATTATTGTAATAATTGAGTATTTAATATTAACGATTTTGGCTAAAATAATGACAGTCAATCACTTTTAAAAAGTCGAAAAACTTTATATTGCATATAAGAATAACTTTAATACCTTAAATAGAAAAAATTAAAGTTGATTATCTAAAATTCAAATTGACTTAAAGTGTAAATCTTTTTTATGCGATTTGCCTTTATTCGAGTTGTTGATCAAACCTTATTCTTGATGTTCACAACAAATAATAGGGCTAATTATTTAAAAACGTATTATATTTGTCACTTTTTATAGTTTTGTGTACCAACGTTAAATACTGAATATTCCGTGTCCAACCTTTCAAATTTTGACTATTCTTAGTATCGATTAATGTATTTTTTTGGTATCGAATCACATATTTTGGAAATCAAATCAAGTTTTTTCTTTTTCTTTTTTTTTTCTTTTTTTTTAATCTATACACAAAATAATCAAAATTTGCAAGGTTGGATACAGAATAATCAGTTTTTAATGTTGGTACATAAAACTACAAAATGTTTCAAGTATAATGCGTACATTTTTAAACAATTAGCCTCAAATAATACTATATTTCTATGTCCACTAACATTATTATGTATAATTATTGAGTGTTTTTTCACTTATCAATATAATATTAATGAGGTAAAGATAAATAGCAATAAGATAGTTTTGCAAGCTATGGTGGAAGAAATAATGATTGCTGCGTATTATGACAAAAAAAATAAAATACAGTTAAGGATCAAAAGTGTAGAATAACGGGAAGTAAAAGCGAAGGGTAGAAATATAATTTCAGTTTAATGCGCTGTGGATGGATCATTTTTTCCCGTGGATAAATCACCTCCCATTTTAAAAGGTTTCAAAATTTTTGATTTTCAATATTCAATATTCAAGTTTTCACTTTTTCCCTTTGACCTTTTTTCCATTTTAGATAGTAAAGATATGTTAGATATTTTTGTGGGTAAATATGTAATTTATGATTCATACTTCATAAGCCCCCGACTAAAGTTTTTAGCCCCTTTTATGGGGCTGGGGCTTATAAAGGCTTATGACTTCATAAGCCCGCGTGACAAACGAGACTTATTTTATAAGCCGACTTATTTTAAAAGCCCAAGCCCTAATAAGCCCCTATAAACCCCTCCCCAACCACACCCTATGTCTTTTTATTCAATAAGCTAAGATTACAAATTCAAAATCATAAAAAATTAGGAATGACCGTATCGAGTTTTATAATTAACATCCTATTTAATAAGGCAATCCCCAAATAGATTTATTCAATAAGCTAAGAGCATCCATTAGGGGAGGTTTAAGGATAGGTTTATAAAATTTAAAAAGGTTTATGTTTTGTTTTAACCATAGTGGATTTTCATTTCATAACTACATGGCATGAAAAGGTCCTAAACCTTTGACCTCTTTATAATCTTAGAACATTTAATGTATATGTTATGTGAAACAAGTATAAAGCTTTAAAATATTTTTACCATAGGAGAAATAGGTTTATCAACTCAAAAGGTTTATAAATTGTTGAGGTGGCAAAAAATATTAAATGTATAAAGCTTTATAACATTTCACCATAGTAGATGCCCTAAGATTACAAATTCATAATCACAAAAATTTAGGAATGAACGTATTGAGTTGTATAATTAACATCCTATTCAATAAGGCAACCCCCAAATACATTTATTACACCATAATCTTATTTGTAAAGTTTGTTTATTCATTAGGACAAAATCACAAAATCAAAACTCATTTTCTTTTTCAAGCTTTTATTTCAAGTAGCTTATAACCAAAACTCTTTAATTATAGCCTCGCGGCCTCACCTACACACATGTCATTTTCACCCACAATGTCATTGTTCATCTTCGCTCTTTTCATCCTCAGCATAGGTCATCGATCACACACCGTCCAAAACTCCAATTTGTAAATGTGATATGTATATTTGGATAATTGGATCCATAATGAATAGTTTGTTACAATATATATGTACAACACATGGGCTTGGCCCAATATATACATAACATAATATCTACTAATAGCTCCTCCGCAGTTGGAGCGAAAGGACGTTAAACGCTCAAACCGGACTAAAACTCATTAAATAAAGCAAATGGAAGACTCTTGATCGATAATGAATAGTTTGTTACGATATATAAATCTGATCGATAATGAATAGTTGTTACAATACATAAATATAACACAGTTGATGCATTATATACTAACAGCCCCCCGCAGTTGATACCATGTAAATGTGATGTGTATTTCTTAATTGATAATGAATAGTTTGTTACAATATATAAATATAACACATGAGCTTGCCCCAATATACATAACATAATCTACTATCACAATTGTCAGCTTTATCACACAATTACCACACTCTCAACACACACCGCTAGTCTTTTGGAAACATCCCCCAAACACCCCCAGCCTTCATGTAATCTCGTTACATTCCAACAAAAAGCTAGACGTGTCAAATTAGAAGTGAGAGTCTAACTAAATATAAACAAAAAACTGCTCCTTCCCGTACGTCTCAACTTATAAATCCATATCGCTATTTTGGGTTGTCTCAGTATGTTTGTTCACTTTGGTAGTTTACCTAATGAATCGAAACTTGAGTGGGTAAAGATAATATTTGATTAATGAAAATTGTAGTTAGTGAGAATTTTTAAAACTGTGCGCAGTTTAAAAGTGGACTTATCAAGGTAGGGTAATTTGTGAGTTAGCTAGAGGTTTTGTAATGATTGTTATTTTGGTTAGTTCTTTAGTTTTGTTAGGAATGTCTTGGTTGTTATGGTTTGAGGTTGTTCAAAGTATATAGATTTTTTGTTAGGTATTTCAAGGTGGCTCATTACCTCCCTTCCCATGTACCTAACATTTTTTATTCATTTTAATGCATTCATCGGGTATAAAACCTTTTACCCAAAAAAAATAAAAATGGACTTATGTTAGGAAGGGAGAAAGTAAAGTAATACAATATGTAGAGAAAAAACGGAATAAATTTCAGAAAATATATTAAGATTAAGAGTAAATTCATTTTACGTGAAGTGGATGAATTGAAATTTTTGCGTGAGTAAATTACTTCCCGTTAACTAGAGGTGTTTGGATAAACCTATGAATAAAGTTGATGGGATAAGGCGCGTGGGTTGACGTTAAGGCGGCGCTAAAGTGTGAGATGTAACTTTCACATTATGCAATAGACTAAAGCGTTAATTCTGAGCGGGACATGTGATGAGGCGTGAAAAAGCGCGATAAAACGCGAGGCGTGACGTTTTTTTGAATTTAACTCCGAAAAAAAAAGGTTTTTTTTTAATGAAATAAAAAAGATTACATACAAGAATAAGTTTTTGACTTAATTTTATACATATAACACTTTTTAATAACTCGATACATATAAATCTATAAGAGAAATGATAGAGGGGCCTAAATTTAGGCCTAATTTTAGGCCTAAAACCAAGTGGCATTATCTTGATGGATGTCACACATGGACCCACTTATTTTACAACAATCAAGATGATGCCACTTGGTTTTAAGCTTAAAATTAGGCCTAAGTTTAGGCTCCCCTGTCATTTCTCAATCTATAAATGTTTTCATGTTTTGTGTCGCTTTAAGTTATGTTTTAGAAACGTCGCCATAGCTTTTAAGGCGTGAAGCTTGGTCATGTCATCATATTATGTCTCACGCTATTTATAACCTCGGTAACAGTAGCTCACATTGGATCATGTACATTTATAGTCTAACTTTTAAATGTAAAACCACGAGGATCATTAGGCAAATTAACAAAAATATAAGACATTATTTTCCGACAAAAATAACCACGAGGGTGATTCATAAATTTTCAACAAGATAAGACATTTCTTTTCTTTTTTTTTCCCCTGCTAACAAAAAAAAAGATCAGGATGCACACGTATTAAAGAAGTTGTTTGTTTAATACATGCATTGCCATAACCAATTTAAATAACATAACCATAGTTTTATTTATATACTGCTCTAAAGTTAGTTTATCCATCCATGTGGGATACTTACTAAACAAGAAGTCGTTTCTATCTTCAAACTTTTTTATTGAACTGGATTAGCTCCCACTTCTCACCTCATTCCCACTCTCCGGTGTCCAGCATCATCAACTCATATAACACTTCACACTCAACCCTGACGTCACTGATCTCTTCTAGTGGTTGCCGTTAGCTTTAAGCTTAAATAATAAATATCAGTATTAGGCATAACTAGAGTTTATCCTTTAGTGTGATTATAGCTTTGGACCTTTTTTTTTTTTTTTTCTTTTTTTTTTTTGTAAAGGTTTATCCCGGTAAAATATATTAATCACATGAAGTTAAGTATAATGGAATATGGCAGAGGTACCACATTGACCTCAAGAAGAGCTTGAACAGCCACTAATCGTTTATGACATGCCTCGAAAACGATAAATAGAAATCAAAAAACAGTTATGAATCAACGTACAAAACATAGACCATCTCCCCGCTTTGCCAACCACAAAAAAGGAGTATAATGATACCACATGAGACTGCCTCCTTAAAAACCTTCTCAAGAGAAAACCCAATGGGAAAAACATTAGCGAAGGACAAAAGATTACAGCTCTCAAGTGGAACTCCAATCTTGGACCATAAATCTAACGAGAGCTTCCAATAATACTACGAAAAGCCGATGTAGAGACGTGTCACATTAGAGCCCAGAACGATCAGCAACCATATAGCCTAAATGTTTTAAGAGACCTTCTAGAATTCTTAAAAAGCCGATTGTTCCTCTCATTCCAAATGTGGTATGATGTTGCTGAAAGGAGAAGCGAACCAATAACACTAATTGTCGTACGCTTATGATCCATAGGATGAAGCCACACAACTATTCTTGCAAGCTAGAAGTAACCAAGTCCAATAGTCCATACCAGCTAACCCATGAACATAAGCCCAAACCTGAGAAGCAAAGGAGCATTCAAAGAAAAGGTGATCATGAGAGTCCAGTAGTTAATCATATAAAGGACACCGAAGCAGGTTTAATTTGGTAGAAGCACCAACATCCCATTGCCTCAGTTTATCCTGCGTTTTGAGACTTTGTCTCATAACAAGACCAAGGTGAAAAGTGTGGCGGGGAATACAATGCGGGAACCCAACAATACGACCATAACACCTCAACAACCCGAGCCCTAATAGACTCCCAAGCATTCTTAACCGAGGATTCCAATATCACTCCATTCCGATCACGCCGACGAGTAATGTCCAATTTAGATTCCTCAAGGGAGGGCATAGGTAAAAGCCCTAAATCCGGAGCTGTAAGTAGCCAAGATTGAGGCTAATTCCAAGAGTCGTTACGGACCAGGTCAACAACCTTATTACGAATATTATATCCTTCATTCGTGATGTCTCTAGGAGATAGAAATTTTATAAGAGTGCAATGAGAATACCACAAGTCATACCAAACATAAGTATTACAACCATTACCTAATTCGACCCAAACATGTGGTTGAATCATTCTCGAATTTGAAGGAGCTTACGCTATCCCCAACTCATATCCGACTTAGGAGTAACAACCCGGAAGGTGCGTCCCGTTAGTTTATATCTCTGCAGTAAAAAATCGGCCCGGACGGCCGATTAATCCCCGCATAATCGTTGATAGGTCACTAAGCGCCCGGATTTATCATAATCGGCCTATTAATCGGTTTGGTCTAAGATCGTTTTCGGTCAACAAACCGATTAATCGGACAAAT
This sequence comes from Chrysanthemum seticuspe, assembly GCA_019973895.1. NCBI lineage: Eukaryota > Viridiplantae > Streptophyta > Magnoliopsida > Asterales > Asteraceae > Chrysanthemum > Chrysanthemum seticuspe. Next base: position 18,705,380 of record BPTQ01000005.1, read on the forward strand.
CGGTCTAATCCGGTTAGTCAGATAAAACCGCTTAAAAATCGGTCAACAAAATCGCTTAAAAGTCAGATAAAATCGCTTAAAAACTGGTCAACAAATTGATTAATCAGACAAAATCGGTCAAAGATCGCATAAAAATGGTCAACAAACCAAGTAAAATCTATATTTGACTTTAAACTTTGAAGATTTATTTATTATATTTAAATTTGAACACTTGAAATATTTGAACTTTGATGCGCGATGCTTATCTCAAACATATAATATAATATAATATCTAAAATTACAAATTTTGTGCCTAAAAATTTCAATCTGATTAATCCCCGCCTAACCGAGTAATTGCTAGGCCCTACCTGACTGCCTCACTAGTGCCTAGCAATTTTTACAAGCTTGGTTTATATGTGTGAATCCAACGATCCCAAAGCGACTCCTTGTTAAAAACAATATTTCATATATGTGTCGACATAAGAGCAATATTCAATAACTCCATATTGAGAATACCAAGACCACCTTCACATTTAGGAAGACAAATATCATCCCATGCAACCTTGGCTTTCCCACACTTATAATCCCCATTGCACCAAAGGAAACCACGAATAAGCAGTTGAATATCATGAATAATACCTTTTGGAATGATAAAAACGATGCCCAATAAATGTGTATAGATGCAATAACAGACTTACAAAGTTCTAATCTCCCGGCAAAGGACAACGACTTTTTTATGGTGTTTTTATTCACTCTCGATAAGAAAATAAATACATATTGGATATTAGTGGCATTTATTGCAAGGGCAATGCTAGACCCACATAAAAAATCACAAAAAAATTCACTCGCTGACATGTCAGCGGGTGATTGGCGTATTTTGTGACAGTTTCTTTCTCCTTTCTATGACAACCGCTCACATGTCAGCGAATAAATTTTTTTATGAGTAAATTACATAAGTTGTCCTTGTGGTTTCTCAAAAGTTTCACCTACCGTCTCTCAAACTTAAAAGTTGCATGAATGGTCCCTCACGAGGCAAAAGAATAACATGAATGGTCCTTTTGTTAACGGGTGTTAAGTTTATTCCGTTATAATTTATACTTTAGCCTTTGTTGGTTAACGGTTGTTGCATCGTCGATCCTTTATTGTAACCGCCGCTTATAATTTAAAGTTTTCGACTTTAACTTTGTTTTTTTATCCGTTTTCGTCCGTATTTATACGTCTTCATCCGTTTTTATACGTTTTCGTCTGTTTTTATACATTTTTCTTACTTTTTCATCCGCTTTTGTACGATTTCATCCGTTTTTATACAAATTTCTTACATTTTTGTCCGTTTTTATACGTTTTCATCCATTTTCATACGTTTTTATTCGTTTTCGTTATTTTTATACGTTTTCATCCGTGTTCTTACGTTTTTCGTCCGTTTTTATACGTTTTCGTTCGTTTTTATACATTTTTCTTATGTTTTTAAACTTTATCATCCGTCTTTATATATTTTCTTACGTTTTTTATCCATTCTTATATGTATCCGTCAATATTTTTTATGTTTTGATATATTTTATCCGTTTTTATACGTTTCATCCATTTTATACGTTTTATTACGTGTTTATCTGTTTTATATGTTTTCGTCTATTTTTATTACGTTTTTTCTTCTGTTTTAATACGTTTTATCCGTTTTTATATGCATTAAAGTTTTCTTAGGTTTTTATTCGTTTTCATATGTTTTTGGCCGTTTTCATTCGTTTCTATACATTTTCTTCTGTTTTATCTATTTTCTTACATTTTTATCCATTTTCATCCGCTTTTATATGTTTCCGTCAGTTTTTTTACGATTTGAATATGTTTTTATCCGACTTTTTTTGTTTTCATCCATTTTATACATTAAAAATGGACGAAAACAAATAAAAATGAATGAAAATGGATAAAAACGTGAGAAAATGTATAAAAACGGATAAAAAGAATATAGAAACGGTCAAAAACATTTGAAAATGGATAAAAACCTATGAAAACGTAAAAAAAACGTATAAAACAGATGAAAACGTATTAAAACAAAAAAAAAAACGTAAGAAGAATAAACAAAAACATATAAAACGGATAAAAATGAATGAAAACCTAAGAATAACATATAAAAACGGATAAAAACATGTCAAGACGTAAAAAAATGACAAAAACATACAAAGATGGACAAAGATGAAAAAAAACATAAAAATAACAAATGAAAACATATAAAAACGGGTAAAAACATATCAAAGCGTAAAAAAACTGACGAAATCGTATATAATCAGATGAAAATGGATGAAACTTAAGAAAACATATAAAAATGGATAAAAACGTATAGAACGAATGAAAACGGTCAAAAACATATGAAAACGGATAAAAACCTATGAAGATGTAAAAAAACGTATAAGAGCGGACGAAAACGTATAAAAACGTAAGAAAGATGGACAAAAACGTATAAAACGGGTAAACACGTAAGAAAACGTATAAAATGGATGAAATCGTATAAAAACGGATGAAATCGTATAAAAGCAGATGAAAACGTAAGAAAAATGTATAAAAACGGACGAAAACGGAAAAAAACATATAAAAACGGACGAAAACAGATAAAAACGTATAAAAACGAATGAAAACGTATAAAAACGGACGAAAACGGATAAAAAAACGAAGCTAAAGTTGAAAACTTTAAATTATAAACGGTCGTTGCAGTAGAGGTTAAACGATGTAACAGTCTTTAACCACATGGGCTAAAGTGTAAATTATAACTGAATAAACTTAACACCCGTTAACAAAAGGACCATTCATGTTATTCTTTTGCCTCGAAAGGGACCATTCATGCAACTTAAGTTTGAGGGACGATAGGTGAAACTTTTGACAAACCATAAGGACCATTTATGTAATTTACTCTTTTTTTTTATTAATTTTATTCTGATTTGTTTACATCTTTTTGGGTATTTGTATTTATTTAATTCTACTCGTCATTCACTTCCTATTTACAATTAAATCCCTCTAGATGCTTTCCTTCACAGGCCGATATATGTAGGATAACAAAAAGTAGTAAGAGGTTTATTTATTCACTAGCCAGGGTACACACGCGTTGCGGTGACGGGTACCATGTTAATAAATTTTCTGCGAGTAATGATGATTATATGTTTTGTGCGACGAATGGAAATAATATTATGAAGTTAAGAGGTATTTTCCCGTTGTTTTTTACGATGATAAATATAAAAAGAGGCATTTAATGAAAAGAAAGCATGAATACAAGAAAGGCGACGTATACGACCATTGTTTTAAAAACCGGATCGGCCCCGACGGTTCAACCGAAAATTGGTTTGTCCGGAACTGTCCGGCTGAACGGGATAAAACCGCCAAAGAGCACCAAAAACCGGTTCGGTGCCCATTCAGGTTAAATAAATCATGTATACGTCGATAACAAAGGAAAGTTATATAAGTGAGTAAATTACATAAATGGTCACTGTGGTTTGTCCATTTTTTCACATTTAGTCACTAAACTTTTTTTTGACAAGGTCAGTCACTAAGGTTTCAAATCGTTACAGATCCAGTCATTAAGGTTTCAATTTAATTACATAAATGGTCACTGTGGTTTGAAACTTCAGTGACCATTTATGCCACGAAATGGACTGAATATGTAACGATTTGAAACTTCAGTGACCATGTATGTCAAAAAAAAAGTTCAGTGACTAAATGTGAAAAAATGAACAAACCATAGTGACCATTTATGAAGTTTTTGGTGTATGATTAGCTTATACAATAGATATAGTTACATGTACTTTTTTTGGGTGAAGGCTGAATATACGTAACAAACTTTCTCAAATTTGCCAATATACGTAACATAGTTATTTTAATCTCCGCATACGTAATATACTTCCAAATCTTTACCAATATACGTAATATTGACAGGTTACCACTTTAAAAAGTTACAATAATGGTCCCTGCCATTTGCGTTGGCTTTCACCGTGAGTCCTTTGACATTTTTTCACTTAAAAAAGTTATAATAATTGTCCCTTTGGTTTGATTTGACTTTTACCGTTAGTCCTTTGACTTTCATCTGTTTCATACACATTTTTTACACATTTTTATACATGATTTTTACATGTTTTATACACGTTTTTATACACCTTTTTACACACGTTTTTATATACGTTTTTTACACGATTTTATGCACGTTTTTATACACGATTTTATATACATTTTTTACACATTTTTATACACGTTATTTACACATTTTTATACACGTTTTTCACACACGTTATATAAAGACGTGTGTAAAATACGTGTATAAAAATGTGTGTAAAAAGGTGTATAAGAACGTGTATAAAACATGAAAAAATCATGAATAAAAATGTGTAAAAAATGTGTATGAAACTGATGAAAGTCAAAGGACTAACGGTAAAAGTCAAATCAAACCGTGTATAAAAACGTGCATAAAATCGTGTAAAAAACGTATATAAAAACGTTTTTTAAAAATATGTATACAAACGTGCAAAAAAACGTACATAAAACAGCGTATAAAAATGTGCATAAAAACGTGTAAAAAAACGTGTATAAAAATGTGTAAAAAACGTGTATAAAAACATGTAAAAATGTATATAAAATTGTGTAAAGAACGTGTATAAAAACATGTAAAAAAGCGTTTATAAAACGTGTGAAAAACGTATATACAACCGTATATAAAAACGTGCATAGAATTGTGTAAAAAACGTATATAAAAACGTTTTTAAAAAGCGTGTATAAAAACGTGTAAAAAAACGTACATAAAACCATGTATAAAAATGTGTAAAAAATGTGTATAAAAATGTGTTAAAAAAACGTATTTAAAAACGTGTGTAAAAACATGTTTAAAAACGTGTAAAAACGTGTATGAAAAAGATGAAAGTCAAAGGACTAACGGTGAAAGCCAAAGCAAACCACATGGACCATTACTGTAACTTTTTTAAATGAAAAAATGTCAAAGGACTAACGGTGAAAGCCAACGCAAACGGCAGGGACCATTATTGTAACCTTTTAAAGTGGTAATCTGTCAATACTACGTATATTGGTAAAGATTTGAAAGTATATTACGTATGTGGAGATTAAAATAAGTATGTTACGTATATAGGTTAATTTGAGAAAAGTTTGTTACGTATATTCAGCCTTCACACACTTTTTTTTTAAACATTAAATGAAAGGTTGAAAAGTCAAATGGTTAAATATTGTTGTGTTAAAAGGTTGTAAATTATGCATGATTATTTGTGTTGTTGAATTTTAATTTTACTATCTTATTATCATTAATGCCCCCAAGGAGCTTTATGCACTATAAGATAGTAAGATAACATACACTTTTGCCATAGTTAGATATATCAAAGAAATCAAAATCAAAATGAGTTTCTATAGAAATACATATCTTCTTATACAATAAGCTAGATCCAAATTATATTAATGAAAAATAGTAAAATCAAGGGCAATTATTTTTAAAAGTTATCATACTTGCCACAACTTGCTTTTGTAGGCAGTGAACAATTTTTTTTGCTTTTGGGGGTACTTTTCTTTCAAATTCACCCTTTTTAGAGTTCTATGTGACATTTTTGCCCTTCGGGAAAAAAATTCTAATAGCTATGAGGGGCAGAAATGTCAAAAAAATTCACAAAATACCTAAAAAGGATGAATTTGAAAGAAAAGTACCCATAAAGGTAAAAACTTGTGTTCGCTACCCAACAAAGCAACTAATGGCAAGTATAATACCTTTTAAAAACATTATTGACTTTTTGGGAATCCATCTTGCTTGAATTAAACATGCATCCTGTAGAATTTATTAGAACCGTTAAAAACGTTTTTAAGGTGATCACGACTTAGTTACTCCCTACATAGATATGTGTTAAATAAACATAAATTAAGTGTTTTGCTAAACTTATGTGAGTGGGCTTATGAGCCTATATAAGTGGGTTTTGATAAGCCCAAATTTTGTGGCTCATGTGAAGGGGTGGACTTATATAACAGTATTGTATATAAAGACTTATAACCCCATTTAATAGCTATATCATTTAATGTTTGTATATTTTTTTGTTATTTTACCTTATTAATTATGATAAGCTAAGTTAAATACTTAGCATGGGCTTATTAACTTATGCTATATAAGTTACAAGCCAGTTTATATAACATAAGAATAAACTCAGTTCATAAGCTTATCCAAACCACCCCCCCCCCCCCCAATAACGTTATACAGTGTTAAACCTTATTTGTGATGATAAAAAAGAAGGCTATTTTTTATTTATAAATTTGAAATTGTTATGCCTAAATATCTCCAAATACTACTTACATTTACAATATGATACTTTACATTCATCACTCGTTTAAAACTTTATTCAACATAGTCAGATAGAGATTAATGTGAATAACATAAAACAAAAAACACTAAAATAACTCAAAATAAAATGGGATTTAAGCCTTTAGTTTCATCCCACAAGGTGGAAAAATATAAAAAGTAACTAGAAACGCTTATAATGAAAGTAATTACAAATACAACTATCTATTCATTATATTCACTTCTAGTTATACAAATTAACTTAAAATTTCAACTTATACATTACCTTATTGTTTGTTCATTCATTTATATAGGACAAAATACATTCGTTAATAGTTATACTTTGAAGTTAGGCTTAAACCAAAACGTCATTATTCGACTTCACTCCCCTCGTGAGTCACAACCGAACCAACTTTTATCCAAACATCCACTCTTCACATTCATATCCACCCTCCCACACTCTACGCGCACCAGTTAGAAAACCGCACTATGAATGTGCACATCGAGTCATATACCGACATTACTTAGCTCGAAGATCACATTATGCATTATGGTCTTATTTTTCCTATTGATTGATTCTTTTTTTGAGGTTGTATCTTGCAAAACTGATTAAATTGTTAAAAACATTTTTGAGGTGCTTTTGACTCTTGTATAGGAACTAAGGGGACGCTTGGTTCAAATCAAGGAATGACAATAGCAAAGATAATAGGAATACTAAGGAATGCAATGCCGTAACCCCCATTTTGTTGAGTAATGGTTGATTACCCTGTTTTGGGTAATGCTCCATTCCATTATATTGAATCAAGCATAGTTAATGATTATGTTTCTCATTCCTCACCCTTTAATACCACCAACAAAGCATTCCTAAGAAAACAAATACGTATTATTTGCAGTGTTGTTTCTAATCACTGTAGGGAGTTTTTTTTTTTTTTTTTTTTTTTTTTTTTTTTTTTTTTTTTTTTTCATTTTTTATATATTTGTTTTTCTTTACCAATTTATATGAGCATTCTATATTCTCTCATATTTTATTTCTATGGCGAATGTTTTTAAAATGTATCATACTTGCTACCATTTGCTTTTTGTGTGTAGCTAACAAAATCTTTTGCTTTTGTGGGTATTTTTTTTTCAAATTCATCATTTTTTGGGTATTTTGCGAAATTTTTGGACATTTTTGCCCTCTTAGCTAATAGAAAAAAAACTTTCGAATGGCAAAAATGTCACATAGTAAAATAAAAATAATTAATTTGAAAGAAAAGTACTCACAAAAGCAAAAAAATTGTTTGTTACCCACAAAAGCAAATGATGACAAATATGATACATTTTAAAAAATATTTGCCCTTATTTCTACTCATCTGACTATCCACACAAAATTATAAAATATGTTTTTCAGTCATTATCGGTCGTCATCTAACATCAGTTTTAACCATATGTTAGAATCTTGTAAGATAACATGTAAGAGGAAATATCATCTCTTTATTTATAAACCACCAACATAGTATTTATGATATAGAGTCGGTTGTTGGGATAAGAAGTTAAAACTTGGAGCATTCATTTGGGCTTCATCAAACCTTACTATCAAATTACTCTTTGTAGGAGTTAACATAAAGGGAAAAATACAATTTACCAAGAAACAAGCAAAATTTAAAACTAGCAATTGAAGACGTATGGCAAATTATGCAACGTGCAACTGTAATCTGTGAACGTATAATTGTCTTTATGTTGCATAACATTGGAACGCAAGTTTTTCTTACGCAGATTAGTGTTTATATACAGACTTTCTTGCTTTCAACTTATACTGCTTGAGCGATGTGAGATTTAACCCAACACCCCCTAGGCATCGTATCTTGAGTATGTGAAAACATGAGAAGCTTACATAGTCTACATGCCACTTACCATATCTCTAGCCTCACATCACAACGCCATTGTTGCTCTTCACTCGTCTCATCACCTTCCACATTCACCCCCTAGCAAACTCAATCACAGTTTCGATGCAACAGAATTATGAGTCACCGGTGAAGCAACCATTGGTCGATCCTGGGTGTAGATCTGGGTGTGGAGTACAACGTATTTGCTAATATTCGGCTTGAACCATTATGCATTTTGGTGTTATATCTTTCTTATCGTCGATTCTTTACTACGTTATTGAGGTTGTAATTTGCTTGAGTTGCACATATATTGTAGAATTAATTTGCTAACACTCAGGGGGCATTTGGTTGGGGAGTTTGAAATTCCGGAATTTTAAATTCTAAGAAATTTAAATTATTGGGAATTTAAATTTCGGAATTTAAAATACCTTCGCATGTTTGGTTGACAGAAATTTATACACTTTTTTATTTTTTTAATATAAATTTCATAAATATTCTATTTGAAAGTTTATAAAAAAAATTATAAAAAAAGTTTAAAAAAATTTATAAAAAAAAAAAATTATAAAAAAAGTTTATAAAAAATTAAAAAAAAAAGTTTATAAAAAACGTTTATAAAAAAAGTTTATAAAAAATTTATAAAAAAAGTTTCTAATTTTTTTTTCATAAATATTCTATTTAAAAGTTTATAAAAAAACAACAAGAAAACAAGTTTTTAATTTTTTTTTCCAAGTAAATTAAAATTCCTCACTTTTTGAAGGCCTTCTAAATTCTTCATTTGAAGGAATTTTAATTTGTGTTGCCATTTAAAATTCCTCCTTTCTAATGAACCAAACACAGTAATTAGGGGAATTTTAATTTCAGGTTCTACTAATTCCATGAAATTGCTCCAACCAAACACAGTAATTAGGGGAATTTTAATTACAAATTCCACTAAATTCCATGAAATTGCTCCAACCAAACACACCCTCAGAGAAATTGGAGGGGTTTATTCACTCTCGTATAAGTGGTATTTACTGTATATTGTTTATTATATCTTTTTGAGGATTTGTTATCTTAATATAATGTTACTCGTCATTCACTTCCTAGCCGACGTGGGATGACGAAAAGTCCAAAAGCAGATTGATGTAAAACAATTTGTTACAACGTATGTTTTGAATTTACCTAGCTATAAATACTAGCCAGAAAGTGTTCACACTCATAAAAACTTTAGTCAAACTAGACAATTTGCATACGTTCAGAAATGTGGTGATGCATGACAAAATGAGTACAAATAGCCAGAAGCATGTTTTCTACTTTCTAGTGAAGAAAATGGGAGCTTGTTTTCTAGTGAAGCAAACTGAAGCTTGTTCTCCAGTGAAGTAAGCGGGAGCTTGCAAAAAAACGAAGCATTCACGTAAAACATATCTAATTATAGCCTAATATTCCTATTCATATATTGCTCCAAAGTTTACATATTCATCGATGTGGGACAATTACAAAAACAAAACTCATTCTACCTTCAAGCATTTGTCAAACTTTTGTACGTTTAAAAATGGCTTAACGACCACGTCTCCACCCTCACAGCCTCGTTACACACATACAAACAAAACTACATTGAGCCATCACCGAATCAACTAGAATACATTACACTCACTTTGCACATATAGATTGGCGTCACATGTGAAGACCAAGACCGCCGCTCTCTTCGATACCATCCCACCAAACACCATCAAGCTCAACGGTTACATTCCTCTTATTATATTAAGAAAATCATCCATGAATCGTGATGTATGCCCTGGTCTGGTCATATGAAGAACACACCAAATATTTAAATAAGGCGATCATCATGAAAACAACATATATAAATGATTAGTGGTACTTCCTTTGCTATATGTCGAGTCTACCATGTATTTCAAAAGGCAAAACATACATTTTATGAAATATCCAAGTGAGTTTAAAGATATGCACTGCCACAAGTCCACGACAATTTTTTCATGACTAATTACATTCAAGGCAAACAGAAACACTACTGACCATAAACATTCAAACTCATATATGTTTATAGGAGGTTGTGGCTCTAAAATGAGTTTTTCAATATCCATAAACATTCAAACTCATATCTGTTTAGAGCTAATTATGATTCAGGTTCTTCGTATATTTACATTAAATCGCAGCATATTTCTTCTTGCTATTGTAGTTTTGACTTTCTACAAAGACACTATCCTTACTACATGTATCTTGTAGAATTTATTGTAGCTGTTAGAAACGTTTTTAAGGTGATCGCGACTCCACAAAATTGAAACGTGCAAAGGTGCACGATATATATTTATATGTAAAAATTAGCCATATCTATACTCCATTATTTGCTACACTAATCAAATTTCAAAGTATCTTGCCTTATACGACTATCAATGCTTCTGGTTTAGTTACTCCCTACATATATACGATAAGCCAACACATTCATACAATATGCTACCAAAACATAATAAAAATTGAATAAGAACGAGAATCTCAGTGTTAAAGCTTATTTGTGATGATAAAAAAAAGTTATTTGTGTATTTATAAGTTTGAAAATGTTATACCCAAATTTCTCCAAATACTACTGACATTTACAATCTGATAATTGAGATAGAGATCAACTATAGATTGAAGTCTCTTCATTCAAAAAGTTAAATAAGAATGACATAAGACGAGAAACAGTAAAATAAAATAAAAGAAAAAGTATTAAAGTAAGACTACAAAATAAATACTCGAAAGAAAATGTAAGCCTTTGGTTTCATCCAACAAGGTCAAAAAAATATAAACTACATTCGATTAAAAATGGTAACAATATCCACTATTAAAGTAATATTTTATATATTTTTTTAATACTCAAACTTTTATCAGTTTTCGTTCATAACTCATAATTTTTATTTTCGCAATTACTACCTATTAAACTCATAAGTTGCATTGACGGTCACCAAAACACAAGTTCGCAAATATAATTATCAGCCACTATACATCGTCGTTTTACGTGAGTATTCGTTAAACTTCGGATAAAAAGATTAACGGTCACCAAAACACAAGTTCGCAAATATAATTATCAGCCAATATACATCGTCATTTTGCGCGAGTATTCGTTAAATTTCGGATAAAAAGAAAAAGAGAAAATTACCAAAAGAGGCCAAATTTTCAAGGGTGTTCCAATTTTTTGACACTTTTCTTATCTATTTCCCAAAAGAGCCATGCTCAACTGCTCGACTCCATTATTTTTATGACACGTGTCATGTGGTAGGTGAAGATATTTTTTACTTTTAACTCAAATGACTAATTTACCTACATATATAAATACCCCTTTCTCTTTCCATCTCTCCCACTACACCAACAACAGATCTGGGACCGATCCACAAACACCAGATCATTTTTTTTGTGTATTTCTCGCTAATCCACAAACACAAGATCCACAAACACCAACACCAAATAATCTCGAAATAGTAACAAAAACACCAGAAATAGTAACAATAACAATAAATATTCAAATGTGTACTTCTCGCTAATCCACAAACACCAGATCCGTCAAATGCCTCGGTGAAGATCCGGCACCGATCCGTCAAATGCCTCGGTGATGCCCAACCAGTAAGATGATTGCCGGCAAGATCCGTTTAAATGTCTACCTAACTCTTGATTTGTTTCGGTCACAGGTCTGAATGAACTCATTTAGAGGTGGTGATAATTTTTGTTAAGGTTTATTATGTTGGAAATCGAATGAACCTGATGAGGGTGCGTTTTGTCTCAGGTTCCCAAGAGCAGCAGGGGTGGTTGCTTTTATGTTGGGGTGGAGAAAAAGATTCTGGTGATTCCGGCGATATTTTTAAGATTCTGGCGATAGCAGCAGCAGATTCCGGCGAAACTTTTCATGTAATATTGATTTTTAAGTTAACTTTGATAACTTGCATTTCATATGGTTGATGAAGAATCTTTTGATGCGTGATATTTTTTTGGTCAATATTTTATGATTCTCATAGATTTCTTTTGATAGGTCGTGAAGAAGCGATAAAAATACAAATTGCTACAAATACGAAGAGCATATGAATGAAATTGAGAGACATATTGAAGTAGGAAAAATGATGAATGCAATAGTGATATTTCTAAGACAGAGAAGTATTCCAAGTCAAACAAAGATGGCTTCAATCGTATTATTTTCTTAGTCAGATTGATAGTGGAGTTTGAAACTTTCATTATGTATATACATCTATTTTCAGATATGTTATGCGTGGTATTTATTTATTTTTTGTATTTTTTTTTAATAAAATTGTGGTTAATTCAGTAAAGTTATGTTGGAGATGGATTTATTGAATAGGTGGATCGAGTAATGAAATAAGTAATTTTGTAAGTATAGATAATTTTTGTGGTTGAGCAACGGTGGTCGAGCAGTAGACCAGTGGCAGTCGACCAGTTTAGCAGCGGTGGTGGTGGTGGTTATGGACTGGTAAGGTGGTGAGCAGTGGTGGTCGAGCAGTTGAGCAGTTATAGTCGAGCAGTTGAGCAGCGGTGGTGGTGGTGGTGGATGGAGTTAGGTGACGGTAGGTGGGATAATTAATAAAAAATATAATAAAGGGTAAATTTGTCATTTAAGAAAAAGTAAAAAAGCATGTTTACCTAACTCTAGTACTAGTATGGACACATGTCACAAAAGAGGTGGAGTCGAGCAGTTGAGCATGGCTCTTTTGGGAAAGAGATGAGAAAAATGTTTAGAAAATGGATCACCCTTCTCAAAGAAAAAAGGAAATGCATGTATTAAAGAAATTGGTTTATTACTTGTGATCCCACAATCTTTCTAACAAATATTTCCGTAGTCTTAGTTATATAATCCTCTAAAGTTACTGTATCCAATGATGTGGGATACTCACGTACCGAACAAGAACTCATTTCTTTCTACACATTTTTTGATTCAAGTGGCTTCGCACCTCACTCCCACTCAATCTGGCATTGACGATCTCTTATAGTCGTTTTCATTAGCTTAAAGCTCACAAACTAAATATCAGTGTTCCTTGACGTTGCTGATCCCTTCTACCGGTTGTCATTAGGTTAAAGCTCACCTACTAAATATATATATTCTTTTGATTGACTATAGGCATAACTAGAGTTTCCTCTTTAGTGTGATTAGAGTTTTGGACTTCTGGTGTGGTGGTGTAGCAGATTTTGAGTCAATGTGGAGCAATTATCGGTCGTGGGTTTAAGATCGTGGTGTGGAGTACTACAAATTTGTTGATATTCGGCTTGAACCATTGGGCATTTTGATGTTATCTTTCTCATCGATCAACTCTTGATAAGTTATTCACTTATTGAGGATGTATTTTGCTTTAAATTGAACATTTATCTTGTAGAATTTATTAGGACCATTTAAAACGTTTTTAGGTGATCGCTACTTCACGAAATTGAAACGTGCAAAGTTGCACGATACATATGCATGCACAACAATAAAGTATATAGGTTTTTATGGATATAGAAAATCCTCTCAAGTAAAAATTAGCCATATACTACACCCCTTTAATTTCTACAGTAATCAAATTTCAACGTTTCTTGCCATATACCAACAATCAACGCTTATTTTTTTCTGGGTAAAGGGTTTCTATACCCGGTAAATAGAATAAATGAAATAATAATATTTGTTGCATGAGAGAGTGGCGATGAAACCACTTTATCCCTATTACATCACACAAACCCTGTACCATGATTCGAACAAACTCGAATCACAACTACCAAACGATAAACAATATATCAATTGGATTAAAATAAAACACTACGTAACAAAACTATCAAGTAAAAAAAATGATCCAACAGCTACGTCACTTCAGTAAGAATAAGCCAATGACCTAATGCCTTTACCACACAGGATGTTTTCTTCAAATGTAAAGAGGTAATCTTCAAACGCACCATTTCAATAATAAGGTCACTTACCTTAGGTTCCTTTCGTACATCTTTCAAATGAATGCAATTATTACGTTCTTGCCAAAAAAAAAAAAAAAAAAAAAAAAAAAAAAGTTGAAGCAACCAATGCTACCACGCTTGTGAAAGAGTTTCTATTCCAACTCGGGACCAACCAAGCCACAATGTCATTTAACTTAGCAGGAGCATTATGTATATTTGCCTTCTGTACCGTCATGCGCCACAGTTTAAACGAGTACGAACACTAGAAAAAGAGGTGTTCATGCGACTCTTGAATAAGCTTACACAAAGCACACCGAAGCAAGTTTAAGTTGACGTTATCACCGACATCCCATTGCTTCATTCTATCATGTGTTTTCAACTTTCAAACCATAATAAGCCATAAGAGGAATGCATGTCTTGGAATACAAGACGTGTGTCAAACAACATGAAACCAATCGACCTCTTGACTACTTGGACGAATTTATTCCCATACTAGCTTAAAAGCATAAGTATGCGAATTTCCATCACTTTTGTCCCATAAAACTTGATCCTCTCTATTAGAAAAAATTGGGATATCAAGAAGATTTAAAGTGGGAAAAAGGTCTAACCAAGTGTTTGAGAAGTTCCACGAACCACTGTTCACCATGTCTACGAATAGAAAAGTGACTTTTCAAAGGAGAAGAATTGGACGAGTAGTCAAACCAGAATGATGTTTTATGACCATTCCTAATAGAGTGCCAAAAGAAGGGACGAACCGCGTATCTGAAGAATCTTTCTCCAACCCCAACTTACATTAGACATTAGAGGCACATCCCAAAAAATGTAATTGTGTTTTGTAGCCACACATTTCAAATAAGAAAGATATTTATAAGGGGAGATGCATCTATTTTAATAGATGCATCTGAAATATGTGGTTGTGGTTTCTTCTTATCCTTCTCATTTTAATTTATCTTCTTATTTGATCCTAACTCATGGAACCAAACCATCAATCGGGCTTGGGCCATTTCTATCCACTAATACTCCCCCGCAATCTGAGCAGTGAAATCATGAAAACTCGGATTGAATGAGATAATTAAATACACACTGAAGCAATAAAATTTTTGTTGATGATGACGTTCGAAAACAAGCGGAGAAAAATCTTCACCAACAACACCAAAAGCAAGATAAATGATTGCAAAGCAAAAGCAGTAAAACAATTAATTTTGATAACGACATCCGACTGCAGCGGAGATTAATCTTCACCATGGATCAACAACAAACAAAGAAAAAATAAATAAAAGCAAAGAATAGATCTTTTTTTTTTGGATAAATGGTGGTGAGGGTTTGACGGGGTGACATAGAAGAGGCGGCTCAATATAGCCACCTAGGTATGAGAATCAGACCCCCTCTGATTCCATGTTAGACATTCAAAACCCCGCAGGTAATACGTTTTATCGATTATGATATATATAAAAGCAATTACATAATGAAACCGTAATGGACTCAAACCCTCAATCGAGCTTGGGCCATATCTATACACTAATAATCTCAACCCTCATGGCCTCACCCACATCTCAACTTTTATCCAAAAACCCCCTCCTCACATTCATCTCTGCGTATCCCCCACATCTCAATTTTTATCCAAATACCCCCTCCTCACATTCATCTCTGCGTATCCCACAAACGTAAAAACTCGTTTTTGTATTTTTGAAAAACAAAAATACCAAATTGAAACCGACGTACCTATTATATAAGTAAATAACAAATACGGTTGCTTCACAACTAGGTAATTGTTTATACCAGTATCGTCTTACTTATATATTGTTGTAGAGTTTGTTTATCTATCTATGTGGGACAAAGTCTCAAAACCAAAACTCTTATCCTTCTTCAAGCTTTTGTTTACTACAATATCTCCATCCTCACTCCTCCGCCTACAGACGCTCAAACACCTCATTTCACACACAACGTCATAATGTCATTGTTTAATTTCTCCCTTCTCAACATCACAACCAACAACTCAACCTAAACACCCATTCCTCACATTCAATTCATTTCATCCCTTTCACACTCTCTATGACGTACACTATAGTATGCATGCTCATTCCGCTTTATGTACTCTTGTTATATTCCAACAAACTAACCGGTCACACTTCTTAAAAAAGAATTAAAAAAGCAACCATGCATCGTGACATATATAACCAGGTCATATGAAGTTCAAGCTAAAGGCTTCAGAAGGCATAAAAATTCAAACATATATACATCTTGCGGAATATCGAAAGTGAGTTTAAGGAAATGTGACACCACAAGGACATTCTTTACAATTACAAAATCTATCCGCGGAAAATGGAAACTATACTATATATGAGTCGTATATATGGATTGTGGTTCTCCCGTGAGATTTTCAATGTTCATCACTAGGTATCTTTGTATTCAAATGATCATAAAACCTCTTTCAAACTCATATCTTCATAGTACAAGCTATCACATTCAAACAAAGAATGCCTATGATGTTCTAAATGCTTCCAAATACATTGAGTTGTGAGCATTCCATTGTGTAAATACTCATTTGTTTTTATGTTCTCTTCTAGTGGTTGGTTATGAGACTAACTTTGAACTCAAATACTAAAGTAAATTAATTACAGGCTAAGATATCTAGAGTGTCCACTTCAGTATGATTACGGGAACAAGATCGACTCTAGCTTCATTAGAGTTACGATGCAACAGATTCTCATCAGTCATCGGTTAAGCAACTATATGTTTGGTGAAGACTGAAGATATCTGACGTATGGTTATCGCCGATAAGAACAAAATCAGATTCATGTTTAAGTTTTTTAATCATTGTTTTGGTGGTTTGATGATTAACTAAAAGGAATGTGACGAGTGAGTTTGCTAGAATGTGTTGAGAGTATGTGAAGCTGAGTGAGTGTTAGGGGTGTGCAAGAAACCGAAAAACCAAACCTAAACCGGGAAAAACCGAAGAACCGAAACCAAAAAAACCGAAACCGATTGAAAAACCGACGGTTCGGTTTTTATATTTTGAAAAAACCGAAGTTTTTGGTTCGGTTTGGTTTTAGCTTTAAAAACCGACCAATAGAAACCGAACCGACATTTAAAGTGAAAATAATATATCTTGCCTTGTTATTCATAAATAATATAAGTACTGTATCTTGATATCTTCCTTTTACATTACCGTTGTCAATGACGCATTTCAAATGTGTGATAACTCTGCTAATATTTTATTTCATAACAATATACATAACACAAATGTGCTTTAAGGTAAAAAAAAATGGGTACACAAATGTCACAAGAACACATTAAGTTTGAATGTTAATGGTTGTTCCAGTTGGAGATGGTGCAATTACATCAAAAGATTGAAGATCTTGTTCCAACATCATTTTTTTTTTTTCGTTTACACACCCTTCAATTGTTTCAGTGTACCTTTCAAGCTCTAACAAATCCTTGGAACTTGGAGGCAACTTTGAGAATGTTGGCACTTGATTTAAAACAGTTCTTTACCCGTTTTAGTACCGTTGTACCGGCCGGTACCGGTTTAAGATATGGTTCTATTTTATGATATATGTCAAATCTACTTTGAAAAAGCAAAGCTCGATAAATCGTATAGAAACCGAAAAAACCGAAAAACCAAACCGAAAAAAAACCGACAACCGAAAAACCAAACCGACATAAAACCGAAACCGAATGGTTTCTAAAAATCAAAAACCGAAATTTTTCGGTTCGGTTTCGGTTTTATACAAAAACCGAGCCAAACCGAACCATGCTCACCCCTAGTGAGTGTACCGATAGTTTTTCGTGGGATGTTGCCGAGGGACTGACAACTTGGAGATGTAGTAGAGTGAAGGAATAATGATAATGTGAGCGAAATCAGGTGTTTGTGTGATGCAGGTGAGGTGTAAGGAGAGAGATGTGGTGGTTATGTCAGTTAAAACAAAAGTTTGAGAAATGAAAAGAGTTTTGATTGTGTGACTTTATCCCATATAGATTGTTGAACAAACTCTAGATCAGTATATTAGTAACACTATGGAAGTATTAAATAAGAAAAAATTGCAATTCTATGTATTGAATGAGAGATGGTTTACTAGTAAATTTGTTTAATACATGGATTTAAATTTCTTCTTTTTATGTCAAAAGACCTAATTTATATATGAACAAATAAACAACTTAATAATGTAAACAACTCTAATTTATATATGATGTGTTGATTTAGTACAAGGGTAGTAGTTTAATAAAGTCGTGGAGATTTGAAAAATGCTAAACGAGAATAAACATGTGTTTATTGAACATGTAATTGCAGTCCATCTTGACGATGAGTTCCACGATGATAACCGATTATCACTTAATGTTATAAACATCAGTTACAATGTTACTGTTGTATAACAACTCATACTAATTTTTGGGATCTTGAGCTAATGTGTTTGCAGTCCATGTTACTGTTACTGTTGTATAACAACTCAGTTACAATGTTACTGTTGTATAACAACTCATACTAATTTTTGGGATCTTGAGCTAAACGAGAATAAACATGTGTTTATTGAACATGTAATTGCAGTCCATCTTGACGATGAGTTCCACGATGATAACCGATTATCACTTAATGTTATAAACATCAGTTACAATGTTACTGTTGTATAACAACTCATACTAATTTTTGGGATCTTGAGCTAATGTGTTTGGATGCGTTTAGAACATCATAGTCATTCTTTGTTTGAATGTGATGGCTTGTACAATGAAGATATGAGTTTGAAAAAGGTCTTATGATTTGAATACTTAGACACCTAGTGATGAACATTGAAAATCTCACTAGAGGAACCGCAATCCATATATACGACTCATATGTAGTATTGTTTCTATTTTCCTCAGATAATATTTCGCGAAATGTATATTTGTTTGAATTTGTATGCCTTTTGAATGACATTGTCTGACTAGGGAAGTACCACTAAATTCATTTATGTCCGGTTCGTCACCTTATTCGAATCTTTGGCTTGTACTACATATGACCCAGTGTAGATATATGCCATGATTCATGGTTTCTTTTGCCAATTTTTTAAACAAGCGTGACTAGTTAGTTTATTGGAATATAACGAGAGTACATAAACCGGAGTGAGCATACTTATAGTGTATGTCGTGGAGAATCTGAAAGGGATGAAATGAATGCAAGTAATGGGTGTTTGGGTTGAGTTGTTGGTTGGGATGATGAGAAGGGTGAAATCGAACAACGACATTGTGGGTGAAATGAAGTGTTGAGTGCGTGAAGGCGAGGGCGTACGATGCATATATTGTAGTAAACAAAAGCTTGAAGAATGAGAAGAGTTTTGGTTTTGCGACTTTTCCCACATAGATGGATAAACAAACTCTACAACAATATATAATCAAGTCGAAAGGGATGCACGCTATAAATGATGCACACTATAAAACCATTTAAGCTAATCGTATGGGTTAAATTTAATTATTGCATAAATATGTTTGTTTCAATTTGTTTTTTTACGTTTTTGGAATACAAGTTTTTAGCTTTATGCTTTTCGAAAAAACAAAAACAAGTTTTTACGTTTGCGGGATACGAGTTGTGAGATTTTACATTTTCTTTTCCACTACGTACGTCTGTGGGATGCGAGTACGTGAAAATCGAACCGAAATAGCTATTTTCTCATGAAAATCCAACCGAAATAGCTATTTTCTTTTAAATTTAAACTATCCTTAGCTTTATCTGAAAAGTGGGGATTATTTAATATTTTTATCACACCCTTAAATCACTTTTTTTTTTTGGGTAAAGGGATTATACCCGGTGAATAAATTAAAAAATGATAGGAGTTTACGTACATGGACATGCTCAAAAACTATGTGTTTTGGACATGCTCAAAAACACAACACCCAATGAGACCAAGCTTGAAAACAAAGAACAAAAAAAAAAAAAAAAAAAAAAACACGAACACAGTAAACTACACTAGCCCTCTAGCTCACCAAATGCAAATAATCAGCCTGCATCCATTAGAATGCTTGAAATCCGCTATGTCTTTCGCATCTTGTTTACCCGAGGCTTCTTCTTGAATTGAATTGAAAGACAAAAAGACAAGAAAAAAAAACGTGGACTTAGGATTATCTACTAAATCTTAGGTTAATCTTCACCATTAGATCAAACTACATGGATGGTGGGGATTTATCCATTGGTAAGCATAAATTTATAAGTAAGCCAAATAAAGTGACTCATGTTTTCTATCAAAATTAAACTTAAATATCTATATCTTTAGAATTATTCCAAACTTATTTAGAAAGTGAACATAAACACAACTCAAATGGATTATCTAATATTACCATAGCACCATTAACCATTTTTCTAACAATAAGCAAAATTGAACATTGTGTGTGTAGTTTTGGCGAGATTGCATATGTACATAGTGTTGAAATGTGTTTTTTTCATTTACTTGAAGAACATTAGAATTCATTCTGGTTTTAGTTTAATTGCGACCAATGTTATTCGAAAGTTGTTACGACGTAAAATTTAACAAAAAAATAATTATTATCGATTATCTTACGAACATATATTATGTTGTAAATAACAAACGTCATTGTTGAATAAAGGGCACAAGGACTAATAGTTTGATAATGTATCATAATTGTCATGATTATTCTTCTATATGTATCGAACATTTTTTTTTGCTATTATATGTACTAAACTTGCATTTTTATATTTTATGTGTATTAAATAACCATTTTTCCCTTCATTTTATTAACCCGGGAGGGGTAAAATGGTTATAAAGTACACAAAAAATACAATAAAATCAAGTTTAATACATAACATAGTAAAAAAATTTGTTCGGTACATATAGAAGGAAGTCATGACAACTATGATACATTATCGTGCCATTAGCACATGGCTAATTGCATGAAAATGTATCATACTTGCCACGAATTCCTACTATATGTATCGAACAAAAAAAATTGTTATTTAATGTACCAAACTTGCATTTTTTGTATTTTTTTTATTTTATAACCATTTTACCCTTTATTTTATTAACCCGAGAAAGGCAAAATGGTTATAAAACACAACAAAAAATGCAAATTTGATACATAGAATAGCAAAAAAAAATTGTTCAATACATATTGAAGAAAATTCTATGTTTTATCCACCAAAAGTACGCCAATGTGTAAATAAAATTTTAATTGTCTGGTTGTTTACTTCTTTATTGATTGCTATCGTCACCATTGTTATAGCTCCGCTAACTCCCGCATCCATGGCATTTTGTTCAATACATGTAGAAGAAAATCATGACAAGTATGATACATTTTCGCTACCCAACAAATTATTCTGCAAGTAAACTTTTCACTAGTGTTTCAATTTACTCACTCATACTTTTTTGGTGAGATTTAACCACTCAACATTCACAAATGTTCCATTCCTATGTAATTTTTAATTTTTTTTAACCATCTTTGCTGATATGCATATTTTTTGATGACATGGAGATCTTTTGTTGCTGACATGGATTTGAGTTGGCAATAAGCGACAAGAATACACGATACCATGTTGTTGTATGATATTATGTCATTCGCTTTACACATTAGAAGAAAATTTTCATCAGTTCTTATATACCTACAAAAATTACGCAACAATGGGCCTTAAAGTGCACATCAGGTTCTATGAAACCCAGCAATGTATATCCACGTTGCACTAGATTATTTTATAACGAACAAAGACATCTAATTTAGTAATTTTGTCTGGCCATAAACACCATAGCTAGATGAAACAGATGAAGTACATATGTTAGGGCTGAGGTCACCACTTGTACACATAAATTTCATGTAAAGCCAATAACAAACAAGAGCTGCCATTGCTACAATAGATACTCCTGTTACTTTAAAACACATGGTTTACATACATGTCCAAAACAAAACATGACTGTCTAGAAATCTAAACATGCGATACATAGGTCCACAAAATAAAAGCTTATAAAAGCTATGCAAATGAAGCTAACGCAAAAGCTAAGAAATTTGTAACCAACGTCAACTTCAGTTTCACTTTCCTAACCAGCGTGAAATTATTGACCAGCCATCTCATCACCAAAAATATCCATGTCATCAAAGATGGCTAAAAAAATTTAAAAATTACATAGGAATGAAATACTTGTGAAAGTTGAGTGATTAAACCTCACCAAGAAAAGTATGAGTGGTTCATAGCTGCTCTTTTCTTGTACGTTATTCATTTTATTAATGTATTCAACGGGTACCATCTCTTACGCAGAAAAGTATGAGTGAGTAAATTGGAACATTAGTGAAACTTCATTAGTATTTGGTGATTTTTTCCCTTTATTTTACTACTTTGTGTTTATGTTATTTCAATCTACCACCAAACGTAGAATCTTAAACAATCAACTTTTCAATCTTTTGCATATATACTAAAACGCTTGTAACTTAATCACATTCTCATTCATAACATCCCCCAAACACTCCATATTCATTTCAAACTCATACTTCAAAACCGTTACATCTTTTTAACCATTTCACAACAGACCATCGCACCGTCCTCAAAAACCACGTATGATGGTGTTTCGATATAGATATATAAGAGGAAAAGGTGTATCGCTGATTCATCGAGCTGGTTAACATGTGAAAGGATGGAAAAAGAAAGTTGTCGTTGTATAAGCTTATGCTAAAGTATGCTTTTCTAGTGCTAATTAATGCTATGATACAAAGCTAACAACTCCAATTACTTCTTTTTACTAGCAAGTGTACACGTAACACGTTATATAACAAACTCGGTTGTGACTCGATAGAAGATGATAAGAAGAATGGAACAATGACATTGTGGATAAGGCCATGATGGTGGAGATTGATTATTTGGCTTTGTCCCACATGGATGAAGGAACAAACTAGTAGAGGAGTTTATAACTCAAATTATGCAAATGTCTTCTTAAACAAAAAGTCAAAGTTCTTATATCCAATGTCTTTGATTTGTGCAAATGACGTAACAAATGAATGATGGATGCATTGTTTTGAATTCAAGGGGAGCATAATTTCATCGTTTCTATTAACCATATATGCGACTCATAAGTAGTGTTTCTATTTCACTCGAATAAATTTAGTAATTTTAGAGAATTTTGTTCTGGCGGTACGTATCCTTAAACTCACTGTGGATATTTAGTAAAAGTTTATGTTTTGAATTTTTAAGACCATGGTCTAAGACCAGGAAATACTAATCGTTTATATATGTCGTTTTCATCCTTTTACGGGAATCTTTGGTTTGTTCTTCATATGACCAGGTGTGCCATGAATTATGGTTGCTTCTTTTAATGTTTACAAAAGAATGTGAATAGTGAGTTTGTTGGAATGTGGTGAAAATACGTGAAGCTAAGTGAGGATACTGAATTACCAATGGTGTTTAGCGGGTTGTTGCCGCGAGACTGACGGCTTGGAATATAGTAGAGTTATTGTGTGTGTGCGGGTGAGGCTGTTAGGGTGGAGAGATTAAGAAAGAAACGGAGTTTTGGTTTTGTGACTTGGTCCCACATGGATTGATGAACTAATTTTACATCAGTATATAACTAAGCCTGTGGAGGTATGAATTTAAACAACTCATCTTTAGCTGTACTAAACTATTTGCTAGTCAATTCCTTTAGTTCGGTTGTTGGATAATTTGTCCTTTTACAAGGAAAGACCTGAGCCTTAAACTTTTTGTTTGTTATTTATATTTTCTGTTGGAAAATTTAGTGCACTTAAACTTTTTGTTTGTTATTTATATTTTCTGTTGGAAAATTTAGTGCACTTGAGGAAATCAGATCACGCCTGGTAATGGGTTTGGAGGTACAAAATGTACACCCATCAGGTGCCTGATCACCCTGACTCGTAAAGTGGAATTCATGTTGCTAATGGTTTGAGAGAGCTTACTAAACTATTTGCTAGTCAATTCCTTTAGTTCGGTTGTTGGATAATTTGTCCTTTTACAAGGAAAGACCTGAGCCTTAAACTTTTTGTTTGTTATTTATATTTTCTGTTGGAAAATTTAGTGCACTTGAGGAAATCATATCACGCCTGGTAATGGGTTTGGAGGTACAAAATGTACACCCATCAGGTGCCTGATCACCCTGACTCGTAAAGTGGAATTCATGTTGCTAATGGTTTGAGAGAGCTTACTCATCTCTTACTCATACATGAGTAGCACTCTGATGGATCCATTAGGCTGACGATTATTCATCTTTAGCTGTACTAAACTATTTGCTAGTTAATTCCTTTAGTTCGGTTGTTGGATAATTTTTCCTTTTACAAGGAAAGACCTGAGCCTTAAACTTTTTGTTTGTTATTTATATTTTCTGTTGAAAAATTTAGTGCACTTGAGGAAATCAGATCACTCTGATGAGTAACACTCTGATGGATCCATTAGGCTGACGATTATTCATCAGGGAGTCATCGCATTTAGAGATGTACACTGATAAGTATACTCAGGGAGTTGTCTCATCTGGGAGTTCATTTCCTGAGTGAACACTGAGCACACTCAAGGAGTAACTTTACTAGGGGCTAGACTGAATTGATACTTGACTTGTAACGACTTTGACCTATTCAAGTGGATGTTATAACTGCATTAATGACCACGTTTAATTGGTCGCGTAATCACTAATACCTACATTTATGGAAGATCGAATGGAAAAGTATGACATAAAATTGGTCGTGTAATCAATAATTTTTTACTGCCTTTTTGTTTGACTTATATATGATGCTACAGAAGGTATAACTGGAAATTGTGGTTGTCTCATAACATCCAAAAGGGCTATTTATACAGCTCGAGGAACATGAGAAATACATGCAACCATTGACTACTGAGGAGATGAAAGGATCATCGGTTTAGGAAGATGGAATGGAAGGAGTTATCCTAACATTGTATTAAAGACATCCATCATAATTGAGCCTTTACACATTCACATCGTTTGTTTTTTTTTTTGTTTAATGTATTCATATATTTATGCAAATTTAAAAGCTCTTAGAAGCGTTCAAAGAAGCTTACTTGTTTAGCTTAATCATTATAATATAGTTGCTTAGCTTATACTAGTATCATTAATGCTCACATTCAATGACATGCAACTCAATTTTTATGTATAGATAGATACTTTTGTTTTCTAAGTAACTAGCCTATAGACCCGTGATAAATCACGGGCGGCTTATAAAAGGTCTGAAATAAACACTATTTGACTATGTTAAAGATGTTGATCTTGAAACAAAAAGTGAAAATTTGCATAGATGTGTAATTTTAAGGACTGCAATTATAGACCTGCAATTTCAGAATTGTAAACTGATATTACAATCTAAAGAAAATGAAACTCTTATGCTAAATAACAATTTTGTTTGTACATGTTCAGAATATTTCATCCGGAATGCTAAATAACAATTTTTTACAAAAATTTAAAACTTTAGTACAAAGATAACGGTTTCTCTAGCTGCAGTCGTGAATATGTCAACACATGAGACGAACGATGGGCGAGCGCGTTCCATATCAGCTTTAGTATTGTTGATGAATTCATACGTACATCCTGCACGTTTGTAAGTTTAAAGTTATTTGAGATAGTTACGGATAAAGCCATAATTTTTTAAGGCGATGACTCATCTAGTCACTACGCATACCACATGTACTGCATTATGAGTTCTCTTTATTAATTCACCAAAAAAATCTGCTAACTTCGAATAGATTTATGCTAATAGTTCAGTCATACTAAAAATATTGCTGTATATTTAAGCCTTTAAAAGCTAATTAAATTCA
The DNA here is from genome assembly GCA_019973895.1 of Chrysanthemum seticuspe. Taxonomy (NCBI): domain Eukaryota; kingdom Viridiplantae; phylum Streptophyta; class Magnoliopsida; order Asterales; family Asteraceae; genus Chrysanthemum; species Chrysanthemum seticuspe. The sequence goes on from BPTQ01000005.1 coordinate 18,731,142, forward strand.
CATGGGCTTTAGCTGATCTAAAAACAACTTAAGTAGTGTAAAAAGGAATAAAGTGAAGCCTAAGTAGTGTAAATACATGAATATATATGATGAAAAAAAAAAAAAAAATCTTAAACTAAAGTGTAACAGAAGGACATACATATCAATAACGGAAGTGTTTATGCAATTGTCGCTTTCCAATGGAAGGAAATACCGAAATACGAAAGGACCCACTAATTGTCTAACATAAGAACATACATATCAGTGACATATATATTAGCAACATAATTGTCTCTAGCCAAATCTAAACAACATTTTAATAAAACTTTAGAGGTAGACCAGATTTTAATATTGCTTATTTACACAAATCTAGAATCAAAACCTATAGTGTGTTTGGGTTAGCTTCCTATATGTCTTATCAAGTTGCTCGTAGTCAAAAAAGCCGCAGCAAACCCGAGTTATTTACAGAACTCTTCACTTTTATAACTCTTCACTAATCAAAAATGTAAAATGAACGTTACTTACCAATCTCTAGGCCAGTATTGAAATCAAAAAGGCAAACCCACATGTGCTCGCTTCCAGCAGCAAATTTGTTACCAAACTTCTGTTCTAGTAATGGTTGTTCTACATTGGAGGGAATATCTTAGCTTCCTTTTTGGCTTATGAGCTTACTCAGTCCTTAGCTTGAATGGTTTTTGGGAAGTAGCTCTAAGTGGTCTCTTCTACCACCAAAAGTTGCAGGTGTTTCAGAGTTTTGCATAGTGTGAGCAAGCATACAGAAGCATACATTTTAGATGAGAAACTGATGAAAAAAAAAAGTAAGACGTACGCATATTGTCGTGGGCACGCACATTAGTAGTATCAAATACAGGAACGTTCGCGCTAAGGCAGTTTGAATGTTTATGACAGGCGTACTAAGGCTAACACAAATGTTTAGCCACACCTACAATAGTAGCAACTGTTAGTGAATTAGTATTAAGTGTCGTCCAGGTGACTTTTCAGAATACAACTGAAACAGGAAAAGGATATAACATCAATAAATTACTTACAACCGCTATCTAAAACACAGATGCCATAGTAACCTTAAACTGTGAATAACCATCCCGTTCCTGAGATTGTGAGCGCGAGTTAAAAGTTTGACGAAATTCAAGTTAAAACTAAAAACGTAAACTGAAAATGATACTACCTTTTGTATTTTGCTTTCAACTCAAGATCTTCAGCTTCAGGTTATTGTTTTTTTCTGTACCATCGATATATCCTGTATGCATAATTACAAATTAATTAACCAATATTAGGAAAGAATTATTTCAATGAAAAAGCCAAGAAAAGTAACAGTTATGAGATTACAAACCCTTTTGAGTTTACCTTTTTCTTGATTTCCACTCAATTTCACCTTCAAATCATCTACTAAGACTAACTCTAATATAAACTATTACAAACCATCTTGGCAATATCAGATATATTACCAGTATTAACAGGTTAACCAACCCTCAAAATCAGCAAACTTTGCCATACTCAAATGCTATAATTCACTTCCGCGCACCACTTTCTAATTCTTAGATTTCACTATTCTGCTCATGTCGACTGGCCAGTAGCACTTTATGATGAATGTGACGCCCAAGTCAGACCTATGTGCCATCTAGACAGTGATGATATATTCATGTCTAGAAAAGGTAGTTTTAAGCAAATGCTTTGAAATACTTTACATAAACAAAGAAATGAACTCTTTGGTGTATAAAATGGGCACAACCGATGAACTGTGATTTTATATATGTATCCCTACCATGCTTGCAAGCTTGTGTTGCATCAGATTCACTGTAAATGGGGTACTACGGCGACTACAACTGTATCCTCATGCCCTATCGAGGCTAATTGGTTAAGTTTTCGTCCAGTAATTGTTATAACTAAAGGAAATTTAGATATGTTCTTGCTCCCATAAGTCTAGATATCATTATACCCCATAATATACAGGAATACGATATTATTGTACGCCTAAGTTATTGTGCAACAGTAACAACATTTGTAGCAAAAACATTTGTACCTCTCTTGGGTCAGTAAACACTCCTACTCTGGCAGTGTCTATTGCGACTTGGTTTACCACTCTAGATGCCCTTGCAGCCATCAATATCACTATATTAGTATCTACTCCTGCAACAAATTTCTGAAAAATGATAAAATAAATTAGTCTAAAGTTAGAACGCACATATAAAGACCCTCTAAGCAGCATATATGATCTCGTACCGTCATATGTGGCGACACATCCTGCTCTTATTCAGCTAGAAACAGGTAAAAAATGCACCTGCATCTTTCCGTCGAATTTGAGTCTTTCCAGTAACATGCACGAAGAAGAAACATTGCAATTAAAATACAGTTAATCCTCATCATATCAATGACACCTCAAAATTGAAACACAGTAAATACATTAACATTTTAACCGAAACCCATTTTTTAAGGTACTACTTGGTTAGCAAATAACTTGTTATAACATTGTTTTGGAACCGACATCCCCAACTTGCTTTCATTTTTGCATCTGAAGTTCGAAAAGTAAGATCTCTCGGTTATAATTCAGAATAAATTGAAACTCGTAGCCAAATAACTTGTTATAACATTGTTTTAGCCCTCACTTCAGCCCCCAAACGCACCCATTTCAGCATCCATACGGACCACTTCAGCCCCCATTTCAGCACCCAAATCCAACCCCCAAACCACCCATTTCAGCTTCCAAACCCGCACTCATTAGAGCCCCCAAAGTCTCCCATTTCAGCCCACAAACCCACCCACTTCAGCCACTAAACCTACACGTTTCAGCCCCCATTTCAACACCCAAACACACTGATTTCAGCACCAAAAACCACCCATTTTACTACTTTTTTGTTAATTATGACAGCATAGTAATATGTTCATATTCACCGCTTTAAGCCGCAACTCAGGATTAATAAAGTTTAAAATAAAGAATTTCCATAGTTTTTAAAAATAATAAGAGCACTAACATTTTTGGACGCTCATAATTTTGTTTTACTTTAGCGAACAACAATTTAATTTATAAGAAAACTTGAAAAAAGGATGTGTATCGTACGAATGTGGAACCAAATGGCAAAAAACCTTTCCTAGTTAGCCAACACTTTGAGATTATCTTCGGTTTTCAACCATACACTTGACGGAACCTACCAATAATCAATGATAGCAATCATAAGTACCAAATATTGCCCTTGCTGAATCAAAAACTAATGGTGCATCAAAATTCAAAAGCCATGTCTTTACCATAAAAATAAAAACTCAAGCTGCTAATAAAGGCATTTTGTATATTTTGCGTGTGCAGAGTATTAATGTGTTTCACTTATGAAGCATGGTCATATTTGTTCACAATGGTTGATCTTGTTAAAGAAAACAATGCAAAAGTTGATACAGATTACAAGGTCACTATTAGTACACAACATGTTGCAAGAAAATTTACGCACAAGGTAAATAATGGTAACCTGGAAGAGGAATAGCTAGCATATGGTTATACTATGATTGCCACATCTTTATGTATCAAAAACTAAACCTCTTTGGTGGTAGACATGCCTGCTTTCAAAGACAAAAATAAAAATAAAAATTAATCATTAAGTTATGAAAGAAAAAAACAACATATTGCAACAGTCAATTTAATTTAAAATATTGATATTAGAAATCGAATGAACGACATATCAATTAAAACCCTAATATTGGATTTCGAAATTACAATTCATCAAGTAAAACCCTAAATTAGAACCCTAAATCTATGAATAGCATGAATCCGATCAGTTGTTGAAGAATCCGGTTAACAGAAACAATTAATCACGAATTATATAAGCATTACATACCTTATACAATTTTGAGATGAAGAAACCTTAAAAATTAAAGATTAAAAATTAGATCTAATAGGTATTTTTTATCTATAGTGTTGTTTGATAATGACAGAGAAATAATGTGAAAAGATAGGATGTCAAAACTGAACTTGTGCATACGTGGAATAAATGAGCTGGATTTCTTGACGTGGCAAAGAGTCCACGTGCCTTTAATGAGCTGTCAAAATTTTCAAAAAAACTTTTGTTTATTATATATATAGATTACTACGTACATGATAACAAGTTAGAATTACCAACAATCATTATTTGCCCATAATTCATTTATATATGTATTTTGAAATAAAATAATGATGTGGATATTTTTTTTAAAATAGTAAACACGTTAAGTAAGCGATTAGATGTTATGTCGGGTTTTAAAAATAATGATGTGGTCTATTATAATACTCCCTCCGTCTCAAATTATAAGTCCATTTTTGACTTGTCAAAGTCTTTTTCTTCCGACTTTGACCTTAATTATTTTTTTCCTGTTATATAATACTTAATGAAAAGTATACAAATGAAAATGCATTTAAATCACATATCCATTTATATATTTTACAACAATTATTATATAACGCTAAAATATATAATTAAAGTCAAAGTTGGTATAAAATGACTTTGAAAAAATCAAAATGGACTTATAATTTGGGACGGAAGGAGTATATATTTTTATTAAACTTAATAAATTTTTCTATATAATAGTTGGCTATTCTGTAAAGTTAATTTTATTATAAAGTTCTGATAAATTTATTTTTAAGAAAAGCTTATACCGAAAAGGCGAAAAGTATGACTTAAATTTTGAATTGCAGGGTACTTGCCGCCAAAACGCGCGGGTACCCTGCTAGTATGTGCATAATGAGTGTAAGGTGTTTAGTGGATACGGGAGTGTGGGAGGATTGAGATGAACGTGAGGAGTGCATGTTTGGGTTTAGTTGGCTCGATAATGACTCGACGAAGGATGATGAGGACTTGAGGAGAGTGAAGCGGAGCAATGACATTGTGCTGAGATGAGGTAAGGTCGTGAGTGGTAGAGATGTCGTAGTTAAGTAAATGGAAACAAAAGTTTGAGATGAGTTCGGATGGTGACTACATCCCATATGAACGAAAGAACAAAGACTTGAGTATTATATAATCTAAAGTATGGGTATGCTGTTAAACATAAGTTGATGTGAATATGTTGTAAAGTGTTTATTATAAATCCCTCCATCAAACTCATATCGGACTTCTAATTTTTTTTATTACTTTGTTGAATAAAATCAAAGCCTTAAGGGTTCGTTTGGTAGGGCGTATGAAATGTCAAATGAATAAAATAAACGATGTAGTGATGATTCATTGCCGTTATTAATCATGTTTGGTTGGTGTTATAGGACGGAAGGGAATCGATAAAAAAAAGACTAAATTGCCTTTGATAATAACAAGTTTATTTAACGTAGTTAGTTAATAATGGACTTTTACGTAATTTTATTTCCATTACAAGATGAAATTTTAAAAAAAAAATAAAAAATAAATAAATAAATAAATGAATGAAAAAGATGGAATGAGTCATTACAATGTAAAGTCGTAAACAATCAAAAAAACTCATTCCATTGTAATAATTTTTTTCATTCACACTTTGATTACAACATACCAAACACTATGTAAGTTTTATTGTTTTTTCCATGTATTCCGTAGTTGTACTATTTTTTCATACGATTCATATTTAATCTCTTCGATATATCTAACTATGACATATTACGTGGCAAATGAATCATGAATATAATCTAAAAAGTTTAGGAATGTTTCCGGTTAGTTTATTTGGGTGTAATAACAGTACCCTATGCTGAGTTAAGTTTTCAATTGAGTTGGCGAAGACACATGTGACGTCGGTCCATACGCAGAGTGAGTGTTGTGATGTGTTCCAATTGATGCGGTGGGAGAGTGCGAGGGTAGTGAGGAGTGGGGGGTTGGAGTGAGATAGCTCGGTTGTGACTCGGTGCAGTATGAGGATGATGAGGTGAGTCATGAGGGTAATGACATTTTTGTTTGTGTGTGTGTAAGTGAGGCTCTGAGGGTGGACAAGGCTCGAAGGTGGAATGAATTTTTGTTTTGTAATTGTCCCACATCGATTTATAAGTAGAGTTTGGATCAATATATCACTAAGATTATGGGCTTATTAATTGGTGATCTTTATGCTTTTTGCGTATTCAATTTCTTAAGGATATTTAATATGTACATGTGTAAATAGTTCTTTTTTATTGTGTGAATTTGTTATGTTTTTATTTATTTGATAGTCTTATTACTTTCAAACATCTACCATTTATTTTACTGCTTTGCGTTTATGTTATTTGAATCTACCACCAAGCGTAAAATCTGAAACAATCAACTTTTCAATCTTTTGCATAATAAAACGCTTGTAACTCAACCAAATTTTCATTCATAACCTCCCCAAACACTCCATATTCATTTGAAACTCATTCCTCAAAAACGTTACATCTTTTTACCCATTTCACAACAGACCGTCTCACCGTCCTCTAAAACCGCGTATGGTGGTGTTTGGATATAGTGATATAAATGTGAAAGGATGGAATAAGAAAGTTGCCGTCATATAAGTTTATGCTAAAACTTCTTTTACTAGCAAGTGTACACGTAACACGTTATATAACAAACTTGGTTGTGACTTGATAGAGGATGATAAGGAGAATGGAACAAACTAGCAGAGGAGTTTATAACTCAAATTATGTACCATAGTTATTAAATGAGAGTGTTCAGGATCTCCATTCTATATCACTTAAAACTCTTTTTGTCCATGTTTGTGGGATAAAACCTAAGTTTAAACTTTTATAGTTCCTTTTGCTTCTTAAACAGAAAGTCAAAGTCTTTGACGTAATAAATGAATGATGAATGCAATGTTTTGAATTCAAGGGGCGCACAATTTTATCGTTCCTATTAACCATATATGCGACTCATAGGTAGTGTTCGAATTACACTCGAATAGATTTAGTAATTTTAGAGAATTTCGTTCTCGCAGTGCATATCCTTAAACTCAATGTGGATATTTAGTAAAAGTTTATGTTTTGAATTTTAATGACCATGGTCTAAGACCAGGGGAAGTAATACTAATCGTTTATATATGTCGTTTTCATCCTTTTACGGGAATCTTTGGTTTGTTCTTCATATGACCAGGTATGCCATGAATTATGGTTGCTTCTTTTAATGTTTACAAAAGAATGTGAAAAGTGAGTTTGTTGGAATGTGTTGAGAGTACGTGAAGCTCAGTGAGCATACCGAATTACCAATGGTGTTTAGCGGGATGTTGCCAAGAGACTGAGAGCTTGGAATGTAGTAGAGTTATTGTGTGTGTGCGGGTAAGGCTGTTAGGGTGGAGAGATTAAGGAAGAAAAAGAGTTTTGGTTTTGTGACTTGGTCCACATGGATTGATGAACTAATTTTATATCACTATATAACTAAGACTGTGGATGTATAAAATTAACCAAATTTTCCATACCCATACTAAACTATTTGCTAGTAAATTCCTTTAGTACGGTGATCGGATGATTTGTTTTTTTTTACAAGGAAAGACCTAAGCCTAAAACTTTTTGTTTGTTGTTTATATTTTCGTCTCAATTTTTGTATTATGTGTCTACAGTTTATTCAATTATTTTCTGTTTATCTCCTAAAGAAGTAATTTAGGACATGACCTGAAGTCTTTTTTGTGTTAAACAATCAACTATTCTAATACGTGTACACTTTTTTTTTCCTTTGTAAGAAATAAACCCCAAGTCCTAAATTATACTCTTAGATTTACTTCTTTAACATGTGTGTTTCTCAATTATATATCTGTTAGTTTTTTGCTATATGTTTCTCGTGCTATTTTTTGTGTGTATAGAACTAATGTATATGGTAGCGCTTAGAGTATCAAAGTCATTATTGTTTGAATGTGATAGTATATTTTATGAAGATATGAGTTTGAAAGCGATGAACACTGAAAAACTCATAAGTAGTGTTTCTAGAATTCTAGTTACCGGAAACTCACTTGAATATTTCGTAAAATACATGTTTTGCCTTTTGAAAAACATGGTGACAAATAGCAAGGGAAGTGCCACTAATCATTTATATATGCTATTTTCATGATCATAACCTTTTTGGCTTGTTCTTCATATGACTAAGTACAGTCAAAACTCACAAGTCCTGGTAAAGTGCATCCCTGGTTGCGACCAAACTTGCAACATGCAATAATGGCCAAATGAGAAGCTTGTCTGCGTATGTCCATCAAAGAAACTAGATTCCACTGGAATACAAACTTTCCGTTTGCTTCACTAGAAAACAAACTCCACTTCTCCAATTCTCCGTTTGCTATTTCTATTGATTCTGTCATGCATCGCCACATTTCTGAATGTCTGCAAGTTGTCTATCTTGACTAAACTTTTTATGTGTGTGAACAACTGAACACTTTCTAGCTAGTATTTTTAGTTAGATAAATTCAAAACATATGTTGTAACAAATTGTTTAAACTCAATTAGCTTTTGCACTTTTGGCCATCCCACATATGCTCTAGGAAAGAACTAGTTTACATGCGTATTACACTATTACTGTATCGATATGAGCTTTTTTTTGTTATATTGCAAGTATATATGCTCATAAACTTTGTTTCTTGGTGAGTTTTGCAAACCCCGATAAGCTTACTAATGAGTTGAATTTGTGTAGGGATGACCTTCATTCCACGAGCATAGGAGCAATATGTGTTTATTTCTTACCGAGAGTGAATAAAAACAGCTTAAAAAACTTTTTATATAACAGCGTTAACAATATGTGCGCAATTCAAGCAAAATACAAACGCAATAACGTATAAAGAGTCATAGTTGCTTCACTGTTGCATCAAAACTCTAATCTAGTGCTTAGATTGAGTTGGCTCACTGGTGATTCCGAGGACGATAATGAGAAGAGTAATTAGGAACTTTGACACTGTGTCTGAACTGAGGTGTTTGTGTATGTGAGGCTAAATATATGGTGGGTTAAGTCACATGAAACATAAGGTTAAAGAAGGAAATGAGTATGTTGGTTTTGTAACTTTATCCCACATTGGTACGACTATGAATACGTGGCAACTGCTATCATTGACTGGTAGACCAAATGTTCTAACACTTCCTTTTGTTTACTTGCATTGTACAAAACATATATTTTCGTAATTTTTAAGATAACATAATAAATATATAATTAAATATAATAAAGTTGTCTAAGAATTTCTTAAAACACCTTCAATATCTGTGTGATGTTTTAATCGGGTATGAGTAGTAGTTTAATAAATTCACGGAAATTTGTTAAAATGCTAAACTAGAAGTAGTATGTGTTAGCCAGTGTGTTACTTTACA